>JABWTJ010000638.1:67992-416315 GCA_016801875.1 Solanum sitiens
CTAATTCCCAAATGAGTGTGGTATTGAGGCTTGAGTCCTCATGGATGAACTTGGTAGTACTTATTGATGATTATAGTACTTGTTGCTACATGTTGAGTATTGTAGTTGATTTATGATATGAACTGATATATACTGTTTTCTATTTTGAGTTGGCCGATGATACCTACTCAGTACTTGTGTTTTGTACTGACCCCCTACTTGTTGTTTCTTTCTTTGTTATTTGGGAAATGCAGCAAACTTACCGTCGTCTTCAACTCAACAGCAATTCTAGCCAGTCTTCACTACACCGGATTTCAAGGTGAGCTAATGCTTCTAGCTTGGACTGGATCTTCTCTTCAAGTCTTGATGCCTTGAACTTCCGGCATGGACTAGCCTTTTATTTATTTTAGCTTCTTAGATACTTTTATATTAGTAACTTGAGGATAGATGTTCTTGTGATGATGACTTCCAGATTTTGGGGATAATGGGTTATAAATTTTAGAAGTTATTTAATTGTTTTCGTTAATGAGTTTTAAGTCTTCCGCTTTGTATTTTGTTCCATATGTTGGGGTTTTAGATTGGTTGGTTCGCTCACATAGTAGGATAAGTGTGGGTGCCACTCGCGGCTCGATTTTGGGTCGTACACTTTCCTCGCTCACCACCACACCCGGGGGGAAGGCGGCGGCACCAGCGAGCGATAAATTGTCCCGACCCACCATGGGACGCCCATGGCACCCACACTTCTCCTATATGTGAGCGAACCAACCAGCTAAAACCCACCATATTGAACCACATAAAAGCGGAAGACTTCCACACTCATTAGCCCCAAATTTGGAAAAGTCATCAGCACAAGAACCATCTATCCGCAAGGTACCAGATCTAAGTATCTAAGAGCTAAAAGAAATAACGGCTCGTCCATGCCGGACAGTTCAAGGCGTCACGACCTTGAAGAGCAATCCAGTCCAAGCTAGCAGCAATTAGCTCACCCTGAAACCGGGGTATGAAGCCTGCTTAGAATTGCTGCTGAGTTGAAGGCCGCCGGTACGGTTTGCTGCATTCCCCAATAACAAGAAAGAACAACAAGTAGGGGGTCAGTACAAAAACACAAGTAAACTGAGATAGGTATCATAGGCCACTAAAAATAGAAAATAGTATAATCAGTTCATATCAATAATCAAACTACAATACTCAACATGTAGCAACAAGTACTAAATCATCATAAGTACAACAAGTTCATCCCATGAGACTCAAGCCGCAATAACCAACACTCAAGTTGGGAAATGAGGTTCAATACATTGAGTCTATAAACATCTCTCAAGATTCATTATCTGTTTCGTCCTCTTGGTGTCGGTTCGTGACACCCAATCCCCTAATACTATGTGTCGGAACGTGACACTCCGATCCCCTAATTCTACATGTCGGTTCGTGACACCCGATCCCCTAATTCTATGTGTCGGAACGTGACACTCCGATCCCCTAATTCTACGTGTCGGTTCGTGACACCCGATCCCCTAATACTATGTGTCGGAACGTGACACTCCGATCCCCTAATTCTACGTGTCGGTTCGTGACACCCGATCCCCTAATACTAGGTGTCGGAACGTGACACTCCGATACCCTATTCGACGTGTCGTGTTCGTGCCCCGATACCACTAATACTATGTGGCGGAACGTGACACTCCGATCCCCTAATTCTATGTGTCGGAACGTGACACTCCGATCCCCTAATTCTATGTGTCGGTTCGTGACACCCGACCCACTAATACTATGTGTCGGAACGTGACACTCCGATCCCCTAATTCTAACAATTCATCAAGCCTTCTTTTATACCAAGGCATCACCAATCTCATTACTTTAGTTCATCAAGCCTTCTTTTATACCAAGGCATCATCAATAACAAGGTGAATTAGGGTTTCTTCAAGATTTTGGATTCAAAGCTTCATTAAGCTTATTTTATCACAAACACATAATCACATTCATGAAAGCATAAGATTAAGCATATAGAAGGGTTTACAATACTACCAATACATATCATTCACTATTAAGAGTTTACTACAAATAGTATCAACCATAACCTACCTTCACCAAGGATCCTTGATCAAACAAGCAATCTCTCAAGCTTCTTGGTTCCTCTTGGTTGTCTCTCTCTATAGATCGTTCCTCTCTTCTCCTTGTTCTCTCTATTTTTTCTTCTCCCAAACTCTCTCTCTTTTCCCCAATTTGGCATATAATTAGGTATGAAAGATGAGGAAACCACCCACTAAATAACTCAAGGTCATCTCCTTACACACCCCAAGGATTTGAGTTATTAACATTGACCCACTAAAATTTATAATTATAGCAAGAATAGTCCAAAATCCCCTTTAAAACGTACCACCCAGAAATTTGACCCAGACTGGGATTACGCAACCTGTGACGGTCCGTCGTGCCTACGACGGTCCGTCCTGCACTTCCGTCACGACGGACAGAGAATTGCTCTCAGTACCCAATTCTCAAGAGTTGAAGTGTTCTGAAACGGAACCTCACAACGGTCCGTCATGTCTGTGACGGTCCGTCCTGCAGGTCCGTCACAGAGTTCAGAGAGTCGATTTCAGCACTCAAATATAAGAATTCCAAGTGTTTGGAACGAGACACCCTCGACGGTCCGTCGTGCCCATGACGGTCCGTCGTTGGATATGTCGTCTCAGACAGTTTTCCAGAAATAAAATCTGCTGCTCAAAACGACTAAGCAGGTCGTTACAAAAACATACTGATTCAGTGGTTTAAGATTAGTGGTCAAAACATAACTTTTAAAAAGCTCTCTTTGAAATGATAGTTTCCTTTTCCTTCTATTAAAACTAGCCATAGGCTCTGTGGGAGTCTAGCTTCGTTTCCTTCTCAAAAGTTTGGAAAAATTTTGGTTAACCTCATAGGGACTACTTAGTTCACTTATAACTCTTGAAAAGTGAACTAAACTTGATACTCTTTTCTTACTTGAAACTTAACTCTTAGGGAATACTTAAGTCCCTTATAGCTTTTGATAAATGAAGTCAACTCTTTATTCTTTCTTGACTTGAACTATAAGTCTTTAAAACAAAGTGAAAATGTTTGTGAAAGACTTTCGAAAACTTGATAACTTTACTTCGACTTGCTTCTTAACTTTTAGACTTGGCTCTTAACTTTCTTGAGTTTAATCTTAACTTTCCTTGAATTGGATTATGGATTCAAGGATCGTGATATCATGTTTATGGATGATTTCATGATGTTTACATGTACTCTAAATTGTTGGAATCAACTATGAATGAAGGGTACATCACTTATGTACTAGTACAAAAAGATAAGGAAATAACTGGGTCTCCAGGGGGTCCTGGCGCTATGAGAGGCGCGGAGAGCCTTAGCCTGATGGACAGAGGTTGTCCTTAGGTGCTCTGAGAGGCGCAGAGATTGAGAGCCTGACGGACAGACTCTGTACTGAGGATCTTTGGAGGCGCAACGCCCCAGCATTTATCCAACGGGTTTCTGACTTTATTCTTTGTTTTTCATCTCTAAACCTTCCCAAACTCTCATGGATTCCACCCCAAACTCTTAGGATCCATAAATAACTCATTAACCAATAGTTTAGACCCAAAAACTATCCGGAAACATAGATTAAAACAAACAGAGATCAAGAATAATCCAACCAACAAGAACTTCAAACTTTTCATCAAGAACTTCAAGATTTTCATTCAGTTTAACTCTAAATTGATGTAATGAATCAACTTGGAGGGCGGGTGAAAAAACCTAACACCGAAAGATCTCACATACCTTAATAGGGATCACCCCCGACGAAATCCACGAACGAATTCTTGGCGTTCTTGTGTCTTCTTCTCCCTTCTCATCTTTTCTCCTTTCTCTCAATGCCCTTGCATATTTTGTAAATGTAAAAAGTGATTGGGATCATCTTAGACCCCAACTTATTACCCCTAAAAGATTATAATAATTAATTTAGGAAAATACCAAAACACCCTTAGTAAATCCTGATTTGGAACTTTCCCTACTCAACAGCCCAACTTCCTAAAGTCATATCTCCCTCATACAACCTCAGAAATTCACAAAATTGGCGTCGTTGGAAAGATATTCCGACGATATTTCCACCCATATAAAAAAGTCACACAAACTTATTCTGAGCTTGGAGTTATTGCCTTTTGAAAATGAACAAAACATACTTTTGAAATCTGGAAATTTTCCATATTTCTTTACTTATTTCCAACTTTGTTTCTTCTTGTTTTTCTTAGCTTAACCTTAGCTAATTCAAGACACGAGATGTAACAATATCTCCCCATTGGGAACATTTGTCCTCGAATGAGAATTCTTTCACTATGCTAAAGGTAGTAACATCATTTTCGCACTCAACAACAAGATCAAGTAACAACGTGTTCATACATAACCTTATAAAGTTCTAAGAAAAGAATTTAGTACCTTGGTGTGTGTTCTCTCCGGATTCGAAGATATGTGGATATCTCTTCTTCATATCCTCCTCTGCTTCCCAAATCGCTTCTTCAACAAATTGGTTCCTCCAAAGGACCTTGACTGAAGCAACTTCCTTTGTCCTCAACTTGCGAACCTGACAATCCAAAATCTGAACCGGAACTTCTTCATAGGAAAGGTTATCCTTAATCCCAACATTCTCTGTTGGTATTATCAATAAAGGACCACCCAGACACTTCTTCCACATACAAATATGGAATACCGGATAAACCACTGCTAACTCTTGCGGTAGCTCCAACTCAAGCAATATTGCCCACTCTTTGGGAGATTCAATAAGGTCCAATATACCGGGGACTAAGTTTCCCTTCTTATAAAACCTCATAACTCCCTTCATAGGTGAAACCTTAAGATACACCCAATCATCTACCTCAAACTCTAATGGCCTTCTTCTAACATCCGTGTAGGACTTTTGGCGACTTTGTGCTGTCATCAACCTTTCCTGAATCACTTTCACCTTCTCCATAGCTTGGTGAACTAAATCTTTTCCTTTAAACCCTGCTTCTCTAACTTCAAAACCACCCAATAGAAGATCTGCATCTTCTCCCATAAAGAGCTTCATATGGGGTCATTTGGATGCTAGAGTGATAACTATTATTGTAAGCAACCTCAATGAGAGGTAGGTTATCATCCCAATTTCCCTTGAAGTCAATCACACAATCTCTCAACATATATTACAAGGTCTGGATAGGACGCTCCTCTTGTCCATCCGTTTGAGGAGGAAAAGCACTGCTCAAGTTCACCTTGGAACCCAAACCTTTCTAGAAAGATTTCCAGAATTGTATAATAAATTGTGCACCTCTATCTAAAATAATGGACACTGTAACTCCATGAATTCTTACCACCTCTTGAAGGTACAACTTTGCATAATCTTCGGCAAATACGTAGTCTTTACCGGCAAGAAATGGATTGACTTTGTCATTTTGTCGACAATCACCCAAATAGAATCATGTTGCCTTCGCAATCTTGGCAAGCTTGTTGTTTTATTCGGAGAAGAAAAATATTTTTTAATTTTTTGACCCTTGAGTCGCCACTTAATTTTTTGAGAAAAATAAAGAAAAACTTAGTTTTTTAAAAGATTAATAAGATTTAAACAGGAAACCTTAAGAAAACTTTTAAGGAGGGTTCGGGGATTCGTATTTATATATTGGGAAGGTTTATTTGGCACCTAAAATATTCGGTAACTCGCGATTATCCAACAATTAGCTTGTTTGGCTAAAATGTCTAACTTAAATTTGAGATAAAATTACTTAAAGTTGTTTGAAGTGAAGTATTAATTTACTGTCTAAGTGAATCTTAATTTGTAAATTTTATTTTAAATTATTTACTTGGTTTCATGAAGTCTTTAAAAAAAGTGACATCTTGCGAGGATTTGGATTCTTTAACCCTAAAACTAGCGATAAATAACATGAAGCAGATAAAGGATAAAGTAAAGAAAGAGAGAGATGTTGGTCCCAAATCCGATTTTTTGTTCACCTGGACCGGTATTTGTACCCCTTTCACTTTATCCTTTGGACTATTTAATTTGTACATGTCCTAACATCCATCAAAATAACAATAAAGAAACTTTACATGGCTTAAGCCTTAAAATAACAAAATACGACAGAATGGAAATAAGACAAAGTGTAGACTTTTGGCCCACAAACTCTTCAACTTCAAACATGCTATGAATTCCTTGAACTCCGAAACCTGCACGCCTTTTTTATAACTGATTGACTTGGATGAAAGTTAGATTGGGCCTTTATGGCTCTCTCGGAATGCGAGGGAAGAAAATGATTTCTTAGCGAACTCGAGGCCGATTTTACATGCGATAAAAAAATAAATTTTAAGAATCGCTTTGAATCACGTGAGTCCAAAGAATGCCATATACCGATAGTCAATACAAGAATGGACATCTCCACGAGATACATGGTCAAATTCCCTAAGAAATAAGGACAGAAGGCATACAGTGGGAAGGAATCTAACATAATCACAAAGAAGAAGAACCCAATCATACCATTTATTAAAATTAATGACTTTAAAAGACTAGACATCGGCTAATGGACAAACCAAATATTGACCCAAAAGTGATTTTGCTCGGGCAGTGAAACAGAGGCATAGACAATCAATATGAGAAATCGAAATTAAAGTCATAAAAGATGCGACTAAACTACCATAATTAACCTTGTACTAGGAAAATTAGTGCATCATGCATACCATAGTGGAAGCAAATGGAATCATGCTTTAGGCGGCCTTAAGAAGTAAGTAAAGAAGATTGACAAGACCAAGAAATTAAAAAGGGGGGTAAAGATGAACGGAGATTAATCATGGGTCAATGTTCAAAACATATCATAAAAGTAAACAAAACACATAACAGATAAATAAAGTCAGAATGCATATGATTAATTTACTACGCCGATATATATACAAAGATTTTCAAGGGGGAACATGCGACATTCAAAGCCAAATCGTTTAAAATTTAAGGCAACATTCACATAATAAAGTAAGACATCCTGTAGTGACAACTAAATAGTGAGGGTAGTCCGTGACTAAAAGGAAAATTTGTGTCATGAATAATAAGATTCAACTTAAAGCGAAGCAACGACAATAATGAATCTATGTCTAGAATAATGTAAATATATATTAAGCAGGAGTAAAGCGATAAATAGAGATAGTGAAATATGTCGCTGTTTTGCTGAAGATTACACATGAGAACAAAAAGAGGAATTTCTTTGATCTATTCTTAGCATCCCCCACGACTTACCACAAAGAAGAAAGCCTACCGAGGCAACAAAACATACCATATGATTTAGCACAATGGTTCAACAACCAGATAGGCATTTAGAGCAGAAGAAAAACGACATGGGTTAGAAATCAGCCTTCAAAGGCTGCCAACTTTGTGAAAAAAGACTCGACCATTATAAACTAAGTCTAAAAATCAATGACATATGCCCTACACAAAACAAACTTAAAGTCCTCTCAACAACCACATAACCCTTTGGACGAGTCGAGAATGCAACGTAATAGTTTTGAATAAACACTAACACAGATTCGAATATACTAGAGAAAACAAGGTCAGAGAAGAAAGAGTAACCGAATGACATTTAGATGAAACCAACGGGCTTCAAAACTCTAAACGGATAATATATCGACTTAATGAAACAAATAAGAACCCACTCGTCCTAAAATTATTACCACCAAACTAACACTAAACAGGTGAGAAATCAGTAATAACAAATTTCCAATACTAAAATCTTAATTAAAAGAGGAATGGGGAAAAGAGAGTGCTATCGAGGAAGACACATTACCTTCTTCGGGCACCGACGCTGGTATAAGGCGAGTGAAGGCGTGCTTTCACCACACACACACAACACGAACATTTTGAAAAATTCGTCCAGGGATGACAAAACATGCTCCTTTTATGAACCTCGCTCAGCTTTTCAATGGAAAGAAGATGAGAGCCGTTTGATTTCGTCTCAAGTACGAGAGGGGTTCTGGGATATCGCCACATTGCCCCATTCTTTCGTATGAGTACGCTGCCTTCCTCTGAAAATCGTTCAAGCGGACAGAGAAGGGGAAGAAAATGCGTCACACGCGATTGAATTCCGGGTTTGAATCGTTGTTCTTTCACGCGTGAAGAAGAAAACAAAACAGACAGGGCTCGCGTGACGAAGGTGGAACGTATGCATCACCGGCGGTGTCGTTCACGCATCCTCTTTGGATGGTAGTTGCAGATGTCCGATGTTGTTTTTGGGAATTGGGTCTTTTAGAATTGGGGCAAAAGGGAAGGGGCTAAGATTACAAAAGTGGGCTGGAAATTTTTAGGAATAAAATGGCTTGGGTCGGGTGAAATTTGGAGTGGGCTGTATCTCTATTGTAACATTTGGGAAATGTTGGAATTAAGGGGAATGGGAATTTCAAAACAAAGAGTGGGCTGCTGAAAAATTGTGATGGCCCACAATTTTCTCCATTAGAGTGGTCAAGTGGATTATTAGTTTAGCCGAATTGAATTGTAATTGGCCAACTCAATTAAATTTTAAATAAGGCGATTTAAATATATATTAATTAACAATCTTCTTAATTTCAACGGAATTAAATAATTAACTTGATTTACCGGATAACTGAAAGCTATAAATAATTTAAATTGAACTAAATTAATTGGACATTTAAATTAAAGTAATTTTTTCTTCTCTTTTTTGACAAGATTTCAAATATTTGTGAAATACACCAATTATATCTGTAAAATCATAAATATTTTTTGCTTATTATAACTCACAATAATCGATTAAGACCACTAGAATGACTTTGAAAAGTATTCGAATTTTACAAAACTAATTATTCTCAATCATTTGGGAAGTATGAAGCTCGTGAATTAATTTATATCATAGAGGATTAAAAATGGGTGTCAACAATTGTCCCTCATTTTATTTGAATTGATGCAAAAAAAATCGAGGAAAATGACATTGACCAATCCAATTTTGACTGACCCCATATTCATCTCTGGAAGGGGATTTTGTATGGACTTTAAGAATTGTGGCCGAACCATGGAAATGGGTTTCTTACCTATCTGAGGCTATATGAGAATTCAGGACACTTGTAGTTCGATACGCTTGATTTAATGCACAATTTTGAAATAATTCAAAAGTCATCCGAACACCGAATTATGAATGGACCAAAATGCTCGAGAACAATATTTTAAGAGTGAACGACGGAATACAACCGACTTTTCAACGTGGATCCTGCTTACATATCCTTACACCTTAGGAATCAGGCTGCCTGTAGTTCGACTTGATCGGTTTAAAAGGGAATCTGTTATGATAGATAACCTTTGGTTTTGGACAAATGACAAACTAAGTCGAAGGCTTGTAATCTCTTAGCAATGAATGTGGTGCACTTCACGCCCATTATTAAGAACTTACACTGACATAGTTTCCAAAGCTCTTAGTGTATTGTCAATCGGAATGGGTACTTGCTTCCGACATATACCAAAATTTCTGGATGCAATCGAAACTGACAAAACCCAATGAAAGACCCACATGCCTTCTCATAGGGGTGTGGTTTGATTGTGGTGGAAGTCGCTACTCTGCTCGCGTCCTAAGAGATTGACATTCCTCTTTGGTCTACATCCCAGTTTGCTGCTAAGAAAAAGTTCCACGTTGTGCCGGAACCATTTTGATGTCATCCGCACCTGTGGCTTTTGGGAGAATTCATCCTTTCGGATGCTTTAGACAAAGACTGAGATAAACTCATTAGGATAAATATGCAATTCAAATGGGAGATAGTGTCTTTTATTGTGTTGACACTTAGTTGTTCTCCTTCAACATTTGACGTCAACTCCATTGGTTGGACGTAAAGCAAATAAAGCCTATGTCTTATGCTTGCGATGTAATCTTCAATGTACTCTTCATTTCATGTCGAAATAAATAAAAGTTGATTCAGTGTTGATATTTCTCTCGATGTCATTTTTGCTGATCCCTTAGTGATTACTCTTGCCAAATAAAAGATGCAGTTGATGTTGATAGAAAAATATTTCTCTTGGGATGCATGATTTCCTTCTCTGGCAGTGCATGATTTTTCTTCCGCGGTGCATGACATTTCCACGATCCATGAATCTCTTCTCTTGCAGTGCATGACTTTTCCGCGATGCATTAATTTTCTCTTTCAATGCATGACTTCTTCTCCGCGATGCATGAGTTTTCCGTAAAGCATGCATTTTCTATTGCAATCCGTGATGCATGATTTTCTGCGATGCATGAATATTAACTTTCGATGCATGATTTTCCGCGATGCATGATTTTTTGGGATGCATTATTATTAACTCGCGATGTATGATTTTCCACGATGCATCAATATCTTCTTGCGGTGCATGACATTTTCCTTGAGGAATGAATTTTTCTCGCGATTCATGACTTTCCGCGATGCATGAATATTTTCTCGCGATGCATGACTTTCCACGATGCATGAATATTAACTCGCAATGCATGATTTCTCGTGATGCACAAATATTAACTCGCGATGCATGATTTTCTGCGATGCATGAATATCTTCCTGTGGTGCATGACATTTTTCGTGAGGCATAAATATCTTCCTGCGATGCGCGAGTTTTTGTTGGGCATGAATATCTTATCGATGTCATCCTTGGTACCAAATGGAGATAATTCTTCAATCGCGCAACACACTAATCTTTTGGGTGCCTTCTGGATAATGATATTGTCTCAACTGACAATACGATAAGATGACTCTCGATTTAGTGTATCATCTTGATTGATAATACAAATATAATAACCCTCCGGGTAGTAATACTATCAGGTCTGATAATACATGACATCTTTGACGAAAAGCTGTAACACTTCTTTCTCGAAATTTTCATTTGATTCATCCCTCAACATAGTTGTATCATCATTATAGACTTCATGCGGTTGGGAATTAAAAGAAACAATAATGTTAACACTCCCAAGTCTTTGATATAGGCAATATAAAATATTTCCTGCATCCACCGAAAAATAGTTAATTTGTGGAGCTCTTCGCCCTTTGACTTCTCCATATTCATCGATCAGAGGAATTTGCTGATTTCAAAGAAAACCTATAAACATGAGTCCACAGAAAAAATCGTTAGTTTTAAAATGAACTGATCTATGTCGATTTCTTCAATTGTTTGCTCCTTGTCGTGCTATCTCCGGTTAATTTTCTGATCTCCCGACTCTTGATAGATAAGACAAATATTTTTTGCCAAAACAAATGAAACATAAAGCAAAAATTTTAAGAACAATAAATTTTTGAAAAGTAGTTTTGAAAAAAGGTTACTGCCAAGAATCATGTCACGTCAGACTAAGCGAACTTCTTTGAGTCTGATGCTTGGAGGTCTATCTGATTATTCGTTGGGGAGTATTCTGAGTTACTCTAGACCTTGTATAAACCCATGTTTAATTTTGAGGCCATCCTCACAATTTCTTTTCCAGTTAACTGTCTTGGCTTATCTTTAACTGTCGGTGGGTAAATCCTGGAATTTTTGAGATCCTCTGGAAAATTCTGTCCCAGTTGCAAACTTCCAAGTAACTCTAGTCTCAACATGTTGAAGGAAAATCCTCTTCCTTGAAATTTTTTGAGTTCCCCTGAAAATTTTGTCCCAGTTTCTATTGTAAAGAGAAAATAGAATTCTTACGTGAGATGACCGAACCCTTGTGGCGCCTACATATGTCGTTGAAGTAGGAATCAGGTCAAACGTATTTCCCCCTCAAGGTTAACAATAATATGACATTTTATAAATAAACCGACCCAGGCCGACACAGTCCGCCTACGTATATCATTCTTGAGAATTCATGTCGAACGTAGTTCAAGTACAAAGAAATATTAAAAGGGATAAATGTGATGACCGAAGCCGACATAGGCCGCATACGTATCTCATTCTTCTGAATTCAGGTCTAACGTAGTTCATTACAAGATGGATAAGATCTTAAGCAAACCAAATACAAGCAAATTGAATGATTATAGGGAAATAAAAGAAATACAAACTGAAAATTCACGCGTAATATCTCTTAACATCATGTGAGTTGATCGGCTTCGGCCATGCAGTGTCATCCATCTCCGACAATATCAAAGCACCCTCAGATAATACTTTGCGAACCATTTATGCCCCTTGCCAATTTGGCACAAATTTTCCCTTGTACTCGTCTTGATGAGGAAAAATGCACTTGAAAACCAACTGAGCAATTTCAAAAATTTTGGCTTTCACTCTGTTGTGGAAAGCGCAAATAATTCTCTGTCGATATAATTTACCATGACAAACGACAACATTCTCTTCTCGTCAATCAATGTCAATTGGTCAATCCACTTGCTGACCCACTCAGCATTACTCAATTATGCTTCTTTGATGATTCTAAAGGATGGTATGTCGACTTCAATAGGTATGACTGCTTCTGTTCCATATACTAGTAGATATGGAGTAGCTCCAATGAACGTTATGACGGTCGTTTGATAACAAAACAAAATGTATGGCAACATCTCACGCCAACCTCGGTGATTGTCAATCATTTTCCTCAAAATCTTCATGATTTTCTTATTGGTCGTTTCTACATCTCCATTCATTTGAGGACGATAAGCGGTTGAGTTTCGGTGATTAATCTTAAGCTTCTGACATATGTCTCTCATCAAGTGACTCTTGAGATTAACACCATTATCAGTAATGATGGATTCGAGTACGCCGAACCTGCATATCAGATTATTTCAGACAAAATCAGCTATAACTTTCTTGGTCACTGACTGTAAGAAGCTGGTTCCACCCACTTGGTGAAGTAGTCAATGGCAACAAAAATAAATCTGTGTCCATTAGAAGCAGCTGGATATATTGAACCGATGACATCCATGCCCCAAGCTACAAATGGTCATGGTGAACTCATTGCATTGAGTTCATGAGGTGGTACTCAGATCAAATCACCATTCACTTGATATTTATGACATTTCTGTACAAATTTACAACAATCATGTTCCATAGTCATCCAGAAATAACCAGCTCAAAGTATCTTCCTCGACAAAGTGAGTCCATTCATATGCGCACCACAAAATATAGCATATATATGTTCAGTAAGCTTTGCAGGTTCAACAACATTGACACATCTGAGAAGACGTAAATCTACAGTCCTCCTATAAAGGACTTATCCACTTAGAAAGAAGTTGAGGGCCAAACGACGTATCGACTTCTTCTGGTTGGATGTTGCATCCTCGGGATAACTCCCGGTCTCTAATTACTTCTTTATATCAAAATACCATGGCAAACCATCTGGTTCCGGTTCAACATGTGAATAATGAACTGGATGTTCTTTCACCTCTATATCCAGAGGGTCAATATAATCAGTATTTGGATGTTTAATCATTTAATCGATGGTGGACAATGCATCAGCTAACTTATTTTGTGTTCTGGGACTATGTCTGAACTCGATTCTACAAAATCTCTTGCACAACTTCTGTATATAATTTACGTACGGTGTGATGTTCGGGTTCTTCACGGCCCATTCTCCTTGAACCGGATGAATCAATAAATCAGAATCTCCAATAACCAACAACTCGTGGACATTTATGTCAATGGCCATTTTCAGACTGAGGATACAAGCTTCATATTCAGCCATGTTTTTGCAATTAAACTGGAGCTTGGCTTCCATATGATAGTGTTGACCGGATTCTGACACTAAGACCGTTCCAATACCTCTTCCTTGGTGATTTGCCGCTCTATCAAAAAATAACCTCCAACCTGGATATACTTTAGAAATATCTTCACCCATAAACAATACTTCTTCATCGGGAAAATAAGTCTTTAGCGGTTCATACTCATCGTCGACAAGATTATTTGCTGGATGATCAGCCAAGGCTTGTCTTTTTATTGACTCTTGAGTCACGTACACGATATCAAATTCACTCAAAAGCATTTGCCATTTAGCCAACTTTCCAATCGGCATCAACTTCTGCAATATATACTTCAATGGGTCCATACTGGAAATGAGATATCTAGTATAAGAAGACAAATAATGCCTCAACTTCTGGGCAATCCAAGTTAAAGCACAACCTGTTCTTTCCAAAAGAGTATAACGAGACTCGTATGGATTGAACTTCTTGCTTATGTAATAAATTGCTTGCTCCTTCTTCCCTGTCTTGTCATGTTGACCAAGTACGTATCCAAATCTGTTATCTGAAATAGATAAATACAACAACAATGGGCTCCCTTGTCGCGGAGGAACCTACACCGGTGGATTGGACTGATAGCTCTTGATAGCATCGAAAGTTGTCTGACACTCTTCAGTCCATTCTTTCAAAGCATATTTCTTCAACAGCTTGAAGATAGGCTCACACACCACAATGGATTGATCTATGAAATGACTGATGTATTTCAACCTCCCTTAGAAACTCATCACTTCCGTCTTCATCTTCGGAGTGTGAAACTCTTGAATCGCCTTAATCTTTGATGGGTCGAACTCTCAACCCCTTCTGCTGACTATAAATCCCAACAACTTGCCAGCTGGCACCCCAAAATCACATTTGGCGGGATTGAACTTCAAGTAATACCAACGCAGATGGTCGAAGAACTTCGTTAAATGCGTCAAGTGACCCGAACTCTCGCAGGACTTGATTATGACATCAACCACATACACCTCGATCTCCTTATGAATCATGTCATGAAATATGGTCGTCGTAGACCTCATATAAGTGTCACAAGCTTTTTTGAGACCAAATGGCATGACCGTGTAATGATACACACCCCAAGGCGTAATAAAAACTATCTTTTCTGCATCTTCTTCGTCCATCAGGATCTGATGACAACCTGCATAACAATCCACAAACGATTGCATTTCATTCTTAGCAAAGGTATCGATCAGAATGTGAATGTTCAGCAACGAAAAATTATACTTTGGGCTGGCCTTATTCAGATCTTTGTAATCGACACAAATTCTGATCTTCTCATCTTTTTTGGTAACCAGAACAACATTGTCCAACTAAGTCAGGTATTGTGTCACTTCCACCAATCGGGACTCGATCTCTTTGTTGATCTCTTATTTAATCTTTAAACTTAACTCAGGCTTGAACTTCTGAGCCTTCTGTTTCACTAGACTAAACCCTGGATTGATCGGCAACTTGTGAGACACCACATTGGTACTCTGCCCTAGCATGTCGCTGACTTCCCAGAATCCTTTTTGAGCTTCATTCAAGTGGACGCTGATTTTAACCTCTTTGACACACTCTTGGTCTCCCAAATTCACAGTTTTAGTTTCTTCAAAATTTTGGTTATGCTTATTTCTAAACTGCCAAAATTACTCAGCAACATATTCCGGTGTCTCATTTTCCTCACCGTATTCTTCATCGTCGTCATCACCTGCCTCATTTTGTTCGTTCAGCTCGTGACATGACATGACATTGGCAGTTTAAAATTAATATTACTGAAATCATAAACAGACAAAGTTAGGAAAGTAAAATATAGCAGATAAGTAAATAAACAAGTTTTCAATAAAAGTGGCTTTCATTCGAATTGGAAAACAATGCAAACTTTTTCCATGGCAAAGGGCCATGTTGCCTTTTTAAACATCACAGGGAGGAGGGGGGATTTTAAAATTCAAGAAATTAAAGAAAAAGCAAAGTGGTGTGTCTCGGGCCTCTTCTGGATACCACAGACTTTCAAAATATGCATAAACAAAGTCCTTCTACCAAGAAATTAGAGGAATTAGGATCAGTGTGGAGGTTTAGTTCTGCAGCTGCTCTCCAAGATCAGCGTTGCGGATACCAACTAGCTCAACCTTGTCCTCTATGACAGCATCGATCTCTTCAAAAAGGCCACATATCTCTTCCCTAAGGTAGTCACAATCGACGTTCTCAAGTACTTGAAATGATTGATACAGATGAGGTATTGGCTTAGCCAATGCTTGATCACTGTTCTTCTTCATCTTCATCTCATCATCTGTGGGGACGTACCCCAAACCATATCTAGCTCCTTTGACGCGAATATGAATAGGCTCAATAACACTTTGGGAATTCCTTCCCAATCAGAAACCTAGCACGAACCCATTCTGCAGCATCACAGTGCCGATCATCTTGTAAATACAAGGCATAGGAGGCTAAGGGGTCATATCCTCACTGGTGGCATTTACCAGCTCCACCGTTTAGAAATAGGTGCCTCACGAGACTTCATCATTAATTGGAGCCTACCTACCGTAGTGACTTCATTCGCCGTGAATAACCATTTCTTGGTCGTTCCAGACGAGCTTCATCATTTGGTGAAGAGTAGAAGGCAAAGCTCCAGCAATGTGCATGAAAGACCTTCCGAGAAGAATGTTATAGCAGGTGTCAATGTCCAAGACCTGAAACTGTGCATTGTACTCTGCCGGACCCATTTGGTTGACCAAATTCACTGCTCCCAATGTGTCCCTTTGAACCCCATTGAAGGCTCTTACATTGACTTGGTTTTGTTCCAGCTTCCCCAAGTCAACCTTAACTGCCTCAGAGTTGAGTGTGGGCAAATGTTGATACCAGACCCATCATCAACAAGGACATGGTTTATGACCCTTTCACCGCATATTACAATGACATGCAACGCCTTGTTGTGTGACCTCCCTTCAAAGGGCAACTCTTCATCACAACATCTAATCTGATGCCCTCGGATAACTTGGTTGATCATAGCCGTTGCATTATCGCTCTTTGTGCCCACGGGAACATACGTGTCATCCAGAGCCTTCATCAAGGCCTTCCTATGTAGTTGCAAACTTATCAACAGAGCCCACACAGAAATTTGAGCTGGGTTTTCTCTAGATTCTTAAATATCGAATAGTTTTTGGGCTGCATCTTTCTCCGTAATTCTTCAGCCTCACCCTTACCCATCGGATTTTTCCATTGGTCCTTCTTCTGTGCCCCAAGAGCCAACTCTTCGAGAGTATAAAACCTCCCAGATCAGCTGATACCCTGAGCACCAGCTGTTTCAATCACAAAATTCATCCTAGCAGGAGATTCTAATGGCACCAAGGTAACAACCTTTGCGGGTGTCAGGATCATGAATCCTTTTTCTCCTTAACGCTCAGCGAGGACACAACCTTTTCTAACTCAGCATGAACAATCGGAGTTATCGCCTTAGTCATACAATAGTCATCATCTGTCTCTATCATGTTGATATTGACGCCTCCATGATTTAGCAAAGGATTGGTGTTGACATTGGGCGCAGTTATTTGTAGAGAAACCACTTATTGGTTTATCAGATCTTGAATCTTGTGTTGGAGGTTGATACAATTCTCAGTATCATTTCCAACGATGTTGGAGTGATACGCATACCTTTGATCGGGTATGTAGAATTTGGTTCAGTATCCACCATCTTGGGCCCCACTAGGTGAATGTATCCAGCCGCAGCCAGTCGCTCGTACATCTTTGTTCGTCTTTCAGCGAGCGTGGTAAAGTTTCAAGGGGGATTCTTCTAGAGTTTGGGTCGAGGGGTATCATAGTTTCCTTGTTGGGGAGGAGGCATCTCTTGATAATTTCGGGTATTTGGACGAGGAGTTTGGTTTCATGGGTAAGGATTTGTTTGGTAATTTTGTGATGAAGCTTGGTAGTTCATGGGGTTATTTTGGTGTACTGGAGCTTGGTATAATGGCGGAGGTGCCCGCTAATTTGAATGCACATTGGCACAGTTAGGAGAAATATTTTGGTAATGGGGGATAGAATTTTACAAAGTGGAGGAGAATTTTCGTAAATAGGAGATGGATTTTGGTAATTTGAAGGGGCATTTTGGTATGTGGAGGTAGCATTTTGGTAGATAGGATGAGGAGTATTTGGATAACCAACTTGCATATAAAAACCCTGGTAAGAACTCTAGGAAGGTCGAGGATGACCTTGGTAGGATGATGGTCTTCCTCCACTCTAAGAGACAGAAAAAACGTCTTCTCTTTTCTTCTTCAACAAAATCGATGATTTGGGCGACTCAGTAACATGGGCAATCTTCGCGGTTTCAACCCATCCTCGATAGTCTCACCAACCTTGACTATCTTAGCAAATTTTTCTCCAAAGAGAAACATGATTCTGTCATAGTATTCGGGTTTTTGAAACCACACAAACACTTCAACGATTTCTTTTTATTAGGCATGGGAGGTCCAACTCTGGTTGCCTCCTTTCGCCATCTATACGAAAACTCTCTATAGATTTCGTTGGACTTTTTTCCATCTTTTCTAAGGAATAACGATCAGGAACGATCTTTACATTGTGGGAAAATCGTTCAACAAAGTCCTTATCCAAGGCATTCCAGTTCGGACACTGTTTGGTCTCGTGAGATGTAAACCATTCCGAACCTTCTCCGCTCAAACTTCGGCTAAAAAGACACATTAGTACAGCTTCATCTCTACCAACTCCTACGAGCTGGTCACAATAGGCCCTTAGATGCACTAAGGGATACCCCGTTCCTCCAAAAAGTATCAAACTTTGGCATCTTGAACCCTTCTGGGAGGTCCAAATTTAGATGAATGAATAAGTCCTCATAGTTCAAATCAGCGACGTCAAGAATGCACTGAAGTTCCTTCATTTCTAATCGGATCTCCTCGTTTATGTCTATTTTTGCGGCCTCTTCTTTCGACCTCCACTCTCTTTCCTGCTCCTCATAATGGTCGAGATCAGAACCATTCATGTCATGCACATTTAGAATGGGAATTTGAAAAGAGGTTTTTCTGGGTAGAGATAGAGCTAAGGAGGGACATGGGGCATTTTGAGTGGCTTGGTAATTTCGCGGGAAGGTTTGGGGGTTAGTGTGTTGATTTTGGTGATGGAGGGATGTTTGGGGATGGAACATATTTCGCGTTAACGGGAGTGGAGCAGTTTGGTGATGGGCATTTTGAGGAGGAGGAGGTATTTGAGAATTATTGTTTTGAAGAAAGGGTGGGGTTTCATAAGAGGCGGAGGCATATTGAGGATTTTGTGTAGTCAAGTCTATTACTGAGGGGTTCTGTGCAGGAGTAGACGGTTGAATCTGAGTATGTTCCATGTTGGAAGAGGGAAAGTATAGCGGAGGCCTTCCATCAGTAGTAGTGTTGGCAGTAAAACCTGGTGCAGGCAGATCCTGTCTCCTTTGAATTTCCACTCTCATCTTAGCAATCTGTTGCATCAAATTCATAATCACTTCATTTTGATCCGCTATGGTGGGTTGAGCCACCAAAATGTCAGTAAGACTGATCTCTTCGTTGTTGTCCCCCATTACTGCTTTTACCTTATCTAAACTTTGGTCGGTAAAGGAATCTGCAGGACCTTTTGAAGTAGAGATGATCAGCCAGTTTAATCTACACAGACCAGTTTGTAAGTACATGTGGAGGAAAATAACTCAAAGGAAAATTTGTTAGTTTGAGTTCGGAATATGTAACACAAAATACCACATAGAGAGAAGATAAACACACAAAAGTTGCTTCGTTTGAGGACATGCCGACCCACGAGTAAGGGGAACTGATTTTTGAACAAGCAGGAGTTTGCTTGTTTTTGTTTGAAACTATCTCAGAAAGGTTGAATCACGTTGAGTTAAGGTCTTCTTGCTGCATCTCTTGACGTCTGGTGACCTGAGCCTCACATTTCCTCATAGAATGAGAATTTTTAAAAGATAGGGTCGGGCCTTGAAAGGATGCCTACGTATCTCACAAGGAGAATTCATGCCCTACGTAGTTCGAATAAAGAAAATACTTGTTTTCATTCATTCATTCTTAACAATGACAAGGAAATTTGAAAAATAACAACGGAGGTTTTAAAATATAAATGGTGGCTCCATCTCAGCCGTTGTTCTTCTTGGTGTAGCATAAGTCAGGGGGAATAGTTTCAACTAGAATCTTTCCTATGTTGATGAGGTATTCCATGTCATAGCGGAATGCAAGATACTTTTCAATACAATGATCAGCGGCCCTGTCATAAGGGTAACGCTTTCGAACTTCGAACCCAAGGGAATATGACAATTCCACTTCGTTATAGAGAGGGGTAAAGACTCCGTTTTGAACCAATTCTGAATAGACCTCCAACATCGTTTTCTTGAAAGTCGTGAATGAGAAACGATAGAATATACTCTTCTCAGTGACCGGTATGTCGAGCCTCGGTTTGTCACTCGCAATGAGGACGCCGTCACCCCAACCATGTGCAATATTGTCCCTATTGAGCAGATAGTGGACCACATTCTTAAACTCCATAAACTCTTCTATTGTGTGCCCTTTCTAGTTTGGATGGCACTCACAGGTCTTGCGGATGTCCTCTGATCCCACTTGGGAAGATTCTCTTCCGACGGACCCCAACATACGCCTAGACCGATAATGCTCGAAAATGAGGGCGCACAAAATGGCTTCCCTACCTGTTCGGTGTTCTTGTGGATATGCTTCGAGAGTGATTTTCCGGTCCCCTTCTTCCAGACGTCCTTTGAGTGAATGTTGCGGGCAAGAGCTTCCTCATAACTTTCTTAAATGCTCTTTAGCTCGGTACTCTAAGGAAGAAACACTATAGGCGCTTTCCGCACTGATTTTGTATCTCCTCTTCGGTTGGTTCAGCCTGGATATTTTTTCCTTTGTCCATAGTTCTGATATCAACTTTATTGAGATGGTAGAGTAGTGTTTTAAGATTTGGTGATAGGATTTTGCTTTTGTTTAGGGAACTCAAGACTTGAAAATTTTGGTTGGACTTTGTAATAGTGACTTGTATATTTCAGGAAATTTTTGACAGGGAGTGGGTTTGGGATGTCCTCATTCAAAGCAACATATCACATAAACAGTTAAAAACACATATATCGCGTCCTAAACATACATGGGACCCTTTTGTGCCAAAGGGTAGGCCTAGCTCATTTGAACGATGTAGGTGTGGAATTGAACCAGTTAATTACCCCCCAAACAAATTCACATACAAATAGTTAATGTTCACAAGGGGAATAAATGGGGGAAATAAGGAACAAAATACAAAAGGAAAAACCCACGCAGGGGCTGAAAATGACAGAAATACATATAGAAAAACCCACACAGGGTGAAATCCACTATCTTATCCTTGATAGCCCTGCTTCTCCGCTTCTTTCTTGTGTTTTGTATTGCTGAAACATGTATCGTAGCATCAGCACACAACCCTCGCTCCATCATTCTTTCTCTTCCCGATCTTCGTATTGTATCCTCTTTATCTTTTGTTTAACCCATAAGTCGAACACATCAAAACTGCATCTTAAACTTTCTAATTCCTGGGTTGTCATTTCAAGGGTACTTTAATTTTTGAGAAATTTGGCGTACATTTCTTGGGAGTCTCACCTTACCTCACTTAACTCGATTACATCTTTGGCGTCTTTTTCTTCCACACTGCGACAACTATTCGGGACTGTAGAGGAGATACTTTGTATGTTCTCTTTCAGCCAAGCCTTATAAGTTCCATCATATCCGACATCAAATCAATCTGGAGCAATGGTGTCTTTTTTTATTCGCTTGGCCCTTTTCCAATGCCTTAGCATTTTGGTAGAGTCATTCACTATTTCATCCCCAATATCATACACGTAGGCGCCATAGTACGCTCTCAAGGCATTATTTTCCTCCTTCTAAACTGTCATAGGACTCGAAAGGGCATGTAAGGACGGATTACTCAAATACCTAGTAGTGCAAGCACAAGCTGTCTGCGATCCGCTATGACAACATCCTTTGAGATGAAGCTATCAAGAAACCATTGGAGAACTTCTTCCCTTAGTTTAGAAAAAATCGAAGCCCATCTTTCTCTAGTTCTTCGAGTTTCCAGATTTGCCCACAACATCCTAGCATTCAAATCCCTGAGAGTGTACATATTATCCAGGGTATGTAACTCTTGAGTCCCAAGCCCTTTCTCCAGATGGCTTAGGATCCACCACAGATTGAGCAGGTTACATCTTTGAAAGTAACGATGTCCCTCTTTGCACTTTCCTAGGGATCAATACATGTCAGAGAGTATGACCGGAGCGATAGGATAATATTTTACTTGTCCTTGATTCTTAAACCCGTTGAAAAAAGTGTGAACAAGCAATATCACTCAAGTGTTGATACGTAGGCTCGGGCCGCGTGGAAAGACCTTGTTCCCAATAGCGCGACAACAAATACCAAATGTCAGATTTCATTCCATTTTCTATAGGTATATCTGAACTCTTGGTTATAATTTGCATAAAACTCGCATTCTTGAATCTAACGTAGAGATCTTTGAATGATACACAAGATTATTGGGCCCAGTAAGCGTAATCTTTTTCCAACCCAAACCAGCTCGTGATATTTTCGACAGAAGGTTTATTTGGTATCAATATGTCTTCTTGTTTTCTCACCCTTCTTTCTAACCGTGTACCAAACGTGTCGATGTAACCTCGAAGTTCCTCTATTGTCGGGGTAATTTCTTCAGTTTTGAATCGAAACACCATTTTATCGTTGTACCAATAACCTGTGAGAACTTTGATTAGCTCAGGCCAACCGGTCATGTTTATTGATGTAATACTTTAAAAATCTATGACGTGTCTTATAGCCTAACATAACTGTCATGAAGTCTACACACTGTATTAAGGTCCATTTTAATGAATATAGGTCATTTAGAAAGTTTAGAAACCAAAACATCCAAGAACATCCATGACGTCCGGAAATTTGTTCAAGCAAGTACTAGCGTACGTTAGCCTATTTCAGTAGCATTTAGGAGTCGAAAATTCATGAAATTTGGTGGAAGGGTGTAAAACATGTGTTAAGGTTGATTCATGGTCCAAACTTCCGGGTACAACTCCCCAAGGACAAACCAAGGGCCCTTGAGGAGGACCCTTGCACGTTGGAGGCAACACGGCATGGGCAGTGTGCATCAACGAGACACAAAGGATGGTTTGTGTGTGGATTGATGGTGCATCGATGCAAACCGTAGACCAACACTTAGACAAAATGTTGAAGCCCTAGCCTGCACAAGTTTCATTCCAAAACCACGAATGCGCAGGATGGAGGGGGGCTGGTCCATCGACTGACCCACGATCCGTCCATCGTGGTGTTGTCTGCGACACTGCCTCTTTCCCTGCACGTTTTAACTTATTGTCACTTAATTAGTTAAGGGGTTAGGTGGTTATTTAGGGTTTAAGAGAGTTACATTAAGTTAATTAACCCCACATATAAAACCCCAACCCCATTAGACTTAACGCAATCCACAAAACAAATCCTCTTCCTTCTCTCTTCTTTCTCTCTCTATTGGAAGACACCATTGAAGAATAAGCTAGGAAAGGGTTTTGGGGGTTGTAAAGGGGATATTTAACCATCAAATATTCACCAAACGTTGAGGTATGGGATCTTATTCACCTTTGAGACTTCTTTCCTCAAAGGGCTCCTTCAAAGTATTTCTACAAGTTGAGTTTTCAAGTGGGTTTCATCTAATCTCGAAATTGATGTTATGAACTAAGTTGTTTATGATTTAATTAGGATATAATGAATATATTAACATGTATTTTAACTTGATTGTGATAATTCTTTATGGTTTGGTCTAAATTATAGAACATGACCCTCAACCCTTAACCCTAGGTTGTGATCATGACATGTATTATATAATGTTCATTCAATTGGCTTGGTTATTGATTAAATTACTATACTATGATGTTGTTGTATCAATTAGGAATAGATTGAGATGAATTCTAGGTCTGTCATGCTAGTTCTTGAGATGTTGATTTAGGTTATGAAGTATATTATGAAATTGACTTAAGTATCTTGTCTTAAGCTATGATCTAGTATTGAATTATGTTATAGTGATGTAATTGGCCTTGTTATTCTATTGGATGTCATTGTGTGACAATGTTATTCCCCTAATTGGGTTGAGTTATGGGTTGATGGTAAGACCTTGATGATGAACTATAAATGAGACTTGGCAAGTCTTGTGATCCCTATACTTTACTTCAAACTATGGTAAATTGTGATTAAGTCATGATGTTGTTTTGGAGTATACCTTATTTAGGATTCGTAGGGTGGTATGATGTTGAATTGAAATGTCTTGACTATGGTTGTGAGGTTGATTAAGATGCAAATGTTATAAGGATGGTGATGACTACCAATGTGCCTTATGATGAATGAATATGTAAATATCCTATCCTCACTTATATGAATTGTAATGAAATGACTATACTCATGCAATTCTTATTGATCTACGATGATGATGATTATACAAGGACTAGATCCTATGACCTAAACTAAGCTATGATTGTTAATAAATGGTTAAAGAAATTTCAAAAAGGGACTATAGCATAGTACCGAGTGATCTTGTATGTGAGGGGGTGACACTTTCCCACATAGGAAAGGTAGGGTTCACTACGGTCCTCACGGGGTGGATAGCCTTATATGCTACGTTCATATAAGGTTTTACAACACTGGATTCCACACTTAGCTTATGTGGTCTATGTTGGTTAAGGAAAGTGTTCCCTAAAATAAAATGAAGTAATGAATTATAAACCAACTACAGTAACTTGAGGGGTTTGACTTAGCCTAGGTAGGGGTATGGGACTCTACCTATGCCTTGCACTATATTGACTTGATAGAAGCTTTAGGAGGTTAGTATTATGTATGTATATGATGATAAATTCTAATGATGATGATGTGGTGATCTTGCTTGTAAATTATATTATATTATAATGATAATGCTTATGAACATGTAATTGGTCTATGTTTTTAAAGTATGAAGTTATGTAAATGAAGACTATGTTATGCTATGTTGAGTGGGTTATTAGTCATGGTTATTTTTTGGTTACTTGATTTTGTAAGGTTATGGGGCTTTGCTTGGTCATTGCACTCGTTGACCTTATGGGGATTCATGATTAGTTGTCTTGCTTTATTATGATATGATAAACTTTTATTCATGCTTGTGATATTACTACTTGATGATAGATTTCTATTAGATTATGGGTTCAAGTATGTTGATATGAATATGACTTGCTTTGACTTGTTGAACATGTCTTAATGATTGGTATGGTTTGATTGATTGTGCATAAGGCTTTAAAAAGGTAAAATTGCATGATTTAACTAAATGCCCCTTTTATCATGATTTGATATTATATGTGCATATGGTCTCATACTTTGTACAAGTGGCGTACTAACCTTATTTTCTCCCTTTTCACATATATTTTAGATTCCCATCATTTAAGGCTCATTCGAGATGACTTGAAGAAGAATTGGATATTTTCTACCATCCAAGTGGCCAGGTCCTCACTTTCAGAGGGCGATGACAATATCTGCTTATGGAGTTGATTTAATTTTAAGACTCTTATGTTCTTTCTATTTCATTTAAGTATGATTTGTATAATACTATATGTGGCTTCTTTACATTGATGTAGATCTATGCCAAAATTACTATGAACGTTTTAGATTGTTATGAGATGAGACAATCTTGAGACTATGTTCTATGTTATATATGTATGTGCAATAATAGTAGAAGACTATATAATTTTCCTATACGATGGGTCTATGTATACTCGATACAACTATATATATGTGTAGGTAGAGGTCTATGTAAATCTCAATCTAGAATTTTTAAAAGTTTTTAAATTTTCCGTATTTTTGACCTATGAATGTTATGAGGAATGCGAAGAGGCTAGTGTTAGTCCTCAAAGAAGACGACGATGTTAGTTACGTCTAGGGGGTGCTCCCTCGATGTGACAAACTTGGTATCAGAGCATGAGATTGAATATCCTTGATGTTAATGTCTCTCTCAACAACGTCTATGTAGATTCGTACTCATAATTGTGAAGTGCGCCACACTTATCAATAGGAATCTATGTTATGCTTAGGAAACTCTCTCTTTCTTGGAAATCCAATATCGTGCCTCTAGAGTGTAATTATTTTGTGCTTTCACCTAAACCTTGTACTTTGGTTATAGTCAATGAATACTCGAAGAAATTTGGCACGAAGACTTGATAAAGACATTGCCAGTGCAGGAGATCCTCCTCGTGGTGATCAAGTCCCTCCTCTTGAAGAATATGCTACTGATGACCAAGCACCGTTGAATCCTCCTCTTTTGACGGATGTTAACATAAGGGCTTCCCTTCTCCAAATTGCCCAAGCCATTAGAACTCAAGCCCAAGCTGCCACTACTCAAGCCCAAGCTATGACGGCACAAACTAATCATGAGGTTGTGCCCCAAGCCAATCAACAAGTTACTACTATGGCATCTCATCTAAGGGACTTCACTCGTATGAATCCTCCTACTTTCTATGGGTCGAAGGTTGAAGAAGATCCCCGAGAGTTTATTGATGAAGTCTAAAAGATACTCTTTGCTATGGGGTTGTCTACTAGTGAGAAGGTCGAGTTAGACATATACCAACTCAAAGATGTGGCTTAAACTTGGTATGTCTAATGCATGGACAAGAGGCCTCTTAGGGGTGGACTGATGAATTAAGAGATCTTCAAGAAGGCATTTGTTGATCGATTCTTTATTATGGAAATGAGGGAAGCTAAGGTGGTGGAGTTCATCAACCTTCGCCAAGGAGGTATGAGTGTGCTTGAATACTCTTTGAAATTCACTAAATTGTAAAAGTATGCTTCTTCTTTGGTTTCTGATCCTAGAGATGAAATGAGCCACTATATGATGGGGGTGTCGGAAGACTTGGAAGAGGAGTGTCATTCGGATATGCTACATAACAACATGGATATTAATCTTCTCATGGTTCATGCTAGACAAGTGGAGAAGGCAAGGGCTAGGAGGAAGAGTAGAGATGCAAAAAGGGTAAGATCTTTTGATGGTGGTTGTTCTAAGAGTAGGCTTGAGATTCAAGAAAATCCTAGGTTCAAAAAGAGGTTTTCTAATAAAGTTCCATCCAAGTTCCCTATGGCTCGTGGTGAAAAGGGTGCAAACAGTAAGACTCAAAAGGGAAGGGGTACTAGTTCACCTGAGAAGCCAACATTTGGTGAGTATGGCAACAAGCACTATGGTGCTTGCCTCGTTAGGACATACAAGTGTTCTAGTTGTGGTAAGATTGGGCACAAGGTTCGATATTGGCCTAATGTGAAGGGCCAAGATAAGGGTGGTCAAGCTCAAGCAAGTGGTTCTAGTTATGCTCCTAAGAAGAACCGCTTCTATGCTCTCCGCACTAGGGGTGAGCAAGAGACCTCTCCCGATGTGGTGATCGGTATGTTGAAAGTATTTTCTATTGATGTAGATGATTTACATGATCCTGGTGCTCTTTTGTCATTTGTTACACCTCTAGTAGCTAAAAAGTTTGACATTTTTCCCGATATCTTGCATGAACCCTTTATAGTGTTTACCCCGGTGGATGAGTCGGTTGTTGCAAAGAGGGTATATAGAAATTATCCTATCATGTTTCCCAATACAGTTTCTCATGTTGATCTAGTAGAACTAGATAAGCTTGATTTTGATATCATTTTGGGTATGGATTGGTTACATTCTGGCATTGCCACTATTGATTGTAGAACGAGGGTGGTGAGGTTTAATTTCCCAAATGAATCTGTTCTTGAGTGGAAGGGGGGAACTTCTATTCCTAGAGGTCGTATCATTTCTTGTCTAAAAACATGCAAAATTATCTCAAATGGTTGTCTAGATCACATAGTAAGAGTCCAAGATTTAGACTACGAAATTCCTATGAGACAGTCCCCAACGTGAGTGAATTTCCGGAGGTTTTTCCTAATGACCTTCCTGGTATTCCTCCCGAACGGGAAATTGATTTTGGTATCGATTTGCTACCGGAAACAAATCTCATTTCAATTCTTCCTTATCGGATGGCTCTGGCCGAATTGAAGGAGTTGAAGGCTCAACTCAAAGATTTACTAGACAAGGGATTCATAAGACCTAGTATTTCTCCATGGGGTTCTCTGGTTTTGTTTGTGAAGAAGACGGATGGGTCCTTAAGAATATGTATTGCTTATCGCCAACTTAATAAATTCACTATTAAGAACAAGTATCCTCTCCCTTGGATTGATGACTTGTTTGATCAACTCCAAGGGGCAAACTACTTTTCTAAAATTGAATTGAGATCGGGGTATCACCAACTTAGGGTAAGAGGTGAGGATATACCAAAGACGACATTTTGGACTAGATATTTGCACTATGAGTTCTTAGTACTGTCTTTTTGTCTCACTAATGCTAGGCAGCGTTTATGGATCTAATGAATAGGGTGTTTTGAAGTTACCTATATTCATTTGTCATTGTCTTCATTGACGACATCTTGGTATATTCAAAAAATGAGGGTGATCACATGGGTCATTTGAGGGTGGTATTGAAAACCCTTGAAGAACATCAATTGTTTGCCAAGTATAGCAAATGTGAGTTTTGGTTGAGGTTGGTGGCGTTTCTTGGTCATATCATCTCTAGTGAGGGAGTTAAGGTTGATCCAAGGAAAACAGAGGCGGTGAGAAGTTGGCCTAGACCATTGACTCCAACCGACAATAGGCGTTTCTTGTGTCTAGCGGGTTACTATCGGAGGTTTGTGGATGGTTTTGCGTCTATTTCATCTCCCTTGACTACTTTGACCCAAAAGAGTAAGATGTTTGAGTGCTCGGACGCATGCGAAATGAGCTCCCAAATCTTGAAAGATAGGCTTACTTCCGCTCCGGTGTTGACTTTAGCGGAGGGTACAAAGGGCTTCGTTGTGTATTGTGATGCATCCCGAGTGGGTTTTGGTTGTGTGCGTATGCAACATTGGAAAGTGATTGCCTATGCTTCTAGACAACTTAAGGTGAATGAAAAGAATTATCCCAATCATGATATTGAGTTAACGGCCGTGGTATTTTCCTTAAAAATATGGAGGCATTATTTGTATGGTTTGTTCATGTTGATTTGTTTACCGACCATAAGAGTCTCCAATACGTGTTTACTCAAAAGGAGTTTAATCTCCGACAAAGAAGGTGGTTAGAATTGTTGAAAGATTATCACATAAGTGTTCTCTTTCATACCGGCAAGGCCAATGTGGTGGCGGATGCTCTAAGTGTGTATGACAATGGGTAGTGTGTCTCATATAGAATAATCCAAGAAAGACCTAGTGAAAGATGTTCATAGGTTGGCTAGATTGGGTGTTAAATTGGAAGATTCTCCAAATTGTGGTCTTATGGTCCATCATAACTCCTAATCATCCGTGATTATTGAGGTCCAAATAACACCTTGATAAACCATGATGGAGTTGAAAGAATCGGTCCTTGGCAAGTTTAATGAGTCATTCTCCTTAGGGGGATGGTGTTTTGAGGTATCAAGAGCGGTTGTGTGTTCCTAATGTTGATGATTTGACAAACCATATTCTTGAGAAAGCTCATGGGTCCCGTTATTCCATTCATCCGGGGTCAAAAAAGATGTATCATGACCTTAGGGAAGTGTATCGTTGGGAAGGTTTGAAAAGGGACATAGCGGAGTTTATTGCTAAGTGTCCAAATTGCCAACAAGTGAATGACAAACATCCAAAGATGGGTGTCTTACTACAAGAAATTCAAATTCCTACTTGGAAACATCAATATGGATTTTGTGGTAGGTTTGCCTAAGACTCAAAAACAATCTGACTCTATATGGGTGGTGGTGGATAGGTTGACCAAGTCCGCTCATTTTATTCCCGTCAAGTCTACTTATTTGGCGGAACATTATACAAAGATCTTCATAGATGAGATGGTATGTCACCATGGTATTCCGTTATCCATCATATCGGATAGGGGTGCACAATTCACATCTAGGTTTTTGAGGTCATTCCAAGAAGGTTTGGGTATTAAGGTGAAGTTGAGTACCGCTTTTCATCCCTAAACGGATGGTCAAGCAGAGCATACTATTCAAACCCTTGAGGATATGCTTAGAGCTTCTTTAATAGACTTCAAGGGGAGTTGGGATAAACACTTGCCCTTGGAGGAGTTTTCTTACAACAATAGTTTCAATTCATCCATTTCCATGGCTCCCTATGAAGCCTTGTTACGGTAGGAGGTATAGGTCTCCTATTTGGTGTTTTTAAGTCGGTGAGTCTTCGATTCGTGGTCCCGATTTGATATATAAGACTTTGGAAAAAGTTCATATTATAAGAAATCGCTTGCAAACAGCCTATAGTCGGCAAAAGTCTTATGACGATCATAGAAGAATAGATTTAGAGTTCGAAGAAGGTGATAAAGTGTACTTGATAATTTCACCTATGCAGGGGGTGGTTAGATTTTTCAAGAAAAGGAAGTTAAGTCCTCGTTATGTGTGTCCCTATGAAATCTTACCAAGGGTTGGTAAGGTTTCTTATGAATTAAGGTTGCCTACAGAATTGGCTTCGCTTCATACGATTTTCCATGTTTCTATGCTAAATAAGTGTGTCCGTGATCCCGCGTCCATCCTTCCTTTGAGGGACTTGGTGTCAAGGATAACCTCTCCTATGAGGAGATTCCGGTTCAAATCCTTGATAGGCAAGTAAAGAGGTTGAGGAACAATGAGGTGGTTTCGGTAAAGGTGTTATGGAAAAATCACCTTGTTGAGGGTGCAACATGGGATGTTGAGGCCGACATGAAGTCCCGTAATTAAGGTTAGTCATTTTTCTTCATAATATAAATATGACTAGAAATTGAAGTTTTTTGATTTTTTTATGAAGTTTAAAAATGTGCAATTTTAATGTCTTTACAGTGGGTTTATAGTGAATGGTGCATTAAACTTGAAATTTTGCCTTTTTGGCTTGTTTGAATTATGTTGTGCATTTTAACATGGTGAGTCTTTATGGAAAGTTATGTAGTGTGTTGATAAGTTGAACTTTGTCCTTATTGACTTATGTAAAGTATCTTGAGCTCATGTGAGTTGTGAGAAGGAAATGCCTCATGATGTAATGTTTGAGCCTTATGTGTGGTAATTGAAGTTTTGAATTGCCTTGTTGAAATGATATGACTTATGTTGTCTTGTATTGTTGTTTGTTGGGCTGCTAGTCTTGAGTCTATTCCTTCCTTCAAAAAGAGTTTTAGTGTCATTCGGGGACGAATGTTCCTAAGGGTGGGATAATGTAACACTTCGAAAATCCAAGATGTGTCTTAAAGCCTAACGTAAGTGTCATGAAGTGTAGACACTGTTTTAAGATCCATTTTAATGAATATAGGTCAATTAGGAAGTTAAGAAACCAAAACGTCCATGACGTCCGGAAATTTGTTCAAGAAGGTACTAGCGTGCCTTAGCCTATTTGACTAGATTTTAGGAGTCAGAAATTCATGAAATTTGGTGGAAAGGTGTATAACATGTGTTAAGGTTGATTAATGGTCGAAACTTCCGGGTACGACTCCCCAAGGACCAACCAAGGGCCCTTGAGAAGGACCCTTGCACCTTGGAGGCAACACTGCCTAGGCAGTGTGCACCAACGAGACACAAAGGACGGTTCGCGTATGGATAGACGGAGTGTCGATGCCAACCGTATACCAACACTTAGCCAAAATTTTGGATCCCTTGCCTGCACAAGTTTCTGACCAAAACCACGAATGTGCAGGAAGGAGAGGGGTTGGTCCATCGACTAACCCACAATCTGTCGATCGTGGTGTCGTCTGTGACACTGCCTCTTTCCCTACATGTTTTAACTTAGTCTCATTTAATTAGTTTAAGGGTTAGGTGGTTAGTTAGGGGTTTAGCTGATTTTAATTAAGTTATTCAACCCCCCATATAAAGACCCCAACCCCATTAGACTTAACACAACTCACAAAACAAATCCACTTCCTTTACTCTTCTTTCTCTCTCTAACACAAGACACCATTGAAGTCCAAGATAGGGAAGGGCTTTGTGGCTGTAAAGAGGGCGATTTCACCATAAAGTCTTCATCAAACGTTGAGGTATGCGATCTAATTCACCTTTGAGACTTCATTCCTCAAAGGTCTCCTTCAAAGTAATTCTCAAAGTTGAGTTTTCAAGTGGGTTTCAACTAATCTCAAAATTGATTTTATGAACTAAGTTGTGTATGATTTCTTTAGGATATAATGAATAGATTAACATGTATTTTAACTTGATTATGATAATTCTTGATGGTTTGGTCTAAATTGTAGAATATGACCCTCAACCCTTAACCCTAGGTTGTTATCTTGACATGTATTGCCTAATGTTCATTCAATTGACTTGTTTATTGATTAAATTACTATCCTATGATGTTGTTGTATCAATTAGGAATACATTGAGATGAATTTTAGGTCTATCATGCTAGTTCTTGAGATGTTGATTTAGGTTATGAAGTATATTGTTAAATTGACTTAAGTATCTTGTCTTAAGCTATGATCTAGTATTGAATTGTGTTATAGTGATGTAATTGGCGTTGTTATTCTATTGGATGTCATTGTGTGATAATGTTATTCCCTTAATTGGGTTGAGTTATGGGTTGATGGTAAGACCTTGAAGATGAAATATAAAGGAGACTTGGTAAGTCTTGTGATCCCTATACTTTACTTCAAACTATGGTAAATTGTGATTAAGTCATGATGTTGTTTTGGAGTATGCCTTATTTAGGATGATAGGGTTGTATGATGTTTAATTGAAATGTCTTGACTATGGTTGTGAGGTTGATTAATATGCAAATGTTATAAGGATTGTGATGACTACCAATGTGCCTTATTATGAATTAATAAGTAAATCTGCTAACCTCACTTATATGAATTGTAATGAAAGGACTATACTCATGCAATTATTATTGAGCTACGATGATGATTATACAAGGGCTAGATCCTATGAACTAAACTAAGCTATGATTGTTAATAAAGGCTTAAAGACATTTCAAAAAGGGACTCTAGCTTAACACCGAGTGATTTGTATGTGAGGGGGTGACACTTTCCCACATAGGGAAGGTAGGGTTCACTACGGTCATCACGGGGTGGATAGCCTCATGACCCAAATAGGGTATAGACTGATGTTTCCATGATGGCCCCAAGTTCCATAAACTATGTTGCCACCATAGGAATACTAGCTAGTGGATCCACATAGATGCTACGTTCATGCTAGGTTCTACCCTGGCCGGTAGATCACCTTCCATCGGTGTAAGGTTTTACAACACCGGATTCCACACTTAGCTCATGTGGTCTATGTCGGTTAAAGGAAGTGTTCCCTAAACAAAAATGAACTAATGAAGTATAAACCAACTAGAATAACTTGAGCGGTTTGACTTAGTCTAGGCAGGGGTATGGTACTCTACATATGCCTTGCACTAATTTACCTTGATAGAAGCATTAGGAGGTTAATATTATGCATGTATATGATGATAAATGCTAATGATGATGATTGATGATCTTGAATGTAAATGATATTATATGATAAGGATAATGCTTATGAACATGTAATTGGTCTATGTTGTGAAAGTATGAAGTTATGTATATTGAAGATTATGTTATGCTAAGTAGATTGGGTTATTAGTCATGGTTCTTGTTTGTTTACTTGATTTAGTAAGGTTATGGGGCTTTACTTGATCATTGCACTCGTTAACTTTATGGGGATTCATGATTAATTGTCTTGCTTTATTATGATATGATAAACTCTTATTCATTCTTGTGATATTACTACTTGATGATAGAGTTGTATATATTATGGGTTCAAGTATGTTGATATGAATATGACTTCCTTTGACTTGTTGAACATGTATTAATGATTGGTATGGTTTGATTGATTGTGCATAAGGCTTTAAAAAGGTAAAATGGCATGATTTAACTAAATGTCCCTTTTAGCATGATTTGATATTAAATGTGCATATGCTCTCATACTTAGTACAAGTTGTGTACTAACCCCATTTTTTCCCTTTTCCCAAATATTTTAGGTTCCGGTCGTTGAAGGCTCATTCGAGATGACTTGAAGAAGACTTGGATATTTCTACCATCCAAGTGGGTAGGTCCTCACTTTCCGAGGGCGATGCCAATATCTAGCTTATGGAGTTGATTTACTTTTAAGACTCTTATGTTCCTTCTATTTCATTTTAGTACGATTTGTATAAGAATATATGTGGCTTCTTTATATTGATGTAGGGCTATGCCCAAATTGCTATGATCGTTTTAGATGGTTTTGAGATGAGACAATCTTGAGACTATGTTATATTTTATATATATTTATGTACAATAAAAGTAGAAGACTATGTAATCTTCCTATACGAAGGGTCTATCTATACTAGATACGACTATATATATGTATATGTAGAGGTCTATGTAAATCTCAATGTAGAAGTATTAAAAGTTTTTTAATTTCCGTATTTCTTACCTATGAATGTTATGACGAATGCTAAGAGAATAGTCTTAGTCCTTAAAGATGACGACGACTCCAGTTACGTCTAAGGGGTGCTCCCTCAATGTGACAGTTTAGTAGCTCGGTCAGGGCACCCACATATTTTTTGAGGGTTCTTTTGTGATCTACGTAAAGGTCGTTATAACATATTTTAAGTAGAGGCAGTTCTACGACCATGTCAAATCTTGGAAAGCGATTCATACCTATAAAACAAAACTCAGTTAAGTTTACCCACCCCACATTTTAGTTTCCACACGAACATCATTCAAATGTCAAACAAAATGATATGTCATGAGGTCGAAGACCTCGGACATTATTTTGGTGGTTTCAACTAATGGACTTAATATGCCTTGGGTATTAAGCCGTCTTAGGCTAATTCTTAAATTCGGTTTTGGTTTCGCTCTATCTTAGGCTGACTAGAATTATTTAAAAACTGATGGTTACCCGAGGCAGACAGACGAAGGGGTGAAGCTAACAAACGACGTTGGATGACCGCAAGCCAACTATTCTTTTATTACTTTCAAAGAAAGACTTGTGTGTTTTCTAAAAAGAGTCATGGTAAGCCACATAACTCCCTTTATTATAACGCAACTATTAGTTGTTTGGCAGAAACATTCCATGAAAAATACATCAGTGTATACAATACGATAGAGAATCAAATAAACAGTTATTCACATAGACAAATAAGTTTAGTTTTAAGGTTAGAATCCTCCAATTCCCGAGAAGAGTCGCCATTCTATTTTATTCGGAAAGAGAAATATTTTATAAGTTTTTGACCCTTGAGTTGCCACTTAAGTTTTTGAGAAAAATCAAGAAAAACTTAATTTTCGAAAAGATTTAAACACGAAACCTTATGAAAACTTTTAAGGAGGGTTCAGAGATTCTTATTTATATCTTAGGAAGGTTTTTACGGCACCTAAAATATTTGATAACTCGCGATTATCCAACAACTAGCTTGTTTGGCTAAAATGTCCAACTTAAATTTTAGATAAAAATTACTTAGAGTTGTTTGAAAGTGAAGTATAAATTTAATGTCTAAGTGAATCTTAATTTGTATAATTTATTCTAGAATTATTTACTTGATTTGATTAAGTCGTTAAAACAAAGTGACGTCTTGCGAGGATTTGGATTCTTTAACCCTAAAACTAGCGATAAATAATGTCAAGCAGATAAAGGATACAATAAAGAGAGACAGAGAGATGTTGGGCCCAAATTTGGCTTTTTGTCCACCTGGACCGGTATTTTTACCCCTTTTGTTTTAGGCCTTTGGCCTATTTAATTTGTACCTGTCCTAACATCTAGCAAAATAACGATAAAGAAACTTTACAAGGCTTAAGCCTGGAAATAACAAAATATGACTGAATGGAAATAAGGCAAAGGGTAGACTTTTGGCCCCCAAACTATTCAACTTCCAACATGCTATGAATTGCTCGAACTCTAAAACCTGCACGCCCCTTTTATAACTGATTGAGTCGGATGAAAGTTAGATTGGGCCTTTAAGGCTCTCTCAGAATGCGAGGGAAGAAAACGAGTTCTTAGCGAACTCGAGGTTGATTTTACATGCGATAAAAAAAAATTGTAAGAATCACTTTGTATCACAAGAGTCCAAAGAATGTCATTTACCGATAGTCAATACAAGAATGGACATCTCCACGAGATACATGGTCAAATTTCCCAAACAAATAAGGACAAAAGGCAAACAGTGGCAAGGAATCTAGAATGATCACAAAGAATAACAACCCAATCATACCATTTATTAAAATTAATTATTTTAAAAGACTAGATACCGGCTAATGAAAAAACCAAATTTTGACCCAGAAGTGATTTTGCTCGGGCAGTGAAACAGAAGCATAGACAATCAATATAAGAAATCAAAATTAAAGGCATACAACATGCGACTAAAGTACCATAATTAACCTTATACGAGGAAAATTAGTGTGGCAGGCATACCATAGTCGAGGCAAATGGAATAATGGTTTAGGCGGTCTTAAGAAAAGTAAAGAAGATTGACAAGACCAAGACATGAAAAAAGGGGGGTAAAGATGAAAAGAGATTAATCTTGGTTCATTGTTCAAAACATATCATAAAAAAATCAAAACACATAACAAATAAATAATGGTAGAATGCATATGATTAATTTACTACGCCGATATCTACAAAGATTTTCAAGAGGGTACATGCGACATTCAAAGCCCAATCGTTTAAAATTTAAGGCAATATTCACATAATAAAGTAAGACAACATGTAGTGACAACTAAATAGTGAGGAAAATTTGTGTCATGAATATTAAGATTCAATTAAAGAGAATCAAAGACAATAATGAATCTATGTCTAAAATAAATAAGATATATATTAAGCAGGAGTAAAGAGATAACAGAGATAGTGAAATATGCCTTTGCTTTGCTGAAGATTAGGCATGAGAACAAAAAGAGTAATTTGTTTTATCTATACGTAGCATCCCCCACGACTTCCCACAAAGAATAAATCCTGCCGAGGCAACAAAACATACCATATGATTTAGCACAATGGTTCAAACAACCAGATAGGCATTTAGAGTTAAAGAAAAACGAGATTGGTTAGAAAGCAGACTTCAAAGGATGCCAACATTCTGAAAAAGGACTCGACCATTATAAACTAAGTCTAAAAATTAATGATATATGCCCGACAAAACAAACTTAAAGTCATCTCAACAACCATAGAACCCTTTGGACGAGTCGAGAATGCAACATAATGGTTTTGAATAAACACCAACATAGATTCGAATATACTAGATAAAACAAGCTTAGAGAAGAAAGATTAATCGAATGACATTTAGATGAAACCAACGGGCTTCTAAACTCTAACCGGATAATATATCAACTTAATGAAACAAATAATAACCCGCTCATCCTACAATTATTATCACCAAACTAACACTAAACAGGCGAGCAATTAGTAATAACAAATTTGAAATACTAAAATCTCAATTAAAAAAGGAACTGGGAAAAGAGAGTGTTATGAGGATGACATATTACCTTCTTCGGGTAGCGATGCTGGGATAAGGCGAGCGAAGGCAGACTTTCACCACACACACACAACACAAACAACACAAGAGTATCCAAATAGAATCCCGAGTCTCAAACAAAATTCGAAGGAGTGCTGCTCAAGAACAGACTCTCTATCTGATATATTTTGAGTGTTTTTCTTTAATACCTGTGACCTTTTCCTTTTTATGTTTTCTTCCAATTCTTGTCCCAAAAATACTCTCTTTGTAAGAAATCCCTCTTAGTTTTCCAGAAAGCTCTAAACAAAAAAATAATCAACCAAAAATCTCTTCTCAATTTTGCACCCCAAAAAAATTATAACCCTTCTACAGTGGGATCAAGAGAATATATATAGGGAGAATTAGTGTTCTGATAAAGGGGGGGAGGGAAAGGGTAGAGATGGGAATTTGAAACGATTCCCAAAAATCAATAATTTTGAAAAAATTCATCCAGGGACGACGAAAGCTGCTCGTTGTACGAACCTCGCTCCTTTTCAACGTCAAGAGGATGAGAGCCGTCCAATTTCATCTTAAGTACGAGAGGGGTACAGAGATATCTCCAAATTGTCATGTTTTTTCGTACAAGTAAGTTTCCTTCCTCTGAAAATTGTACAAGCGGACAGAGAAGAGGAAGAAAACTCGTAACGCACGATCGAATTCCGGATTTGAATCATCGTTCTTTCACGCGTGAAGAAGAAAACAAACAGGCAGGGCTCGCGTAAGGAAGGTGCAACACGTGCATCATTGACGGTGTCATTCACGAGTCCTCTTTGGATGGTAGTTGCAGATGTCCGATGTTGTTTCTGGGAAATGGGTCTCTTAGAATTGGGGCAAAAGGGAAGGGGCTAAGATAACAAAAGTGGGCTGGACATCTTGGGGAATAAATGGCTTGGGTCGGGTGAAATTTGGAGTGAGCTGGATCTCGATTGTAATATTTGGGAAATGTTGGAATTAAGTGGAATGGGAATTTGAAAACAAAGAGTGGGTTGCTGAAAAAATTATAAAGGCCCACAATTTGCTCCATTAGAGTGGTCAAGTGGATTATTAGTTTTAGTTGAATTAAATTGTGATTGGCCAACTCGATTAAATTTTGAATAAGATGAATTAAATATATATTAATGAACAAGTTTCTTAATTTCAACGAAATAAAATAATTAACTTAATAAACCGAATAACTCAAAGCGTTAAAATAATTTTAAATTGAACTAAAGTAATTGGACATTTAAAATAAAATATTTTTTTTCTTTTTTTTTGACAAGATTTCAAATATTTTTGAAAAGATTTCAAATATTTTTGAAATATACCAATTATATCTATAAAATCATATGAAATATTTTTTGCTCATTATAATTCACAATAATCGATTAAGATCACTAGAATGACTTTGAAAAGTATTTGAATTTTACAAAACTAATCATTCTCAATCGTTGGGAAGTATGAAGCTCGTGAATTAGTTTATATCAGAGAGGATTAAAATTTGGTGTCAACAACTAACCCTCATTTTACTTGAATTGATGCAAGAAATTCAAGGAAAATGAAATTGATCAATCCAATTTTGACCGACCCCATATTCATCTATGGGAGGGGATTTTGTATGGACTTTAAGAATTGTGGCCGAAGCCTGGAAATGGGTTTCTTACCTATCTCAGGCTATATGAGAATTTAAGCCACTTGTAGTTCGATACTCTTGATTTAACGCACAATTTTGAAAGAATTCAAAAGTCGTCCTGACACGAATTATGAAGGGACCAAAATGGTCGAGAATAAGATTTTAAGAGCGATAGTCGGAATACAGACGATTTTTCAACGTTGAGTCTGCTTACATATCCTTAAACCTTAGGAATCAGGATGTCTGTAGTTCGACTCGATCGTTTGAAAAGGGAATCTATTATGATAGATAACCTTTGGTTTTGGACAAATGACAAACTAAGTCGAAGGCTTGTAATCTCTTAGCCATGATTGTGGTGCACTTCACTCCCACAATTAAGAACTTATATGGACATAGTTTCCAAAAATCTCTTAGTGTATTGTCACTCGGATTGAAAACTTGCTTTTGGTAGATACCGAGATTTCCGAACACAAAATCGAAACTAATAAAACCCAAAGAAAAACCCACATACCTTCTGATAGGGGTGTGATTTGATTGTGGTGGAAGTCGCTCCTCTGCTCGCATCCTAAGAGTTTGACATTCCTCTTTGGACTACGTCCGAGTTTGCTGCGAAGTAGTTCAACGTTGTGACACTTCCCTTTTGATATCATCCGCACCTGTGGATTTTGGGAGAATTCATCCTTTCGGATGCTTCCGACAAAGACTGAGATAAACTCATTAGCATAAAAAGTCAATTTAAATGGGAGATAGTGTTTTTACCGTATTGACACTCAGTTTTTCTCCTTCAACATTTGACGTTAACTCCATTGGGTTGGACATAAAGAAAATAAAGTCTATGTCTTTTGCTTGCGATGTAATCTTCAATGTACTCTTCATTTGACGTTAAAATAAATAAAAGCTGATGCAGTGTTGATATTTCTCTCGATGTCATTTTACTGATTCTCTTGGTGTTTGCTGTTGGCAAATAAAATATGCAGATGATGTTGATGGGTAAATATTTCTCTCGGGATGCACGATTTTCTTCTCTGGCAGTGCCTGATTTTTCTACTGCGATGCATCACATTTCCCCGATGCATGAATCTCTTCTCTTGCAATGCATGACTTTTCCGTGATGCATGAATTTCTCCTGCAATGCATGACTTCTTCTCTGCGATGCATGATTTTTCCGAGAAGCATGCATTATCTCTTGAAATGCATGACTTCTTCTTTGCGATGCATGATTTTCCGCGATGCATGATTTTACGTGATGCATGAACATCTTCTTGTAGTGAATTACATTTTTCTCGAGGCATTAATTTTTATCGCGATGCATGACTTTCCGCGATGCATGAATATTTTCTCGCGATACATAACTTTCCACGATATATGAATATTAACTCGCGATGCATGATTTTCTGCGATGCATGAATATCTTCCCACGATGTGCGATTTTCTGCAGGGCAAGAATATCTTCTGGATGTCATCCTTGGTACCAAATGGAGATAATGCTTCTATCGAAAAACACAGTTATCTTCTGGGTGCCTTCTCGATAATGATATTGTCTCAACTTGCAATACATTAGGATGTCTCTCGATGTAGTGTATTATCTCGATCGACAATACAAATATAATGACCCTCCGGGTAGTAATACTCTCAAATCTCATAATACGATGCAGATGACATCCTTGATAAAAAGTTGTAACACGTCTTTCTCGAGATTTTCATTTGATTCATCCCTGAACACATTTGTATCTTTATTATAGACTTCATGGGGTTGGAAATTGAACGAAACAATAGTGTTCACACTCCCAAGTCTTTGATATAGGCAATATAAAATATTTTCTGCATCCACGAAAAAATTGTTAATTTGGGGAGCTCTTCGCCCTTTGACTTCTCCATATTCATCGATTGGAGGAATTTGCTTATTTCAGAGCAAACATATAAATCCGCGTCCACAGAAAAATCATTAGTTTTAAAACCAACTAATCTATGTTGATTTCTTCAATTGTTTGCTCCTTCTCCTTATATCTCCGGATGATTTTCTGATCTCCTGACTCTTCATAGATAAGAAAAAATATTCTATGCCAAAAATAAATGAAACATAAAGGGAAAATTTTATGAACAATAAATTTTCAAAAAGTAGCATTTTGAAAGAAGGTTATTGCCAAGCATCATGTAACGTCAGACTTAGCGAACTTCTTTGAGTCTGATGCTTGGAGGTCTATCTGATTATTCGCTTGGGAGTATTCAGAGCCACTTTAGACATTCGATAAATCCATGTTGAAATTTTGAGGCCATCCTAAAAATTTCTATCCCAGTTAATTGTATTGGCTTATCTTTAACTGTCGGTGGGAAAATCATGGAATTTTCGAGATCCTCAAAATTCTGTCCTAGTTGCATACTTCCAAGTAACTTCAGTCTCGACTTGTTGAAGGAAAATCCTCTTCCTTGAAAATTTTTGAGTTCCTCTCAAAAATTTTGTTCTAGTTTCTATTGTAAAGAGAAAATATAAATCATATGGGAGATGACTGACCCCTTGTGGCGCCTACTTATCCTGTTGAGGCAGGAATCAGGTCAAACGAAGTTCCCCCTCAAGGTTAACAACAATAAGACATTTGATAAAGAAACTAACCAAGGCAGACACTGGTCACCTACGGATCTCATTCTTGAGAATTTAGGTCGAACGAAGTTCAAGTACAAAGATATATTAAAAGGGATACATGGGATGACTGAAGTCTCTTGTGAATTCAGGTCAGACGTAGTTCATTACAATAGCGATATGATCTTAAACAAAGCAAATAAAAGTAAATTGAATGATTAGAGGTAAATGAAAGAAATACAAATTGAAACTTCACGTATAATATCTTTTAACAACATCTAAATTGATTGGCTTCGTCCATGCAGTGCCATCCATCTCCAAAAATATCAAAGCACCTCCAGATAATACTTTGCGAACCATGTAAGGCCCTTTCCAATTCGGCACAAATTTTCCCTTGTACTCGTCTTGATGATGAAAAATGCGCTTAAGAACCAACTGACCAATTTCAAAAATTATGGCTCTCACTCTGTTGTGGAAAGCGTGAATCATTCTCTATCGATATAGTTGACCATAACAAACGGCAACCATTCTCTTCTCGTCAATCAATGTCAATTGATCAATCCGATTGCTGAACCACTCAGCATTACTCAATTCTGCTTCTTGAGTGATTCTCAAGGACGCTATCTCGACTTCAGTAGGTATGACTGCTTCTATTCCATATACTAGCAGATATGGAGTAGCTCCAATCGAAGTTTTGACGGTCATTCAATAACCCAAAAAAACGTATGGCAACATCTCATGCGAACCTTGGTGATTGTCAATCATTTTCCTCAAAATCTTCTTGAGGTTCTTATTGATGGTTTCTACAGATCCATTCATTTGAGGACGATAAGCGGTTGAGTTTCGGTGAGTTATCTCAAACTGCTCACATATGTCTCTCATCAAGTGACTATTGAGATTTGCACCATTATCTATAATAATGGATTCAGGTACTCCAAACCTACATATTAGATTATTACAGATAAAATAAGCTACAACTTTCTTGGTCACTGACTTGTAAGAAGTTGCTTCCACCAACTTGGTGAAGTAGTCAATGGCAACAAAATAAATCTGTGCCCATTAGAAGCGGCTGGCTCTATTGGACCGATGACATCCATGCCCCAAGCTACAAATGGTCATGGTGAACTCATAGCATTGAGTTCATGAGGTGTTACTAAGATCAGATCACCATGCACTTGACATTTATGACATTTCTGCACAAAATTGCAACAATCATGTTACATAGTCATCAAGAAATAACTGGCTCGAAGGATCTTCCTCTCCAAAGTGAGTCCATTCATGTGCGTACCGCAAACTCTAGCATGTATTTGTTCAATAAGCTTCGCAGCTTCAACAACATCGATACATCTGAGAAGACCTAAATCTGGAGTCTTCTTATAAAGGACTTCTCCACTTAGAAAGAAGTTAAGGGACAAATGGCGTATCGACTTCTTCTGGTTGGATGTTACATCCTTGGGATAACTCCCTGTCTCTAAGCACTTCTTTATATCAAAATACCATGGAAAACTGTCTGGTTCCAGTTCAACATTTGAACAATAAACTGGATGTTCTTTCAGCTCTATATCCAGAAGGTCAATATAATTAGTATCTGGATGTTTAATCATTGAAGCGATGGTGGCCAAAGCATCAGCTAACTCATTTTACGGAATCTCTCGCACAACTTCTGTATTTACTGCACTTACAGTGTGATCTTCAGGTTAATCACGGCCCATTCCCCTTGAACCTGATGAATCAATAAATCTGAATCTCCAATAACCAACAACTCGTGGATATTCATGTCAATGGCCATTTTCAAACCGAGGATACAAGCTTTATATTCAGCCATGTTGTTCGTGCAATTAAACTAGAGCTTAGGTGTCATAGTATAGTGTTGACTGGATTCTGACACGAAGACTACTCAAATACCTCTTCCTTGCTGATTTGCCACTCCATGAAAGAACAACCTCCAACCCAGATATGCTGCAAAAATATCTTCACCCAGAAACAATACTTCTTCATCGGGAAAATAAGTCTTTAGAGGTTCATACTCTTCGTCGTCAGGATTTTTTGCAAGATGATCAGCCAAGGCTTATATTTTTATCGCCTTCTGAGTAATATACACGATATCAAATTCACTAAAAAGCATTTGCCATTTAGCCAACTTTTTGGTTGGCATCACCTTCTGGAAAATAAACTTCAATGGGTCCATCCTGAAAATGAGATATGTAGTATAAGAAGACAAATAATGCCTCAACTTCTTGCCAATCCAAGTTAAAGCACAACATGTTCTTTCCAAAAGAGTATAACAAGACTCGTATGGAGTGAACTTCTTGCTTATGTAATAAATTGCTCGCTACTTCTTCCCTGTCTCGTCATGTTGACCAAGTACGCATCTAAATGCGTTATCTAAAACAGACAAATCCAACAAAAGCGGGCTCCCTTCTCGCAGAGAAACCAACACCGACAGATTTGACAATTAGCTCTTGATAGCATAGAAAGCCTTCTGACATTCTTTAGTCCATTCTGACAAATCATCTTTCTTCAACACCTTGAAGATAGGCTCACACACAACAATGGATTGAGCTATGAACCGACTGATTTAGTTCAACCTCCCTAAGAAACTCATCACTTCCTTCTTCTTCTTCAGAGGGGGAAACTCTAGAATCACCTTAATCTTAGACAGGTCGAGCTCAGTACCCATTCAGCTGACTATAAATCCCAACAACTTATCGGCTGGCACCCAAAAGCACATTTGGTGGGATTTAACTTCAAGTTATACCGAAGCAGACGGTCGAAGAACTTCATTAAATGCGTCAAGTGGTCCGAACTCTCGCTAGACTTGATTATGACATCATCCACATACACCTCGATCTCCTTATGAATCATGTCATGAAATATGGTCGTCATAGCCCTCATATAAGTGGAATCAGAATTTTTGAGACCAAATGGCATCAGCCTGTAATGATATACACCCCAAGGGGTAATAAAATATGTCTTATCTGCATCTTCTTCGTCCATCAGGATCTGATGATAATCTGCGTTACAATCCACAAACGACAGAATTTCATGCTTAACATAGTTATCGATCAGAATGTGAATGTTCGGCAACGGAAAATTATCATTTGGGTTGTCCTTATTGTGATCTCTATAATTGACACAAATTCTAATCTTTCCATCTTTTTTGGCGACAGGAACAACATTGGCAATTAAGTCGAGTATTGCATCACATCCACCAATCGATACTCGATCTGTTTGGTGATCTCTTCTTTAATCTTTAAACGTAACTCTTGCTTGAAATTCTGAGCCTTCTATTTCACTGGACTGAACCCCGGATTGATCAGCAACTTGTGAGACACTATATTTGTACTCAGCCCTAGCATGTCGCTGATTTCCCAGACGAACACGTCAATGTATTTAGTAAGCAGATGAATGAGATCCCTTTTTTGAGCTTCATTCAAGTGGACGCTGATTTTGACCTCTTTGACACACTCTTGGTCTCCCAAATTCACAGTGTCAGTTTCTTCCAAATTTGCTTAAGTTGATTTTCAAACTTCCAAAATTCCTCAGTAACATATTCCGGTGTCTCATTTTTATCTTCGTATTCTTCACCCTCGTCATCACCTGCCTCATTTTGTTTGTTTATCTCATGACATGACATGACTTGGCAGGTTTGAAATTAATATTACTGAAATTATAAATAGACAAAGTTAGGAAAGTAAAATATATAGAAGATAAGTAAATAAAAAAGTTTTCAATAAAAGAGGCGTTCATTTGAATTGGAAAACAATGAAAACTTTGGCCATGTAAAAGGGACATATTGACTTTTTAAACATCATGGGAGGGGGGAGGAATTTTAAATTCAAGAAATTAAAGAAAAAGAAGAATGGTGGGTCTAGGGCCTCTTCTAGACTACCACCGACTTTCAAAACATGCATAAACAACGTCCTTCAACCAACAAATTTGGGGGAATCGGGTTCGGTGTGGAGATCCAGTTCTGCAGCTTCTCTCCAGTCTTAGCATCGCGGATACGAGCTAACTTGACCTATTCCTATATGACAGCATCGAGCTCTTCAAAAAAGCCACAGACCCCTTCCCCAAGGTCGTCACGATCGGCGTACTCATGGACTGGAAATGATTGACACAGATGAGGGATTGTTCTAGCCAATGCTTGATCACTGTTCTTCTTTATCTTCATCTCATCATCTGTGGGGACGTACCCCAAACCATATCTCGCTCTTTTGACGGGAACTTGAATAGGCTTAATAATTCCTTGAGAATTCCTTCCAAGTCCGAAACCTAGCTCGAACCAATTGTGCAGCATCACAGTGGCGATCATCTTGTACACAAAAGGCATAAGAGGTTTTGGGGCCAAATCCTCACCGGTGGCATTTACCATCTCCATCGTGTAGAAATTGGTGCCTCATGAGACTTCTTGAATAATTGGCGCCTGCCTACCAAAGTGACTTTCTTCGCTGTGAATAACTAGTTCTTGGTCCTCCCAGACGCGCTTCATCAGCTGGTGAAGAGTAGGAGGCACAACCCCAGCCATGTGGATGAAAGGCCTTCCCAAAATAAGGTTATAGATGGTGTCAATGTCCAATACCTGAAACGATGTACTGTAGTCGGCCGAACCCATTTGGATGACCAAATTCAGTGCTCCAAATGTTTCTCTTTGTACCATGTCGTAGTCTCTTACATTGACTTGGTTTTGTTACAGCTTCCCTAAGTCAAACCTTAACATCCTCAGAGTCGCTAGTGGGCAAATGTTGAGACCATACCTATCATCACTAGAACACGGTTTATGACCCTTTCACGGCACATGAAAGTGACATGTAACACCTTGTTGTGCGACCTTCCTTCAAAGGGAAACTCTTCATCACAGAAGCTAATCTGATGCCCTCGAATAACTTGGTTGATCATAGCCGCTACATTATCGCTGCTTGTTCCCACAAGCACATACGTGTCATCCAGAGCCTTCATTAAGGTCTGCCTATGTAGCTGCGAACTCATCAATAGGGCCCCCACAAAAATCTGAGATGGGGTTTTCTCTAGATGCTTATCGATCGAATAGTATTTGGGTTGCATATTTCTCCAAGATTCTTCAACCTCGCCCTTGCTTATTGGCCTTTTCCCTTGGTCCTTCTTTTGCCCCCTAAGAGCCAACTCTTCGGGAGTATAACACCTCCCAGATCGGGTCATACCCTGAGCGGCAGCGGTTTCAATCAAAAACTTCGGCCTAGCAGGAGTTTCTAATGGCATCAAGGCAACAGCCTTTGCGGGTGTCAGGATCACGAACTCTTTTTTCTCCTTAACGCTCAGTGAGGCCACAACCCTTTCTAACTATTCATGAACAATTGGAGTTATTGCCTTAGTCATAAACCAGTCATCATCTGTCTCTATCATGTTGTTACTGACGCCTCCATGATTCGGGAAAGGATTGGTGTTGACATTGGGCGCGGCTGTTTGAAGAGAAACCACTTCTTGGTCGATCAGGTCTTGAATCTTGTGTTTGAGTTTGATACAATACTTAATATCATGTCCAACGCCGTTGGAGTGATACGCACACCTTTGATCGGGTCTGTATAATTTCGAACTAGTATCCAGCAGCTTGGGCCCCACCGGCTGAATGTATCAAGCCGCAGCTAGTCGCTCGTACAGCTTCGTTCGGCTTTCATCGAGCACCATAATGGGAGGGGGGGATTCTTCTCGAATCTGGGTCGAGGGGGATCATAGTTGCCTTGTTGGGGAGGAGGCATCTATTGACAATTTTGGGTATTTAGACAGGGAGTTTGGTTTCTTGGGTAAAGATTTATTTGGTAATTTGGTGATGGATCTTGGTAGTTTGTGGGGGTATTTTGGTGTACTAGAGATTGGTATACTGGTGGAGGTGCCGAGTAATTTGCTTGCACATTTGCACAGTTAGGGGCAACATTTTTGTAATGGGGGGATGAAATTTGGTAAAGTGGAGGAGAATTTTTGAAAACGGGAGATGGATTTTGGTAATTTGGAAGGGGACATTTTGGTATGTGGAGGTAGCATTTTGGTAGATGGGAGGAGAAGTATTTGGATAACCAGCATGCGTATAACAAGCCTGGTAAGAATTCTGGGAAGGTCGAGGACGACCTTGGTAGGATGATGGTCTCTTGGGGTCTTCCTCCCTTCGTAAAAGACATCAGAAACATATTATCTTTTCTTCTTCAACAAACCCGATGATCTGGGTGACGCAGCAACATTGGCAATCTTACCGATTTTCAACCTATCCTCGATAGTCTCACCAACCTAGACTATCTCAGCAAATTTTGCTCCAACGACCAACATGATTCAGTCATAGAATTCGGGTTCTTGTACCCGCACAAACACCTCAACAATTTCTTTTTCTGACATGGGAGGTCGAACTCTAGCAGCCTTCTTACGCCATCTATACGAAACTCTCTGTAGCTTTCATTGGACTTTTGTTTCATATTTTCTACGGAATAACGATCAGGAACGATCTATACATTGTAGGAAAATCATTCGACGATGTCTTTAGATGAGGCATTCAAGCTGGGCCAGTGTAAGGTCTCGTGAGATGTAAACCTTTCCAAAGTTTCTCCGCTGAAACTTCGGCTAAAACCCGCATTAGTACAACTTCATATCTACCAACTTCTACGAGCTGGTCACAGTAGGCCCTTAGATGTGCTAAGGGATTCCCGGTTCCTCCAAAAGTATCGAACTTTGGCATCTTGATCCCTTTTGCGAGGTCCAGATTTTGATGAATGCATAAGTCATTGTAGTTCAAATCGGCGACGTCAAGAATGCACTGAAGTTCCTTCATTGCTTTTTGGATCTCCTCCTTTATGTCTAACTTTGAGGCCTCTTCTTTCGACCTCCACTATCTTTCCTGCTCCTCATAATGGTCGAGCTCAGAACCATTCACATCATGCTCATTTGGAACGGGAATTTGAAAGGTGGTTTTTCTGGGTAGAGATGGAGCTACGGAGGGACTTCGAGAATTTTTAGTGGTTTGGTAATATTGCGGGAAGTTTTGGGGGTTAGTGTATTGATTTTGGTGATGGAGGGATATTTGGGGATGGAACGTATTTTTGTTTTGTGGGAGTGGAGCAGTTTGGTGATTGATGGGCATTTTGAGGAGGAGGAGGAGGTATTTGGGAATTATTATTTTTAGGAAGGTGTGGGGTTTGGTAAGAGGTGGAGGAGTATTGAGGATTTTGTGTGGTCAAGTCTATTACTAAGGGATTCTAGGCAGGAGTAGACGGCCGAATCTGAGCTTGTTCGGTGTTGGAAGAGTGAAAGTATATCGGAGGCCTTCCATCAGTAGCAGCGTTTGCAGTAAAACTTGGTGGAGGGAGATCCTATCTCCTTTGCATTTCCACTCTCATCTCAGCAATCTGTTGCATCAACTGCATAATAAGTTCATTCAGATTCGCTATGGTGGGTTGAGCCACCACATCATCAGTAAGACTAATATCTTTGTTGTTGTCCCCCATTACTGCTTTTCCCTTATCTGAACTTTGGTCGGGAAAGGAATATGTATGCCCTTTAGATCTAATGAATTAGGGATGATCAGCCTATTTAATCGACACAGACCAGTTTGTAAGTACATATGGAGGAAAACAACTCAAAGGCAAATTTGTTGGTTTGAGTTTGGAATACGTAACACAAAATACTACATAGAGAGCAGATAAACACACAGAATATGCATTGTTTGAGAACATACCAACCCACGAGTAAGGGGAAACTTATTTTTGAACAAACATGAGTTTTCTTGTTTTAGTTTGACACAATCTTAGAAAGGTTGAATCACGTTGAGTTAAGATCTTCTTGGTGCATCTCTTTGACCTCCGGTAACCTGAGCCTCACATTTCCTTATAGAATGAGAGGGGGAGAATGAAATTTTTAAAAGATAGGGGCCGGGCCTTGAAAGGCTGCCTACATATCTCATAAGGAGAATTCAGGCCCTACGTAGTTCGAATAAAGAAAATACTTGTTTTTCTTCATTCATTCTTAATTATTACAAGTAAATTTGAAAAATAACAAAAGAGCTTTTAAAAGATAAACGGTGGCTCCATCTCAGCCGTTCTTCTTCTTGTTGTAGCATCAAACACGGAAAAAGATTCGACTCGAATCTTTCCTATGCTGATGAGGCATTCCATGTGGTAGCGGAATGCAAGACACTCTTCAATGCTATGATCAGCAGCCCTGTGATAGGGGCAACACTTTCGAACTTCGAACCTAAGGGAATATGACACTTCCACGTCCTTATAGAAAGGGGTAAAGACTCTGTTTCAAACCAATTCTAAATAAACCTCCAACATCATTTTCTTGAAAGGAGTGAATCAGCAACAATAGAATATAGTCTTCTCAGTGACCGGTATGCCGAGCCTCAGTTCATCAAATGCAATGAGGACATCGTCACCCCAACCATGCGCAATACTGTCCCTATCGAGCAAGTAGAGGACCGCATTCTTAAACTACATACACTCCTCTACTGTGTGCCCTTTCTTGTTGGGATGGCACTCATAGTTCTTGCGGATGTCCCCTGATCCCACTTGGGAAGATGCTCTTCCGACAGGCCCCAACATACACCTAGACCGATAATGCTCGAAAATGAGGGCGCGTGAAATTGCTTCCCTACCTATTCGGTGTTCTTGTGGATATGCTTCGAGAGTGATTTTCTGGTACCCTTCTGCCAGACGTCCTTCGAGAGAAGGTTTGCGGGCAAGTTCTTCCTCATAACTTTCTTCAATGCTCTCCAGTTAGGGGCTCTCAGGAGGAAACAATAGGTCATATAGGCACTTTCCGTGCTGGTTCTGTATCTCCTCTTTGTTGGTTCAACCTGGATATTTTTTCCTTTGTCCATAGCTGTGATCCCACCTTTCCTGAGATGGTAGAGTAGTTTTTTAGGATTTGGTGATAGGATTTTGCTTTTGTTTAGGATACTCAAGACTTGGAAAATTTGGTTGGACTTTGTAGTAGTAACTTGTATATTTCTAGATATTTCTGATAGGGAGTGGGTTTGCGATGTCCACATTCAAAGCAACATATCACATAAATAGTTAAAAACACATATATCACGTCCTAAACATACAGGGGACCCTTTTGTGCCAAAGGGTAGGCCTAATGCATTTGAACGATGTACGTGTGGAATTGAAACAGTTAATTACCCCCCAAAGAAATTTCACATACGAATAGTTAATGTTCACAAAGGGAATAAACGGGGGGGGGGGGGGGGAATAAGGAACAAAATACAAAAGGACAAACCCACGCAGGGTCATTTAAAATGTATGGAAATGCAAGAAAGGCAAGCACACGGAGGGGCTGAAAATGACAGAAATACATATAGAAAAATCAACACAGGGGCGAAATCCACTATGTTGGCCCTGATGGCCCTACTTTTTCACTACTTTCCTGTATCTTGTATTGCTGAAACATGTATCGTAGCATCAACAGGTAACCTTCGCTCCATCGTCCTTTCTCTTCCCAATCCTCGTATTGCATCCCCCCTATCTTCTCTTTAACCCATAAGTCGAACTCATCAAAACTGCGTCTTAACCTTTCCAATTCCTGGGTTGTCTTCTCAAGGGTACTTTGATTTTCGAGAAATTTGGCGTACATTTCTTGGTTGTCTTACCTTACCTATCTTAACTCGATTACATCTTTGGCCTCTTTGTCTTCCACACTGCAACAACTACTCGGGACTGGAGAAGAGATACTTTGTATGTTCTCTTTCAGCCATGCTTTATAAGTTCCATCATATCCAACATCAAATCAATCTTGAGAAATGGTGTATTTTTTCCTTCGCTTGGCTTATTTCCATTCCCTAGCATTTCGGTAGCGTCATCCACTTTTTCATCCCCAATATCATACCCGTAGGCACCATAGTACGCCTCTCGAGGCGTGATTTTCCTCCTCCTAAACTGGCAAAAGATTCAAAATGGTGCGTAAGGACGTCTTTCTCAAATATTTGATAGGGGAAGCGCAAGCTGTCTGCAGCCCGCTATGACGACATCCTTTGAGATGAAGCAATAAATCATCCATTGGAGATCTTCTTCCATTAGTTCAGAAAAAATCTGAGACCACCTTTCTCTAGTCCTTCGGTTTTCCAGATTTACCCAAAACAGCATATCGTTCAAATCCCTTAGAGTGTTCTTATTATCCAGGGTACGTAACTATTGATTCCCACGCCTTTTCGCCAGATGACTTAATATCCACCACTGAAGTAGCATGTTATTTCCTTGAAAGTAACGATGTCCATCTTTGCACTTTGTTAGGGCTTGATACATATCTGACAGTATGACCAAAGAGATGGGATAATATTTTACTTGTTCTTGATTCTTAAACCTGTTGAACAAAGTGTGCGCAAGAATAATAATTCGAGTATTGATACTTAGGATTGGGCCGCGTGGAAAGACCATTGCTCCCAATAGCGCGACAACAAATACCAAAGGTCGTATTTCATTTCATTCTCTATAGGTAAATCTGAGCTCTTGGTTATAATTTGCATAAAAACTCGCATGCCCGAATCTAACGTAGAGATCCCTGAATGATACACTAGATTCTTGGGCCCAGTAAGCGTAATCTTTTCCCAATCCAAACCAGGTCGTGATATTTTCGACACAAGGTTTATTTGGGATCAAGATGTCTTCTTGTTTTCTCGCCCTTATTTCTAACCCTGTACCAACCGTGTCGATGGAGTCTCGAAGTTCCCCCATTTTTGGGGTAATTTCTGCAGTTCCTAATAGGAACACCATTTTCTCATTGTCCCAATAACCTGTGGGGACTTTGATTTGCTCAGGCCAATCAGTCATGTTGAGTAGCTCGGTTAGGGCACCCACATCCTTGTTGAGGGTTCTTTTGTGATCTTCGTCAAGGTTGTTATACATAATTTTGAATAGAGGCGGTGCTTCTACGACAATGTCGAATCTTATAAAGCGATTCATACCTACAAAACAAAACTCAGTTAAGCCGTCTTAGGTATTAAGCTGTCTTGGGCTTAATTTTGGCGGTTTCAACTAATGAAGTTAATACGCCTTGGGTTTTAATCCATCTTAGGCTAATGCTTAATTTTGGTCTCTCTCTATCTTAGGCTGACTAGAATTGTTTCAAAAGTGACGATAACCCGAGTCGGACATACGACGAGGTGAATCTAACAAACGACGTTGGATGACAGCAAGCTAACTATTCTTTTATTACTTCAAAAGAAAGACTTGTGTGTTTTCTCAAAGGAGTCATGGTAAGCCACGTAACTCCCTTTATCCAAATGCAACTATTTGCCGTTTGGCGAAAATATTCCATGAAAAATGCAACAGTTGATACAATACGATAGAGAAGCAAATAAACAGTTATTTCACATAGTCAGATACGTTTAGTTTTAAGGTTAGAATCCTCCAATTCCCCAGCAGAGTCGCCATTCTTTTTTATTCGGAAAGAAAAATATTTTATAAGTTTTTGACCCTTGAGTCGTCACCTAAATTTTTGAGAAAAATCAAGAAAAACTTAGTTTTCGAAAAGATTTAAATAGAAGACCTTAAGAAAACTTTTATGGAGGGTTCGGGGATTCTTATTTATATTATAGAAAGGTTTTTACGACACCTAAAATATTCGCTAACTTGTGATTATCCAACAACTAGCTTGTTTGGCTAAAATGTCCAACTTAAATTTTAGATAAAAATTACTTAGAGTTGTTTGAAAGTGAAGTATAAATTTACTCTCTAAGTGAATCTTACTTTGTAAAATTTATTTTAAATTATTTACTTGGTTTGATTAAGTCGTTAAAACAAAGTGACATCTTGCAAGGATTTGGATTCTTTAACACTAAAACTAGCATAAATAATGTCAAGCAGATAAAGGATAAAGTAAAGAGAGAGAGAGAGAGAGATGTTGGTCCCAAATCCGGTTTTTTATCCGCCTGGACCAGTATTTGGACCCCTTTCGTTTTAGGCCTTTGGCCTATTTAATTTCTACATTTCCTAATATCTAGCAAAATAACAATAAAGAAACTTTACAAGGCTTAAGACTAAAAACAGCAGAATACGACAGAATGGAAATAAGAAAAAGTGTAGACTTTTGGCCCCCAAACTCTTCAACTTCCGACATGCTATGAATTCATTGAACTCTGAAACCTGCACGCCTTTTTTATAACTGATTGACTTGGATGAAAGTTAGATTGGGCCTTTATGGCTCTCTCGGAATGTGAGGGAAGAAAACGAGTTCTTAGCGAACTCGAGGCCGATTTTACATGCGATAAAAAAATAAATTTTAAGAATCGCTTTGAATCACGTGAGTCCAAACAATGACATATACCGATAGTCAATACAAGAATGGACATCTCCCCGAGATACATGGTCAAATTCCCTAACAAATAAGGACAGAAGGCATACAGTGGGAAGGAATCTAACATGATCACAAAGAAGAAGAACCCAATCATACCATTTATTAAAAATAATGATTTTAAAAGACTAGACATCGGCTAATGGACAAACCAATTATTGACCCAAAAGTGATTTTACTCGGGCAGTGAAACAGAGGCACAGACAATCAATATAAGTAATCAAAATTAAAGTCATAAAACATGCGACTAAACTACCATAATTAACCTTATACTAGGAAAATTAGTGCATCACGCATACCATAGTAGAAGCAAATGGAATCATGCTTTAGGCGGCCTTAAGAAATAAGTAAAGAAGATTGACAAGACCAAGAAATTAAAAAGGGGGGTAAAGATGAACGGATATTAATAATGGGTCAATGTTCAAAACATATCATAAAAGTAAACAAAACACATAACAGATAAATACAGGCAGAATGCATATGATTAATTTACTACGCCGATATATATAAAGATTTTAAAGAGGGAACATTCAACATTCAAAGCTAAATCGTGTAAAATTTAAGGCAACATTCACAAAATAAAGTAAGACAACCTGTAGTGACAACTAAATAGTGAGGGCAGTACGTGACTCAAAGGAAAGTTTGTGTCATGAATATTAAGAATCAACTTAAAACGAAGCAAAGACAATAATGAATCTATGCCTAGAATAAATTAGATATATATTAAGCAGGAGTAAAGCGATAAACAGAGATAGTGAAATATGCCGTTGTTTTGCTGAAGATTACACATGAGAACAAAAAGTGGAATTTCTTTTATCTATTCTTAGCATCCCCCACGACTTCCCACAAAGAAGAAAGCCTACCGAGGCAACAAAACATACCATACGATTTAGCACAATGGTTCAAACAACAAGATAGGCATTTAGAGCTAAAGAAAAACGACATAGGTTAGAAATAAGCCTTCAAAGGTTGCCAAATTTCTGAAAAAGGACTCTACCATTATAAAGTAAGTCTAAAATCAATGACATATGCCTGATACAAAACAAACTTAAAGTTATCTCAACAACCACAGAACCCTTTGGATGAGTCGAGAATGCAACATAATGGTTTCCAATAAACACCAATACAGATTTGAATATACTAGAGAAAAAAAGCTTAGAGAAGAAAGAGTAATCGAATGACATTTAGATGAAACCAAGGGGCTTCCAAACTTTAATCGGATAATATATCGACTTAATGAAACAAATAAGAACCCACTTGTCCTACAATTATTACCACCAAACTAACACTAAACAGGAGAGCAATCAGTAATAACAAACTTCCTATACTAAAATCTCAATTCAAAGTGGAACGGGGAAAAGAGAGTGCTATCGAGGATGACATATTACCTTTTTCGGGAAGCGACACTGGGATAAGGCAAGCGAAGGTGTAATTTCACCACACACACACAACACGAACAGCAGAAGAGGATCCAAATAGAAACCCGAGTCTCGAACGAAATTCGAAGGAGTGCTGCACCTCAAAAACGGACTCTCTTTCTGAAATATTTTGAGTGTTTTTCTTTAAGAACTGTTACCTTTTCCTTTTTATGTTTTATTACAATTCTTGTCTCAAATATACCCTCTCTGTAAGAAATCCCTCTTAGTTTTCCAGAAACCTCTAAACAAAAAAAATCAATCAAACATCTCTTCTCAATTTTCCACCCCCAAAAAAAATGATCCCCCTTCTACAGTGGGATGAAGAGAATATATATAAGGAGAATTAGGATTTCGAAAAAAGGGGGGGAAAGGGTAGAGATGGGAATTCGAAACGATTCCAAAATTCAAATAATTTGAAAAAATTCGTCCAAGGACGACGAAAGCTGCTCCTTGTACGAACCTCGCTCAGCTTTTCAATGGCAAGAGGATGAGAGTCGTCTGATTTTGTCTCAATACAAGAGGGGTGCTGAGATATCACCACATTGCCCTGTTCTTTCGTACGTGTATGCTGCCTTCCTCTGAAAATCGTACAAGCGGACAGAGAAGGGGAAGAAAATGTGTCACGCATGATCGAATTTTGGGTTTGAATGATCGTTCTTTCACGCGTGAAGAATAAAACAAAATAGGAAGGGCTCACACGAGGAAGGTGGAACGTGCATCACCAGCGGTGTCGTTGACGCGTCCTCTTTGGATGGTAGTTGTAGATGTCCAATGTTGTTTATGGGAATTGGGTCTTTTAAAATTGGGGCAGAAGAAAAGGGGCTGAGATTACAAAAGTGGGCTGGAAATTTTGGGGAATAAAATGGCTTGGGTCGGGTGAAATTTTGAGTGGGATGGATCCCTATTGTAACATTTGGGAAATGTTGGAATTAAGGGGAATGGGAATTTGATAAAAAAAGAGTGGGTTGCTGAATAAATTATAAAGGCCCACAATTTGATCCATTAGTATGGTCAAGTAGATTATTAGTTTAGCCGAATTGAATTGTAATTGGACAACTCGATTAAATTTTAAATAATGCGAATTAAATATATATTAATTAACAAGCTTCTGAATTTCAACGGAATAAAATAATTAACTTCATAAACCGAATAACTCAAAGTTGTAAATAATTTAAATTGAACTAAATTAATTGGGAAAAAAATTAAAGTAAATTTTCTTTTCTTTTTTTTGACAAGATTTCAAATATTTGTGAAATATACAAATTATATCTATAAAATCATATGAAATATTTTTTGCTCATTATAACTCACAATAATCGATTAAGATCACTATAATGACTTTGTAAAGTATTTGAATTTTACAAAACTAATTATTCTCAATCGTTTGGGAATTATGAAGCTCGTGAATTAATTTATATCGGGGAGGATCAAAATTGGGTGTCAAGACCTGTGTTGAAGTTCATATTCATCATATCCCACTTTCATTCTAGAAGTTCTATATTCTGAGCTAAACATCCAGGCCTTTGGTGTTCCACTTTCACTTGCTGACAATTTGAACAGTTGGCAACAAACTCAGCAATATCTTTCTTCATGCCTTCCCACCAATATACCTCTCTAAAATAACGGTACATTTTGGTTGCAACTGGATGAATGGAATATCTGGAGTGATGAGCCTCCTCCAAGATTCTCTCTTGGAGTCCATCCACTTTAGGTACACATAATCTGCCTTGGTATTTCAGCACACCATCTCCTCCTTGTTCGAAGTTCAATACTCTTTGGCTATGGACACTTGCCTTCAAATCAAGCAAAATAGGGTCTTGGTCTAGCTTCTCTTTCACCTCTGACACCAAGGATGATTCAGCCCCATTGGTCACTACAATGCCTCCTTTTGTGGAATCCATAAGTCTAACTCCCAATCGTGCAAGTCTGTGCGCGTCTTTCGCTAACTCCCTCTTTTCTTCTTCGACATGGGAAGTAATTCCCATGGACAACCTGCTTCAGGCATCAGCAACCACATTAGCCTTACCTGGGCGGTAAAGAACACTCATGTCATAATCCTTGAGTAATTCCAACCACCTTCTTTGTCTGCGGTTGAGCTCTTTCTGAGTGAACACATATTGGAGGCTCTTCTAATCAATGAATATATCCACATGAGCACCATATAAATAATGACGCCATATCTTCAACACAAACACTACTGCAGACAATTCTAAGTCATGATTTGGATAATTCTTCTCATGAACTTTAAACTTCCTCGAAGCATAATCTATAACCTTGCCATTCTGCATTAATACACAGCCCAAGCCAACTCTTGATGCATCACAATACACCACAAAGCCTTGAGTACCCTTTGGTAAGGTCAAAACCGGAGCGGTGTCAATCTCTTTTTCATCTCCTGAAAGCTTTTCTCACAAGCTTCAGACCATTGAAACTTGACTGTCTTCTAAGTTAACTTGGTCAAAGGAGAGGAGATAGATGAGAATCCTTCAACAAATCTCCTATAATAGACAGCAAAACCCAAGAAACTCCTTATATCTGTTGGAGATGTGGGTATAGGCCAACTCTAAACTGCCTCAATCTTCTGAGTGTCAACTCTAATACCTTCACCAGAAATAATGTAGACTAAGAATGCCATAGACTTAAGCAAAAACTCACACTTGTAGAACTTGGCATACAAGTCTTTGTCTCTCAACGTCTGAAGAAAAATCCTTAGGTGACTAGCATTATCTTCTTCGTTCCTTGAATAAATCAGTATGTCAATAATGAACACTATGACAAACAGAGCTAAATAAGGTTTGAAGACTCTGTTCATAAGATCCATGAACGCTGCAGGTATATTTGTCAAACCAAAGGACATAACCAAAAATTCATAATGCCCATACCTTGTTCTAAAAGTTGTCTTGGGAATATCACATTCCCTTACTCTCAACTGATAATAGCCTGATCTGAGGTCGATCTTGGGAAAAAAAAAAGCACCCTGAAGTTGATCAAAAAGGTCATCTATTCTTGGAAGAGGATATTTATTCGTGATGGTAACCTTATTCAGTGACAGTAATCTATACACATCCTAACGGACCCATCCCTTTTCCTAAAAAAAGAACCGGAGTGCCCCAAGGTGAAACAATCGTTCGAATAAAGTATTTATCTAACATATCTTTCAATTGCTCTTTTAGTTCTTTTAACTCTGTTGGTGCCATTCTGTATGGATAAATAGAGATAGGACGAGTATCTGGGATGATTAATACTTAAGCACAAATTTAGTTAATGATTAAGCTAGAGTTTAATATGTATGAATCGATGTTGTTGGAATAAAAGTTCACTAACATAAGATTGAAAATACGTATTATTTTTGAAAAAATATCAAACGTATATTATGATTATTATTATTTTACTAAAATTCACCTCTATTTACTTGATTTTGTATTAGATAATGCACATTTAGAACAAATAAATTAAACTTGTATTCGTCAATACATCAATTATGAATTCTTGTCGGTTGCGAATTATTTACAACCCATTTTAATTTTTGTCAATTGTGCTTTAATTGTAACTCATTTTAATTATTCAGATTTCAATAAATCAGTTTTTAACATGCATCAATCTATATAAAGGACTTGCATAGTTTGGTTAATTTAAAAGGAATTAGACAAAACTAGCAATAGAAACATCAAGTTTTTAGCAATTGTAATGTCTTTGTCAAACAATCAAGTAGATGGGATAAATGTAGTTGTTTTCTTTGATCCACATATATCTTTTCTTTGAATTAATGTTTGTGCGTGTGTGTGCGTGATTATGTATGCGTAGAGATAGTTTCAAACTTTATGTGTGTTTTTTTATTCGGTAAGTTGTTGATCATGTATTGATAATAAATTCTTTTACAATCATCCTTTTTCATCTTATACAATTTATATTTATCTTAATATTTTATATAATAAAAAAAATAAAAATCATGCGGCTTACCACACATGCTAAAATTAGTCGAAAGTGGGACGATCTTTCACTTGTTAAGAGTGAATCTATTTTTGCTGATATATTTTGGCGCTTAAAAATGATTAATAAATATGTAATATCACAATAGTTATATCACTTAAGCAGGATAAAACTAATGTAATTTGTGTAACTATTGTGTATTTTCTCACTTAGATTCAATACTTAAGCACAAATTTAGTTAATGATTAAGCTACAATTTACTATATATGAATGAATATATTTGGAAAAATATTTCACTAACATAAAATCAAAATACATATTATTTTTGGAAAAATGACAAATGGTTAATATGATTTCTATTTCTTTTTTCTGGCTAAATTTCACCTCCGTTTACTTTATTTTGTATAAGATAATGTGCATTTATAACAAATAAATGAACTTTGTATTGGTTAATTACATCACTTATGAATTCTTGTCCCTTGCAATTTAATTGTAACCCATTTTAATTCTTGTCTCTTGCTATTTAATTGTAACCCATTTTTATTATTCAGATTTCAATAAATGAGTTTTAACATGTATCTATCTATATAAAGGACTTGATAGTTTGGTTAATTGAAAAAGAATTAGGCAAAATTAGCAATAGAACATAAAGATTTTAGCAATTCTAATGTTCTATGTCAAACAATCAAGTAGAGGGGCTAAATATAGTTGCTCTCCGTGCTCAACATGCATCTTTTCTATGAATTCCTAGTTAATTTAATGTTATATATGATTTACAATTTAGATCTCTCACAACTCATAATCGAAAAATGAATCCTCAATATTAGAAATTGAGTAGTGTGTTATATGGATGAGACACAATAATAATATTAGATATTATGCATAATATGTAGGACCACCAAAAGTGTTAGTCTTAAATAATATGGAGGGGGTATTTTTTAAATTTGAGTGGATTATTGATTCGTGTATATAGTAGAAACTGAGTAGTGTGTTATATGGATGAGACACAATAATAATATTAGATATTATGAAATAATATGTAGGACCACCAAAAGTGTTAGTCTTAAATAATATGGAGGGGGTATTGTTTAAATTTGAGTGGATTATTGATTCGTGTACTATTAGCTTAGCCCATTAAAATTGAGTTGAAATATAGTCCAATTTGACTTACGAGAAATCTTATCAATCTTAAAAAAATATTTTAAAATTTTGATATGTTATATATAGTCATAAAAAAGAAAAAAATAATTTTATTGATGCTAAAAGTTATTAATAATATATTAAAATATAATAACTAAAAGTTAAAAATTATGCGGATTGAATTATAAATCACAATTTAACTTGCTCATTTCAACTCAGGTAACTTTTAGAAAAACTAATAATTTAACTTGACTCAATGCAATGATTGATTTTAACCCGCCTATTTCACACCTCTAAATAGTGAATTCAACACAACTAGAGCAAAGCCTTTTTAGTAGAATTTGTTTGCTTGTCTTTTTAGAAAGAAAGAAAAGTTAGTCGTTTGGAAAAATTTTTAAAGAAAAAATAAGGTTACCAAATAATTTAAGCTTATATTACGCCTTATGAATTTCTTTAACAGGAAATAGGAAACAAAACTAAATGTCTTGACAAAACACAATTTAAAGTTTAAACGCAGATGGTGAGCTAAAATTCTAATTTAGGGATAATGCACAAGTACCCTCTCAACCTATGCCCGAAATTCCAGATACACACTTATACTATACTAATGTCCTATTACCCCCTGAACTTATTTTATAAATAATTTTCTACCTCTTTTAGTCCTACGTGGCACTATCTTGTGGGCCCAGCGTGTGTTGACATTTTTTTTCAAACTAGTGCCACGTAGGCCGAAAAGGGGTAGAAAATTATTTATAAAATAATTTCAGGGGGTAATAGGACCTTATTATTGTATAAGTGTGTCTCTGAGATTTGAAACATACGTTGAGGGGGCACTTATGCATCCTTTTAATTTATAAAGATTCTTAATTTTATCAAAATAACTTCTAATGGTAATATATATATATTGAGATTTCAGGTATAGGTTGAGGGGGTACTCATCAAGTAACCTCTAAACACAAGTTAAGAGAATAGAATACGAATACTCCTTTACACACCAACCAAACCTCCACCACTACAACCTGCATAAAACCTGCCCAACCTAGCAGTTCACAATTTACAACGCTCATTAATCAAGAGGTACAACAACACTCTAACAATTTCATATCCTCAACAACAACACTCTAACAGTTGCATATCTTCAACAACAAACTCACTATTCATCAAATCACAACTTCCACAAAAAGGCACTCACAAGATCATCAATACACAAGATTATTCATCAATGATAAAGATATGCAATGCAATAAAATGCAATGTCAAGTATAATGATACATATCTGACCTAGTGATACACACCCTTTGTCTCTCTGTCAGGACCCATGGAGGACATATTTGTCCATGCATCAATCGCAGCGCGCAATACGATCCTTGAGAATAGTAACCATCGCAACGTGCGATACGTCCTTTGAAATATAATATCTATCGCATCGCGTGATACATCCCTCTAAATGGTACATGTTCTTTAATTTCTCATTTTTTATCAATGTACATAACACTTGTCAAAGTTTTCGCGCCCCGAGCCTACACCCTGGGCGGGACCGGCACTCAAAGACCATTAATGGCCCTCAAGTGAACCCCTGGCCTGGATACTTCAATGAGCGGAAGACAAAACCTCAACTTTGACACGAGTAACACATAATAAAAAGGAAATACTTCATGTCATAACTTTCGCCGAAAATGGCACTTGAGTCTTAATAACTGAAAACAACTCCAAATTGAAATACTTTAGTCTACAAAACCTCTAAATTGTCTAGAGAGGGGTGTTGAGACAAAACCCACAACATCCTAAAAGTTAAGCTAATGTAGAAATAAAAAAATGTCCTCTAGAATGCAAGGAGGATCACCACAAACTCTTAAGCTCAATCTGGATCAACGAAGCATTGTGTGTTGATCCTGGGTACCTGCGGCTGCATCATGAAATGATGCAGGTCAACTAACACCAGTACACTCAATGTACGATTATGCGAGTTGGAGAGATAAATAACAATTGAATACAATTCTTATATTATTAGAAAGCCCATAAGAAACTACACATGAATTCATAAACATTAGACCAATATCAAGTAACCCATAAAGTAGTCAAAAATTAGGGTTCATTAATTACATGGGTTCATAGGTAATTTAGGTTAAAATTATCAATAAAACATCAATCTAATCCATAATAGACGTTTGAAAACCATTAATGCAAGAACCCATGGTAGAATCATGAAATTGGACAATTCATCTTTGAAAACTTTAGAAAACATCTTTGAAGTTGGGATCCTTGATGAAACAAGTTTGAAGGATAATAAATCATACCTCAATGAAGCTAATTCTTCACTTTTATGAAGAATCTCCACTCAAAACTTCACACCAAGCTCTTCCTTGATTTTGGACTTCAATGGAGTCTTTGGGAATTCTTAAGGGATTTTGGGGTTTTGATTTTGAAGAATGAAATCTTCTAAGTGTTAATGACTTATAAACACCTTTAAAATGCCCAATATAGCCCTTAGTAACCGCCAAAGTCTTTATTTGTGAGCGGGGTGAATTTACAAGTTCACCCCTTGACTTACAGTGAACCTGCGTGTAGGCCACAGTGTCATCAACGGTTGCCCATCGACGGGGTGTAGATCCACTTACGGGCCGTCCTGGACTCCGTCGATGGGTTAAAAGACTTGGATATGGGAGTTTTATTCCCCAGTCTAAGGAACAAACAACGCCCACGACCTACGGGGCGTCGACCAGGCCACTGGCCGTTGATTGCGATCCGTGGGTGGACTGCCTTGGGAAGTTTTAGCCACCAACATGGGTCCCTCCTCAAGGACCCTTGGTTGGTCCTTGGGGATGTATTCCCGAACTTTTACATCCCAAACATGACCGTATATGAGTTTAAGACCTCTCACATGAATTTCATCCATAACAAACACGTAAAACTCGACAAAACATGCCTAGACACACAAGGTCATTTCAAGGCATATCTTCCGAACGCCATGGACGTTCTTAGACGTTTGACCTCCAAATTTCTCAAAACTTGACACACTGCCTATACGTACCATAATAACTCATTTAAGGATCCTAAAAGCTCATGAATAACACATAAACACATAGGACCACATATGAGGCACTTAGGTGACTTTGTCGTCGAACGTCTTAGTCGTCCCTTAACGTTTGACTTCCAATGCACCTAATACTTTAGCTAATGCCTCTATACCATATAATAGACCACATTAGGACCTTATACCACCATTACCAACATGTTAGGCTCTAGTTACCCTAAGTCATTTTCTATGTCTTACAATCTCCTCCACTTGGACAACATTCATCCTCGAATGACACTTGCCACTCTCCGAACAGTTCCAAGATTAGAGATTCAACTAGTAGCACATAACCAAAACACATAACACATTATCTAGACAAATCATCAATTTCACATAGTCAAGAGGTTCACAACACAACTAGTAACACATAAACACATAGGACCACATATGAGGCACTTAGGTGACTTTGTCGTCGAACGTCTTAGTCGTCCCTTAACGTTTGACTTCCAATGCACCTAATACTTTAGCTAATGCCTCTATACCATATAATAGACCACATTAGGACCTTATACCACCATTACCAACATGTTAGGCTCTAGTTACCCTAAGTCATTTTCTATGTGTTACAATCTCCTCCACTTGGACAACATTCATCCTCGAATGACACTTGCCACTCTCCGAACAGTTCCAAGATTAGAGATTCAACTAGTAGCACATAACCAAAACACATAACACATTATCTAGACAAAACATCAATTTCACATAGTCAAGAGGTTCACAACATAACTAGAAACTAGAATACAATTTTATAAGTCATTATGCTACAAAACTCACATTTGTCATCCCAAATAGCAAAAACTCATTTTATATTCATTATTATACTCATTCACATCATTTCTAACAACATTAAAACAATTTTAGACCAAAGAATAAATTAGCCAATTTTCACAAAATTTTAATGTGAACAGTGCATGCTACAGTGATTTTTAACAAATTTTCCAAAATGCAATCTTAAGCAATTCATGATATAGACATGGTAATATTAAAGGTAACATAATATAAACACCTTTTACAACATGCTCATAATTCAATAAAATACACAATGGAAGAAGTTAATGAAATTCAATTTCAACCAAACTCCTAAAGATCATGCACATGCAACAATTTAGCCCATCTATCTAGCCATACTCCCCCACTTAGAAGGAACTCATACCATAACAAGATAAACAAGGACTTACCAACATCATCATCACCCTCATCCGGCTTCTCACCTCTAGTACGGAGTGCATAGAAATGCCTCCTTGTTGGAGCATCTTCCTTTGGAACACTAGGATCAACTTTCTTACCCTCTTGTCTAGAAGCAATGTTAGGACAATCTCTCACTTTGTGCCCATCCTTTCCACATCCAAAGCAATTACCCGTACCCACAAGACACTCACCATAATGTTTCTTACCACAAGTGGCACATGTAGGTTTTCCATCTTTGGAACTACCTCCTTTCTCAACCTTGAACTTAGCACCCCTAGATTCTCCTTGAGTTTGAGCCCTCTTTTTGAACCTAGGTTGCACTTGATCACTAACAACACTCCTTTTTGAGTTCCTTCACATCCTCCTAAGTTTAAACTCTTCAATTGATTGTGCATACAACATGAGTCTAGCCACAGTCATATCATCATACAACATAGCCGTACGACATTCCTCCCTCACTAAGTCGGCTACACCCGTCACAAAGCGACTCATTTCATCCCTTGGATTAGACACTAGGGAAGGTGCATATCTAGACAATGTTGAGAATTTCAAAGAGTATTCCTCAACACTCATATTTCCTTGCTTGAGATTGATAAACTCCTCTACCTTAACCTCTCTCCTCTCACGGGAAAGTACTTACCAAGAAAAGCTTCCTTAAATTCTTCCCACTCAATAGGACTCGACTCTACCGGCCTATTGTCCTCCCATTGAGTGTACGAAATTTGAGACACATCTCTCAATTGATACGAAGCCGACTCCGCCTTCTCCCTAGTTGAACCCCCATAGCACTCAACACCTTGTACACACCATAAAGGAACTCTTGGGGATCTTCATCTACCCTAGAGCCAAGAAAGATAGGAGTATTCAACCTCACAAAGTCTCTCAACCTAGAGGTCATAGTGCTCTCCACAACATTCACCCTAGGCACCATATTCAAATTCACTTGAGTAGTTACGACTCAGACTAAAGGAAGAAAAGCCTCTCTAATCTCTTGATTAGTCAATTCCGAAGGAACCACCGGAACCTCATTACCTCCTTCCACAATAGGAACTTCATCACCTTGGGGAGGCACTTGATCACCTTGGACAACTTTCCCATCTTGAAGCACTTGCTCAATTTGCTCAGCTTGCTCAACTTGAGGAGGAGCTTCCTCATTCACCCTTCAATCTTCCATCCTTCTAGCGGCCATCCTCCTAGTATTCATCTCCTAGAAAACAAGGAAACACTTTTAGAAGGACAGTCATAACATTACTATACCGCACGAACATAAGAGTAAAAATGAAGGAAAACACTATCATCCTATAGCCTCTCGCCCATAGATGTGTCGCGACTCACACTGATAGTCAAGACTCTACCATATGTTACTTGATGAGAATTTTTGATTCATAACACTACTGTAACCAACCTATGCTCTGATACAAAGCTTTGTCACATCCCGAGACCCCACCCTAGAAACTAGGGCACAGTCTTGGATTGTGGCACTGCGTACTCGACCTCTCGGAGGTCTCATACAAGCCTCTCATATCATTAATTGCATATACATAATGAAAATTAGTGCGGAATTAAAACTTTTCACATATATGTAGTAATAGGAAATGCTAAGTCTCGAATCATCATCTTAAGACCAAATACTTGTGACACGGCCCATACGAATATAAAGTATACTACTATATAGTCTATTACAAAACTTCATAAACAAAACATAAAATGACATATATGCCCTCGATTCAAGTTGTAACAACCCTAAAAATGACTATGCTAAGTAATGTCTAACGTATCTAGAATGCCTAGATTAGATCGGGTTCACACGGATTAATGCGCATAGAACCAGATCTCGGAACCCTTGCTACAGCCAAGCCAACTAACTTGGGGAGTTATTTGAGCTAGGAAAGGTTGGGTCCAACCATGTAGGTCTCTCGAATATGAAGATTTACTCGAATGAGTCTTTACCGGACTTAAAATGGGAAAATCATAGTTTTGGAGGGTCTAGGGGTAAAATGGTCTTTTTCTAGGCTAAGGGTAGTATCGTAATTAGTCTAAATATATAATTAATTATTTAATTAATAAGGTGGAGGGGCAATTTGGGGAGAGAGGGCCGAAAATTGGCTCTTGAAGTGAAGTTTTGCTCCACCCGGGTTCGAACCTAAGTGGAAGCAATGAATTAAATTTGTTTTTAATTTAAGTTGGTGAATTAAGGGAATTAATTTATATTTATTATTTATTGGCTGATTTAAAATAAAAGGAAATCAGATTTTTAATAATTAAATAAAACCTTATTTGACTAAGTCCTAAACTAGACTCCTAAGCCTAAGCTAACTCTCTTCTCTCACGTTCATCTCTCTCTCTCAAGTCTCTATCACTCTCATTCATGTTTTCTCTGCCAAAATAACTTCAAAAATAGTAGTTAAACCAAAGTTCTTCACACTTGAAGAACTCACACGAAAATATAAGAAAAACAAACATTAATCAATCACGTAGGCAAAGAGAAGGTTTTCCGTCGAGTTTGGTGTTGAACTTTTGGTGTTGGACGTGTGTTTGGAGGAGTTCTTTGGGCAGCAAGTCGAGGTTTGAACGTCAAAAAGGTATGGGTTCTCTTCTCTCTTGGTCCCTTTCCCAAGAGACCCCTAAGGTTCAGACAAATCTATTCCGAAAACTATGGTTGTTCCCCGTTGCATGTCCTTGTCACTAGCTCCCATTGAATCATAGGTTGGTTATGTTTGCTGGTAGAAAACTAGGGATGAAACGTGTTTTCGTGATGATTACGTGTTTATATGTATGTTTGGAATTATGTGACTTATGCTGATGTTTTTTCCGAAAATGTAACTACGTGTGTTTGTGTGTGTTGTTGTGGCTATTGGTCATGGTTTAGGACTTTAAATGGCATGATAGTTCTTTATATTTCATGTACACATGTTGATGTAAATCGTGATATTCATATGAGTTGAAATGTGGCTGATTTGAGTGATAATCTCTTGGCTAAACGAATCCATGAAAAATGCACCTAATAACGTATTAAATGATCTACAAATTACCCTATGAATTTACGTGTAAATGTTGATGAAAGTATGCTGAAAATTTCAAAAAAATATCCAGATTTAAGTGAGGAATTTCGGTCAAGTTAAGAGGTTTCAAAATATTGTGAAAAATGAATTAAAACAAGTGAGGTCATGGATGATTGAACCTGTGACCTCACCATGTTAAAAACCATGAAAAGAAATAAGTAAAAAGAAATGTGGTGAAGGGGATTCGAACCATGGTCTTGGCTGGAAATTAATGTATGAAAATTAAAATATGAGAGGAGTGGGATTCGAACCCACAACCTCTTGGCCAAACTTAAGGAAAAATGAAAAGAAAATAAATGTGAGGTGTGGGAATCGAACCCATGACCTCTTAGGCAGATTTAAGGAGAATTAAAAATGAAAATAAAAGAATGTGAGGCGTGGGAATTGAACCAACGACCTCTAGGCAGTAAAGGAGAAAGGAAAAATGAAAAGAAAATAAATGTGAGGTGTGGAAATCGAACCTACGACCTTTTGGATAGATTTAAGGAGAATTAAAAATGAAAATAAAAGAAAGTGAGGCGTGGGAATTGAACCCACGACCTCTAGGCAGTAGAGGAGAATTAAAAGAAAAATAAAGAGAGGCTGTGGGGGTTTGATCCCACAACCTCATGGTCAACTCGAAATAGACAAGGAGAAATAAAAAAAAAAGAAAAAAAAAAGAGTTGTGGGGATTCGATCCCACAACCCCTCGGCCAAGGAAAAGACTTTCAAAGGGAAGAAATAAAAAGGAAATGTTGATGTTGGGGCTCGATCTAGGGTCCCAATGTCATGTGGACTGAAATTAAATAAAAATAAAAATGTAAAGTGTTGTCCAAGGGATTCGAAACCGGATTCCCTTGCCCAAATCTCGTATTGATACATAAGTCATACATGAATTAAATATTCAAGAATAATGCCGACTACTTAGATCGAAATCGAGATCTTGGCATACATACAAGATGCATAAGTCTTGTACCACATAATCTTAGGAAGATATAAATCACTTAAACGAACTATGAATGAAGCCTCATGGCTTGTATGTATAGACCCATAAGTCTAACATACGTTTAAAAATAAGTAAACCTAAGATGTATGTAATGAAATGATGTAACCCTAGAAATGTTAAGTGAGAGTGTGAAACACACTAAATGGCCAAGTGCATTGGCATATGATGAAATGAATATTATGTAATGAAATGATGAAACCCTAAAAGGGTTAAGTAAGAATGTGAAACACACAAATGACCAAGTGCATTGGCATATGATGAAATAAACATTCACGTAAAAAGGGATGAGTAATTATGAAGAGCAAATGTGCTAATGTTAATGACTGTGGTGACAACATGATATGAGGCTAATGTAAAAGATGAGAACAATCTCAAATGAGCCTAAGTAAATGTTATCAAAACGTACTCACCTATGAGAGTGTAAAGTTAATGAAGAGACTAGTCTCTATGAACACTCTAATGAAAGTATTGAGATTAACACACTTAATTCTAATGATGAGATGAGAAATCATCTATTGAGCTATGATGTCCTCATACTAGAAGCCAGCTTCCATGACGTATGAGTTGAATGAAATGTAACTTTATACTGAGCACCGATAGACTAGCTATGAGCGGTGATGCCTTCTTTTGGGAAGGGCGGAGGTTCACGTAACTCTCATGAGATGAGACTGTTCGGCATGCCGGGTATGGGTCTCCTTATATCTCCTAGTCTTCAAACCTATACTGCCAATATAGGGATCTGGCGGGGTTCAATTCCCATGTACGCTAGCATGTTTTGGGTCACTTTGGCCGGTGATTCCACCTCTTTTCGTTGTGGGGGAGACATGGATTTCATGATGCTCATATGATCTATGTCAGTTAAAGTTAAAGTTCCCAATGAATGAATGAGGCCAGCCTCAAATGATGCACATAATGAAATGAATGATACCAAAGGTGTTAGGATAGGATAATCAAGAGGTGAGCTAGACTCAAGTAATGACACTAGGTTATTCTTGATCATTGCACAGCAAACCCGATGAAAGTCTTAAACTACATCCTAGGTATAGCTGGTGTTCACACTAGCCTATGAACGAAATGAAACAAAGTACATATGAACGAATGAAGAAGACTCTGTGTTTGCTAATTAAGACTCCCTAGTTGAGGTCCTATATGTTGAGCCCTCATTTTGGAAAGTCTTAATGTCAAATCCATGATTCCAAGGTCTCATGGCATATGAATGAATGTTATAAAAGATATTATGTGCTATATGCTATGTGATATGTGTTATGTGTAAGATGTTATGTGTTGTGTGCAATATGATAAGTATGATGATGCATGTTACTCTCATGGAATGACTTTCCTAATCCAAATTTGGAAAGCTCACTGACTTTCCTAATCCCAATTTGGCAAGTCCACTGACTTGACTTTCCATAATCATGTTGTTAGGAAAGAGCTATTCTTACTCATGCATGTCCTTGGTGTGTGCTTGCATATACCCATACTTAGTACAAGTGTGTACTAATCCCATACAACTCTATATTTTTAGGTGTAGGCGCAGGTGGACGCTAGAGCTTACAGGTTGACGTTGCAGCTATCCAGACGTGGAGCTTTCATCCGGACTTGGTAGACCCTCATGCTTTCGAGGATGTCTACCGTTACTATCTAGCTTAGATGTAGGCTTTAGCTAGTAGAGCATGTTCCACTAGTGTTTCTTTCCGTTTTTATTTCAAACATTGTGTTGGTGCCATTTTGGCAATGATACATTTATTACAGTATTGAACTGTTTCTTTTATTTGATTATCTCTATATTAGATGGTTGATTTGTGAACGCCCATGATGTTAAGTTTAAAATGTTTAGCATGAAATAAGAAAATAAAAAGTTCAAATTTTTCGCTAAAATTAACCTAGATGAAGTAAGAATGACGTATGTAGGCTTGTCTGCGACCTCTGAGAGGTCAACGACGCCGGTCTCGTCTGGGGTCTAGATTTCGGTCGTGACACAAGTGAGGACATACTTCAACTTCTCTTGAACTATCTTCTAAGTCCAAGTCTTCTTCCCAAAGGCTCTTCACCTACCAATCACTATATAGATAAAGGCATGGATTAGTACAACCACATGTACTAAGTATGGCTTATGCATAAAAATCATAAAAACGATCATTTATTGAAAATATGTATCTTTTCATCTAAATATAATATTATCATCATAAAACAACATTTAGCAACTTAGAATCACATAAGAAAACATTTGACCAAAAATCATAATTTTTTAAGCCACTTTTCAGTGACCTCAACTCATTGTTACAGAGAATTTCTTCACTGTGCAGTGAAGTTGCAAACCTTTGCTTTAGACACACTTTAGCATGTAATTATCCCACTCAAAGCTATCCTAAGATTCACTTAAGTCACACAAAGATATACTGCCCATACACCCTCTCTAGATGTGCCTAAACGACCCTCAAGATTACCTATAATGAGTCACATACACACTTACAATCATCATAAACATAAATGTAAGATTCTTCTACCAAAGGTGAATTCTAAGTCTCACTTGAGTGAGTTGTGAAGAAACCGCCCATACAATCCCTTACACACACACTCAAGAGATCCTATAGACTCCTTAGGATAGAATCATTCTCACTAAAAACACCAACACATAGATGATATGACATTCTCCTTCCAAAGTCTATCAAAAGGCCAACTTAAGTAAATCAAGAAGATAATGTACATGATTGACCTCTTCAAGATTACCTAAATAGTCCTTAATACTACCTAAGGCTTAGATCATGTCTACAACACCAAACATCTTTCCTAACCAGAGTCATTCTCAAGACTTCCATAGATAAGACATGAAGAAAGCATCGTTTATGTCCTCTTCACACTTTAACTAAGGGATCCTTAAGTCACTTTAGATTAGGTACTTATTAATATTCTATATCATTAAGTCATTAGTTCATTAGTTCATTTAAAAGCCATACATCACATAAAGGACATTCAAATAATGGTCTTGAAGAAGACCTAGGGACTCTTACTAACATCTTCAAAGCCTATTGTGCAATGTCTAGATAGCGTCTTATACCACCACCTAAACCTCATAGAACTTCTCTAATGCTAATATGTATCCCATATGATGAGAATAGGCAATAACCGACATAGACCATGGTAGCAAGACATGGAATCCGGAGTTCTATCCTACTCCGATGAGGTTGTTCTACTTGCCAATGGTAGAACTTAGACACATCCCATGTAGGCACATGGTTAAGGAAATATGAAGGGCTTCTTTGTATTATAGTCTCACTCTTTAACTAGAACTACTTCCCTTACCATAATCACTCGGTGCTAGCCTTAGTTCTCATAGATAAGTCACATTAAGGTTCATACAAATGGGTCACATATCAAGTTCATGACCCAATTACATTTCCCTACCAAAGCAAGGTCCATTAGGGCTATCTCAGTATGGCGACAAGAATCTCATCTTGACTTTCCTAAGGATTGATGTGATGTTGTTCCGGCCAATCAACCTTAAGTCCATCATTCATTACATGAAGGATACAATTACGGCTTTCGACTTCAAGTTTCATAACCTTACCACTTGGTTCAAGGTTTCACATAAAGGACCCTATTATAATGAATTAAGGTTTCACCTATATTCATTTATTCAAGACTAAGACTCTTTAGGTTCCTAAGTCAAGACATCACATATTCATATTCATACAAGAATCAAGAAAGGGACACAAATCTACATAAACAAGACACAATATTACATCAATTTAGCACATATAGCATATCATCTTTTAGACACTTAAGAATGACCCTTAACATCATTTATGTCAACCTATTAATTTAGCACATATAGCATATCATCTTTTAGACACTTAGGAATGACCCTTGACATCATTTATGTCAACCTATTCACTACCATAACATCATTAACATAACCATTATAGACTACACACTTAACACATAGTCATAGCATAACATGATTACCTAACTAGTATCAATAGTTTAACATATACTTTCACATATAAGTAGATATGATCATACATCACCAAATAAACTACACAAATAGCCATATAACTTCAAGTAGTGCCGACAAGGTCTGCAACATCAATTCACATAACACAACCACCATAAGTGGACCAAACCAATCACATTATAATTGAAATCTAAAATAGCATTAAATAAGAATAAATAGGGCAGCATACAACCTCTTCATCCTCAACACTTCAAGCCAATACCAAATCATCCAATTCAACCTCATAAGGCCCTTACCCATGGCCATAAACACCAATTCAATACATAAACTATAATAATCAATGAAATATAAGCCAATTAAATATAGATTCAACAATCTAAGACCAATTAGATAACAGATTAATACAATTCGTATATCATTAGAAAGCTCATAAGAAGCTACACATGAATGCATAAACATTAGACCAATATCAAGTAACTCATAAAGTAGTCAAAAACTAGTGTTCATAAATTACATGGGTTCATAGGTAATTTAGGTTAAAATCATCAATACAACATCAATCTAATCCATAATAGACGTTTGAAAACCATTAATGCAAGAACCCATGGTAGAATCTTGAAATTGGACAATTCATCTTTGAAAACTTTAGAAAAATCTTTGAAGTTGGGTTCCTTGATGAAACGAGTTTCAAGGATCAAAAAGCATACCTCAATGAAGCTAATTCTTCACTTTGATCAAGAATCTCCTCTCAAAACGTCACACCAAGCTCTTCCTTGATTTTGGACTTCAATGGAGTCTTTGGGAATTCTTAAGGATTTTGGGGTTTTGATTTTAAAGAATGAAATCTTCTAAGTGTTAATGACTTATAAACACCTTTAAAATACCAATTATACCCCTCAGGAACCGCCAAATTCTTTATTTAGAAGTGGGGTGAATTTACAATTTCACCCCTTGACTTACAGTGAACTGCGTGCAGGCCACTGTGTCATCGACGGTTGCCCATCGACGGGGCGTAAGTCCACTTACGGGCCGTCCTAGCCACGTCGATGGGTTCAGAGACTTGGATATGGGAGTTTTTCTCGCCAGGCTAAGGACCAGACGACGCCCACCACGTACGGGGCGTCGACCAGGCAACTGGCGATCGATTACCATCCGTAGGTGGACTGCCTTGGGCAGTTTTGGCCACCAACATGGTTCCTTCCTCAAGGACCATTTTGTTGGTCCTTGGGGATGTTTGATAGGATGTTTCCAACTTAAACATGATCGTATATGAGTTTAAGACCTCTCACATGAATTTCATCGAAAACGAACAAGTAAAACTTGACGAAACATGCCTAGACACACAAGGTCATTTCAAGACACATCTTCCGAACGCCATGGACGTTCTTAGACGTTTGACCTCCAAACTTCTCGAAACTTGACACACCTCCTATACATACCATAATAACTCATTTAAGAACCTTACAACCTCATGAATCACACATAAACACATATGACCACATATGAGGAACTTAGGTGACTTAGTCGTCGAACGTCTTAGTAGTCCCTTGACGTTTAACTTCCAATGCACCTAATACTTTAGATACTGCCTCTATACCATATACTAGAAAACATTAGGACCTTAGACTACCATTACCAACATGTTAGGATCTAGTTACCCTAAGTTATTTTTTAGGTCTTACATGTGCTAACCCCATTTTCTCCCTTTTCCCCGACATTTTTGGTTCCGCTCATTGACGAGGTTGAGGTCATTTGAAGAAGTCTTGGATCCTTATTCTCCAGGTTGGGTAGTTCCTCACCACTTAGAGGACAATGCCACTTTATAGCATTGGATGTTGACTAGTCTTGAAGATACTATGTTCATTTCCTTTCATTTTGAGTACTAAGTTTGTATAGCCTATACGTGGCTTTTATTGTATTGATGTATGGTCTATGCCCAATTATTACACTCTTGTTTAGATGGTTATGAAATGAGACATCCATTTTAATACTATATTGTATCTTATATATATATATATATATATATATATATATATATATATATATATATATATATATATACACGTGTGTGTGTGTGTGCCGTAAAAGTAGAAGACTGTGTAATATTCTTATACGAGGGGTCTAAGTATACTCGATATGAATATATATTATTTGTATGTGAAGAGGTCTATGCAAACCTCATAATAGATATAGAAGAAAAGTTTTAAATTTTCCCCATTTTTAACCTATGAATATAATGATGTAAGTTAAGAGGCTAGTCTTAGTCCTCTTCGAGGACGACGACACTGGTTACGTATGGGGGTGCTCCCCGGATGTGACAATTTCTATCCATTGAATAACTGCAAAAACATTACCGAATTCATTACATCTCTAACTAAATGATATGCATTATTTCGTAGAACAGGTCTATAGCAGAAGTAACACGCTCCATAACTTTAATCAATTAAGTTTCGATACTATTGTAATAATCGTATCATGACCTTCTTTGATATTCGCACAATCTATAAAATTGTAATAGAAATTCTAACTTTAATTGGTGCATCAGTCTCCTTATCATTTTCTAAGTAACTCATTCATGTTATGATAGCTTTACTAATAGTAGTTCCAAAGTTACATGTCCATTATATTGCCATCCCGTTAATCATTTCACTTACAATTGTTACACCACTCTAATTATCGTATATACCGCACAAGTACTATTAATTTTACTAGGGTATTATGCTTACACCAACCTTCAAATTGTTGAACAATCTAAATCTAACCACACATCTTTTCCATAAGTATATTACTTTCATCTTAATATTAAATCTAACATTCAAACCATACACGACATCAAATACTCACACGGGGAACCACACATGAGTCATCACTATAAGTGAGTGAATTGAGTGAAGCGATAAGAATTAAAACTAGACCAAGTACGCACGATAGAGATTCGAGAAGTGAAGATTTCTCCTAAAAGTCATTATAGCCACTCGAACATAAGTACACACGTCTCCATACTGATCTTCGAGACTCTTCTTACACTCGACTTGTACACACGTGAGACCTATGAACCTGGAGCTCTAATACCATTTTGTCATGACCAAAAATTAGACATGATGTCACTAGTCTTGTCCTACAAAGATAAGTTAGCCTAAATCTCAACCATTACAATAAAACGCGAAAATTTCATAATCAATTCAAAACCACCCCCAAAATATGGTTGTCACGTATACAAGCCACTATATTATTACAATTTATTCAAAGGAAATTACAAGTCTCAAATGACCTTGTTTCTAGAATAGAACAACATCATAAATAGGAGTAAGAAGATCCGTTGAGATGAGAAATAGTTGCCTCACAAATATCCAAGAAGCCTCAGAAAAGAAGAGAATATATCAGAAAGGTCCGGGCTAGTAACCTAAAAAAAAATTGATGAAGCAAGGAGTGAGTACCAAAACACACGGTGATCAGCAAGTAAACCTCTAAACGCAAGTTAAGGCAATAGAATACGAATATTTCTTTACACACCAACCAAACCTCAACAACTACAACTTGCATAAAACCAGTCGAACCTAACCGTTCACAATTTACAACGCTCATTACTCAACATGTAGAACAACACTCTAACAATTTCATATCCTCAACAACAACACTCTAACAGTTGTATATCTTCAACAACAAACTCATTATTCATCAAATCACAACTTCCACAAAAAGACACTCATAAGATCAGCAATACACTAGATTAATTTCATCAATGATAAAGATATGCAATGCAATGAAATCCAATGTCAAGTATGATGATGCATGTCTGACCTAGTGATACACACCTGCTATCTCTCAGTCAGGACCCATGGGGGACATATCTGTTCATGCATCTATCACAATGCGCGATAAGACCCTTGAGAATAGTAACCATCGCGGCGTGCGATATGTTCCTTGAAATATAATATGCATCGCATCGTGCGATACATCCCTCGAAAGATAATATCCATCGCGGCACGTGATACATTCCTTGAAATGGTACATCCTTTTTAATTTCTCATTCTTTCTCAATGCACATAACACTTGTCACAACCATGTCTCAGAACAATGCAAATGACATGTTCACAAATAACAAGGAAATGACCATTTTCATCACATTTCAAAATTCACAACAGCATCAACAATGATTCAAGAAGCCTTTCAAATCATTCTCCATTATCAAGACATCACACACAAGCAATTAGTCACATTGCATTTTATTGCCCTTTTTTTCATCATTAGAGTTAATTAATGTGGAAAAGTCAACCCATCACAAAGTCTCATTACTCCCAAACATATACCACAACGAAATACACGCATTCCATACACCTAACAAGGGTTTAGAAATCCACTTGCCTCGATTAATCAAAACTTTTCTCCAAGACTTGAGTCTTTCATTTTCGTTGAGCTTCCAAACCCATAGAAGTTATGGCCCTTAATATAACCAAAACTCACTTTTCAAACTTAGGAAATATTCAAGATTTTTTCGATTCTTTCAAAAAAAAGTTTCTTGGCTTATTCCTAGATATTCCAAGTTACGAGATCCTACAGTGCGTGTGTAGAGATAGTTTCAAACTTTATGTGTGTGATTATATTTGGTAAGTTGTTTATCATGTATAGATAATAAATTCTTTTACAACCATCCTTTTTTAATCTTATTCAATTTATATTTATTTGTATAATTTATATATTAAAAAAATAAAATCATGTATACGGCTTACCACACATGATAAATTAGTCTAAAATTGAACTATCTTTCAGTTGTAAAGAGCGTACCTATTTTTTCTATTATTTTGACGCGTAAAAATGATTAATATGTAACACTTCGAAAATCCAAGATGTGTCATAAATCCTAGCATAAGTGTCATGAAGTCTAGACACGGTTTTTAAGGTTATTTTAATGAATATAGGTCATTTAGGAAATTTAGAAACCAAAACATCCATGACGTTTCGGAAGTTGGTTCAAAGAGGTACTAGCGTGCCTTATCCTATTTAACTAGTTTTTAAGAGTCGAAAATTAATAAGATTTAGTGAAAATGTGTGTGACACGTGATAAAGATGTTTCATGGTCGAAACGTCCGGGTACGACTCCCCAAGGACCAACCAAGGACCCTTGAGGAGGACCCTTGAAAGTTGATGTCAACACTGCCTGGGCAGTGTGCATCGATAAGATGCAGTCTACGGTCCGTGTGTGGATCGACGGGGCCTCGTTGCCTACCGTAGTCCCACGCTTAGAAAAATGGAGAAATCCCCCGCCTGCACCATCTCTGACGGAGATTACGGTTGTGCAGCAAGGAGGCAGGCCTGCCCGTCGATGGACCTACGATCCGTCGATCGTGGTCTCGTCGATGGGGTCTGCAACTTTTCTGCACGTTTTAATTTAATTTCATTTAATTAGTTAAGGGGTTAGGGGGTTAGTTAGGGGATTAAGGGAGCCTAATTAAGTTAACTAACCCCCAATATAAAGACCCCAACCCTCATTAGTCTAAACACAACTCACAAAATAAACTCTCTACCTTCTCTCTACTTTCTCTCTATTGGAAGACACCATTGAAGACTTAGATAAGGAAGGGCTTTGGGGGCTGGAAAGGGACAATTTCATCTTCAAATCCTTGTCAAAACGTTGGGGTATGGGATCTATTCACATTTGAGACCTCTTTCCCCAAATTGTTCATTCAAAGTGTTTTCAAAACTAGGGTTTTCAACTGGGTTTCATCTAATCTCGAAATTGAAGTTATGAATTGAGTTGTTGTTGGTTTCTTTAGTTTATATTGAATTGATTAACATGTATCTTAAATTTATTATGATAATTGTTGATGATTTGGTCTAAATTGAAAAACATGACCCTATACCCTTAACCCTAAGTTGTGATCTTGACCTATATTGTATAGTGTTCATTCAATTGACTTGATTATAGGTTGAATTGATATTAGATGATGTTGTTACACTGATCATGTACAAATTAGAATGATTTGTAGTCTTTCATGCTAGTTCTTGAGAAGTGATTTAGGGTATGATGAATTGACTTAATCATGAGCTTTGATCTAGTATTGACTTGTGATGTAGTGATTCTTCTAGTCTTGTGATTATGTTGGTTATTGAATTATGATGACTTTATGGCCTATTTAAGTTGAACAAAGGGTTGATGGTAATACCTTGGTCATGAATTGTCAAGGAGACTTGGTAAGTCTTATGATCCATATATTTTACTTCAATTTATGGTTAATTAAGCCATGATGTTGTATTGGAGTGTGCCTTGATTAGGTTAGATAGGCCGGTATGAGATTGTATTAAAATGTCTTGTTTATGGTTATAAGGTTGATTAAGGTAAAATGTTATGAGGGTGTTGATAACTACCAATGTACTTTATTATGAATGGATATGGAAATGCGTTGACCTTACTTATATGGATTGTGTTGAAAGGATTATATTCATGCAATTCCTATTGAGCTATGATGATGATGATCATACAAGGGCTAGACCCTATGACCTAAACTAAGCTATGATTGATAAATAAAGATTAAAGACATTTCAATAAGGGACTTAGCTTTGCACCGATTGAACTTGACAACAGGAGGTGATGACTTTCCAATAGAGGAAGAGTTACCCTATAGTTCTATATGTGATGTTGACTCCCCTTTTGAGGGATACTCAATACATTGATTCCCATGAGGCCCCTATTACCAAATGGAATGTAGAGGGAAATGCCTATCTCTTAGTTCTTGAACTATGTTGCCCCATAGAAAGACTAGCTAGTGGATCCACCTAGAAAGCTACGTTTATGTTTGGTTTTACTTTGGCCGGTAGACCACCTTCCATCGGTGTAAGGTTTTACAACACCGGATTCCACACTTAGCTCATGTGGTCTATGTCGGTTAAGGTAAGGGTTCCCTAAACTAAAATAAAGTAATGATGTATAAACTAACTAAAGTGACTTAAGGGGTTTGACTTAGCCTAGGTAGGGGTATGGGACTCTACCTATGCCTTGCACTAGTTTGCCTTTATAGGAGATTTAGGAGGTTAATATTATGTATGTATATGATGATAAATGCAAATGATCTTATATGATGCTTATGATGCTTATGAATATGTAATTGTCCTTTATTTCTAAAGTATAAGTTTTGTGTACTTGAAAGCTAGGTTATGTGAAGTAGGTTACCATTTATGGTTCTTATTGGGTTACCTGATTGAGTAAGGTTATGGGATTTTGCTTGGTCATTGCACTTGTTGACTTTATGAGGATTTATGATTAGTTGTCTTGCTTTGCTATTTACATGATGAACTCTTATTCATACTTGTGATGTTATTACTTGGTGATAGAGTTATATGAGATTATGGGTTCAAGTATGTTGATATGCATATAGTTTGATTTGAATTGTTGAACATGTCTAAATGATTGGTATGGTTTGTTTGATTGTGCATAAACCTTTAAAGAGGTAAAATGACATGATTTAACTAAATGTTCCCTTTTAGCATGCTTTGTTGTTATATGTGCATATGGTCTCATACTTAGTACATGTGGCGTACTAACCCCATTTTCTCCCTTTTTCCCAAACATTTTAGGTTGCGGTCGTTGAAGGCTCATTCGAGATGACTTGAAGAAGACTTGGATATTCTCTACCATCCAAGTGGATAGTTCCTCACTTTCCGAGGGCGATGCCGACATCTAGCTTATGGAGTTTCTTTACATTTTAGACTCTTATGTTCATTCTATTTCGTTTGAGTACAATTTGTATAAGCCTATATGTTGCTTCTTGATATTGATGTAGGGCTATGCCCAAATTTCTATGATCGTTCTAGATGGTTAAGACATGAGACGACTTTGAGACTCTATTTATGTTATATATATGTATGTGCAGTAAAAATAGAAGACTATGTAATCTTCATATACGAAGGGTCTATGTATACTCGATATAACTATATGTATGTTTATGTAGAGGTCTATGTAAACCTCAATGTTGAAATAGTAAAAAATTTAAATTCTTCAGTATTTTTGACTTATGAATGCAATGATGAAAACTAAGGGGCTAGTCTTAGTCCTCAAAGAGGACGACGATGCCGGTTACGTCTAGGGGGTAAACCCGGATGTGACATAATAAATATGGACTGTCAGAACAGTTATATCAATTACGCATATTAAAACTAATGTAATTTGGTGTAATATTCTCTAACTTTATCTCACTTAGATTTTATACTTAAGCACAAATTTAGTTAATCATTAAGTTAGATTTTAATATATATGAATAGATGTTGGAATTATTTTTTGCTAACATATGATCGTAAATACGTATTATTTTTGAAAAAATGACAAATGTATAATATGATTTTTTTTTCTAAAATTCACCTTTATTTACTTGATTGTATTAGAAAATACACATTTAGAACAAATAAATTAAACTTGTATTGGACAATTACATCACTTATGAATTCTCGTCGGTTGAGAATTAATTATAACCCATTATTATTTTTGTCGATTGTGATATAACTGTAACCCATTTTAATTATTAAGATTTCAATAAATTAGTTTTAACATGTATCAATCTATATAAAGGACTTGCATATTTTGGTTACTTTAAAAGGAATTAGGCAAAACTAGCAATAGTAACATCAAGATTATAGCAATTGTAATGTCTATGTCAAACAATCAAGTAGAGGGGCTAAATGTAGATGCTTCCCTTGTTTCACATTTGTCTTTTCTTTGAATTACTGTGTGTGTGCGTGTGTGGTTGTGTGTGCTCGTGTGTCCCTGTGTATGGATAGTTTCAAACTTTATGTGTGTGATTATATTGGGTAAGTTGTTGATCATGTACACATAATAAATTCTTTTAAAACCATCCTTTTTTAATCTTATACAATTTGTATTTATCTGTATATTTTAAATATTGAAAAAAATAAAAATCATGTGGATTACCATACATGCTAAAATTAATCTAAAATCAGACTATCTTACATTTGTTAAGAGTGTATCTATTTTTTTAAATTGTTTTGGCGAATAAAAATGATTTATAAATATGTAGTACCGCAATAGTTATATCACTTAAGCATGATAAAACTAATGTGATTTGATGTAACTATTGTATAACGTTTTCTCACTTAGATTTAATACTTAAGCAAAAAATTAGTTAATGATTAAACTAGAGTTCAATATCTATGAATAGATGTTGTGGGGAAAAAAATTATATTACATAAAATGGAAAATACATATTATCTTTCGAAAATGATAAATGTTTAATATTATTTTTTCTTTTATCTTTTTTTTTTTTTACTAACAGTCACCTTCGTTTGCTTTATTTTGTATAAGATAATGCGCATTTATAACAACTATATTAAGGTTGTATCAATTACATCACTTATGAATTCTTGTTGCTTGCGATTTAATTCTAACTCATTTTGATTCTTGTCGCTTGCGATTTAATTATAACCCAATTTATTGATTCAGGTATCAATAAATAAGTTTTAACATGTATCTATCTATATAAAGTACTTGCATGGTTTGGTTAATTGAAAAGAAATTAGGAAAAACTAGCCATAGAAACATCAAGTTTTTAGCAATTCTTATGTCTATGTAAAACAATCAAGTAGATAGACTTAATGTAGTTGTTTCTCTTGCTCCACATGTATCTCTTCTTTGAATTAATGTGTCTGTGTGTACCTTCGTGCGTCGGTGTGAGTGATTGTGTGTGCGTGTGTGTGCGTGCGTAGAGATAATTTCAAACTTTATGTGTCTGGTTATATAGGGTAAGTTGTTGATCATGTATTGACAATAAATTCATTTACAACCATCCTTTTTTCATCTTATACAATTTATTTTTATTTTTATGTTTTATACATTAAAAATATAAAAATCATGTGGCTTAGCACACATGCTAAAATTAATCCTAAAATCGGATTATCTTTCACTTGTTAAGAGTGAATCTATTTTTTATATTGTTTTGACGCTTAAAATGATTAATAAATATGAAATATAATAATAGTTATATCACTTTAAGCATGATAAAACTAATGTGATTTGGTATAACTATTGTGTAGCTTTTTCTCACTTATATTTAATACATAAATACAAATTTAGTTAATGATTCAACTAAGATTTAAACATCTATAAATAGATGTTGTGGGAAAGAAATTCACTAACTTAAAATCGAAAATACATATTATTTTTGGAAAAATGAAAAATGAATAATATTATTTTTTCTTTTTTTTGTTGCCTGAAATTCACTTTCGTTTAATTTATTTTGTATAATATAATGCGCATTTTTAACAATATATTAAGCTTGTATTGGTCAATTACATCATTTATGAATTCTTGTCGTTTGCGATTTAATTGTAACCCATTTCAAATCTTTTCGCTTGCGATTTTATTGTTACCCATTTTAATTATTCAGATTTCAATAAATTAATTTTAATATGTATCTATCTATATAAAGGACTTGCATAGTTTGGCTAATTGAAAAGGAATTAGGCAAAACTAGTGATAGAAACATCATGTTTTTAGCAATTGTAATGTCTATGTCAAACAATTAAGTAGAAGGGATAAATGTGGATGTTTCCCTTGCTCCACATGTATCTTATCTTTGAATTAATTAGTCTGTGCGCGTGCATGCGTGTATGCGTGTGTGCTTGTGGTTGTGTGTTCTCGTGCGTGTGTAGAGATAGTTTCAAACTTTATGTGTGTGATTATATTGGATAAGTTGTTGATCATGTATAGATAGTAAATTCTTTTACAATTATTATCTCTTAAGCTTATAAAATTTATATTTATTTTTATATTTTATATATTAAAAAAATAAAAAATCATGCAGCTTACCACACATGCTAAAATTAGTCTAAAATCGGACTATTTTTCACTTGTTACGAGTGTATCTAATTTCTTTTATATATTTTTGGTGCTTAAAAGTGAGTAATAAATATGTAATATCACGATAGTTCTACCACTTACGGATAATAAAACTAATGTGATTTGGTATAACAATTTTGTAGCTTTTTCTCACTTAGATTTAACACTTCAGCACAAATTTAGTTAATTATTAAGCTAGAGTTTAATATCTATGAATAGATGTTGTTGAAAAAAATTTCACTAACATAAGATCGAAAATACGTATTGTTTTTTAAAACTGACAAATGTATTATATGAATTTTTTTTACTGAAATTCACCTTTATTAACTTGTTTTTTATATTAGATAATACATATATAAAACAAATAAATTAAGTTGTCTTGGTCAATTACATCATTGATGAATTTTTGTCGGTAGCGAATTAATTATAACAAATTTTAATTTTTGTCACTTGTGATTTACTGTAACCCATTTTAATTATTTAGATTTCAATAAATTAGTTTTAACATGTATCAATCTATATAAAGGACTTGCATAGTTTGATTAATTGAAAAGGAAGTAGGCAAAACTAGAAATAGTAACATCATGTTTTTAGCAATTGTAACGTCTATGTCAAACAATCAAGTAGAGGGATAAATGTAGATGCTTCTCTTTCTCCACATTTGTCTTTTCTTTGAATTAATGTGTGTGTGAGTGTGTGTGGTTGTGTGTGTAAGTGCGTGCGTGTGTAGAAATAGTTTCAAACTTTATGTGTGTGATTATATTGGATAAATTGTTTATCATGTGTAGATAGTAAATTCTTTCACAACCATTCTTTCTTAATCTTATACAATTTGTATTTATTTATATATTTTATATATTAAAAAATCATGTGGTTTAGCACACATGCTAAAATTAGTCTAAAATCACACTATATTCCACTTGTTAAGAGTGTATCTGTTTTCTTTTATATATTATTGGCGCTTAAAATGATTAATAAATATGTAATATCACAATATTTCTACTACTTTCTCATAAATAAACTAATGTGATTATGTGTAACTATTCTGTAGCTTTTTTTCACTCATATTTAATGCTTAAGCACAAATTTAGTTAATGATAAAGCAAGAGTTTAATATCTATGAATAGATGTTGTTAGAAAAAAATTTCACTAACATAAGATTGAAAATACGTATTATTTTTGAAAAAATGAAAATGTATTAAAGATTTTTTTTACTAAAATTGACCCTTATTTACTTGATTGTATTAGATAATACACTTTTAGTACAAAACAATTAAACTTGTATTGGTCAATTACATCAGTTTTGAATTCTCGTCAGTTGCGAATTAATTATAATCCATTTTAATTTTTGTCGCTTGTGATTGAATTATAAACCATTTTAATTATTTAGATTTCAATAAATGAGTTTTAAAATGTATCAATATATATAAAGGAACTGCATAGTTTGTTTAATTGAAAAGGAATTAGGCAAAATTAACAAAAGAAACATTAAGTTTTTAGCAATCGTAATGTATATATCAAACAATCAAGTAGATGGGCTAAATGTAGTTTCTTCCCTTGCTCCACATGAATCTTTTCTTTGAATCAATATGTGTGCGTGTGCGTGCGTGCGTGTGTGCGTCGGTGTGCGTGATTGTGTGTGCGTGTATAAGATAGTTTCAAATTTTATGTGTGTGGTTAGATTGGGTAAGTTGTTGATTATGTATTGATAATAAATTCTTTTATAACCATACTTTTTTCTTTTTATACAATTTATATTTATTTTTATATTTTATACGTTAAAAAAATAAAAATCATGCGGCTTAGGATACATGCTAAAATCAATCTAAAATTGGATGATCTTTCACTTGTTAAGAGCGAATCTATTTTTTCTTATATTGTTTTGGCGCTTAAAAATGATTAATAAATATGTAATATCACAATACTTATATCACTTAAGCATGATAAAAACAAATGTGACTTGGTGTAACTATTGTATAGATTTTTCTCACTTAGATTTAAAACATAAGCACAAATTTAATCAATGATTAGGTTAAAGTTAAACATCTATGAAAAGATGTTGTGGTAAAAATTTTCATTAACTTAAAATCGAAAAAACATATTATTTTTGGAAAAATGACAAATGTATAATATGATTATTATTTATTTACAAAAATTCACCTTATTTACTTGATATTGTATTAGATAATGCACATTTAGAATAAATAAATTAAACTTGTATTGGTCAATTACATCATTTATGAATTCTTATCGATTGAGAATTAATTATAGCATATTTTAATTTTAGTCGCTTGTGGTTTAATTGTAACCCATTTTCATTATTCAGATTTCAATGAAAGAGTTTAAACATATATCAATCTATATAAAGGATTTTTATAGTTTGGTTAACTGAAAAGAAATTAGGCAAAACTAGCAATAGAAACATCATGTTTTTAGCAATTGTAATGTCTATGTCAAACAATCAAGTAATGGGCTAAATGTAGTTGCTTCCGTTGTTCCACATGTATCTTATTTTTGAATTAATGTGTGGGTGCGTGCGTGCGTGGGTGTGTGAGTGGGTGTGCGTGATTGTATTCATAATAAATTCTTATACAACCATCCTTTTTTCAGCTTATACAATTATAGTTATTTTTATATTTTATACGTTAAAAATAAAAATCATGCGGCTTAGCAAACATGCAAAATTTAATCTAAAATCGGACGATCTTTCATTTGTTAAGAGCGAATCTATTTTTCTTATATTGTTTTGGCGCTTAAAAATGATTAATAAATATGTAATATCACAATAGTTATATCATTTAATCATAATAAAACTAATATGACTTGGTGTAATTATTGGGTAGCTTTTTCTCACTTAGATTTAAAACTTAATCACAAATTTAGTTAAAGATTAAGCTAGAGTTAAACATCTATGAATAGATGTTGTGGGGAAAAAATTCACAAACTTAAAATCAAAAATACATATTATTTTTGGAAAAATGACAAATGTATAATATTATTTTTTTTTCTTTTTCTTTTTGATAAATATTCACTTTTGTTTACTTTATTTTGTATAAGAGAATGCTCATTTACAACAATATATTAAGATTGTATTGTTTAATACCATCATTTATAAATTGTTGTCACTTGTGATTTAATTGTAACCCATTTAAATTCGTTTCGCTTGTGATTTAATTGTAACCCATTTAATTATTCAGATTTCATAAATGAATCTTAATATTTATCTATCTATATAAAGGCCTTGCATAGTCTAGTTTATTGAAAAGGAATTAGGTAAAACTACCGATAGAAACATCAAACTTTTAACAATTGTAATGTCTATGTCAAACAATTAAGTAGAGGGGATAAATGATGTTTCCCTTGCTCCACATGTATCTTATCTTTTAATTAATGTGTGTGTGCGTGCATGCGTGTGTGCGTGTGTGCGGGTGGTTCTGTGTGCTCGTGCGTGACTGTGTAGAGATAGTTTCAAACTTTATGTGTGTGATTATATTGGATAAGTTGTTAATCATGTATAGATAGTAAATTCTTTTACAAACATTCTTTCTTAATCTTATACAATTTACATTTTTTATAATTTATACATTAAAAAAAATAAAAATCATGCGGCTTACCACACATGCTAAAATTCGTCTAAAATCAGACTATCTTTCACTTGTTAAGAGTGTATCTATTTTCTTTTATATATTTTTCGCAAATGATTAATAACTATGTAATATCACAATAGTTCTACCACTTACGCATAATAAAACCAATGTAATTTGGTGTAACTATTATGTAGCTTTATCACTTAGATTTAATGCTTAAACAAAAATTTAGTTAATGATTAAGCTAGAGATTAATATCTACGAATCAATGTTGTTGGAAAAAAATTTCACTAACATATATAAGATCGAAAATGCGTATTATTTTTGAAAAAATGACAAATGTATAATATGATTATTATTTTTTTACTAAAAATGACCTTTATCTACTTGATTGTATTTGATAATACACATTTTGAACAAATAAATTAAACTTGTATTGGTCAATTACATCAATTATGAATTCTCGTCGGTGCAAATTAATTATAACTCATTTTAATTTTTTATGCTTGTGATTTAATTATGACCCATTTTAAGTATTCAGATTTCAATAAATGAGTTTCAAAATTACAATCTATATAAGGACTTGCATTGTTTGTTTAACTGAAAAGAAATTAGGCAAAACTAGCAATAGAAACATCAATAGAGGGAATGTATTTTTTCTTATATTGTTTTGGCGCTTTATAATGGTAAATAAATATATTATATCACAATAGTTATATCACGTAAGCATGATAAAACTAATGTGACTTTGGTGTAACTATTGTGTAGCTTTTCTTACTTAGATTTAAAACGTAAGCACAAATTTAATTAATGATTAAGCTAGAGTTAAACATCTATGAATAGATGTCGTGGGAAAAAAATTCACTAACTTAAGAACGTAAATGCATATTATTTTTGGAAAAATGACAAAGGTATAATATTATTATTTCTTTTTATTTTTGACTAATATTCACTTTTGTTTACTTTATTTTGTATAAGATAAGGCGCATCAATAACAATGTATTCAGCTTGTATTGATTAATTACATAGTTTATGAATTGTTGCCACTTGCAATTTAATTCTAACCCATTTAATTCGTGTCGCTTTCGATTTAATTGTAACCCATTTTAGTTTTTCAGATTTCAATAAATGAATTTTAATATGTATGCATCTATATAAAGGACTTGCATAGTCTGGTTAATTGAAAATGAATTAGGTAAAACTAGCGATAGAAACATAATGTTTTTAACAATTGGAATGTCTATGTCAAACAATTATGTGGATGGTCTAAATGTGGATGGTTCCCTTACTCCACATGTATCTTATCTTTCAATTAATGTGTGTGTGCGTGCATGCGTGTGTGTGGTTGTGTGTGCTCGTGCGTGCATGAGTAGAGATAGTTTCAAACTTTATGTATGTGATTATATTGGATAAGTTGTTGATCATCTATAGCTAATAAATTCTTTTACAACCATTCTTTCTTAATCTTATACAATTTGTATTTATTTTTAAACTTTATATATTTAAAAAATAAAAAATATCTGGCTTACCACACATGTTAAAATTAGTCTAAAATCGGTTTATTTTTCACTTGTTAACAGTGTGTCTATTTTCATTTATATATTTTTTACGCTTAAAAATGATTAATAAATATGTAATATCACAATAGTTCTACCACTTACGCATATTAAAACTAATGTGATTTGGTGTAACTATTATGTAGTTTTTTCTCAATTAGATTTAATACTTCAGCACAAATTTAGTTAATGATTAAGTTAGAGTTTAATATGTATGACTAGATGTTATTGGGAAAAGATTTCACCAACATAAGATCGAAAATACGTGTTATTTTTTAAATATTACAAATGTATAATATGATTATAATTTTTTTTACTAAAATTCACCTTTATTTACCTTATTTTGTATTAGATAATGCACATTTAGAACAAATAAATTAAAGTTGTATTGGTCAATTATATCACTAATGAATTCTTGTCGGTTGCGAATTAACTATAAGCCATTTTAATTTTTTTCGGTTGTGTTTTAATTGTAAGCCATTTTAATTATTCAGATTTCAATTAATGAGTTTTATAATGTATCAATCTATATAAAGGACTTGCATACATTGGTTAACTAAAAAGGAAGTAGGCAAAACTAGCTACAGAAACATCAAGTTTTTAGCAATTGTAATGTGAATGTCAAACAATCAAGTAGATGGACTAAATGTTGTTGCTTCCTTTGATCCACATGTATATTTTCTTTGACTTAATGTGTGTGTGTGCGTGTGTGGGTATGCGTAAAGATAGTTTCAAACTTTATGTGTGGTTTTATTGGGTAAGTTTTTGATTATGTATCGATAATAAATTCTTTTACAACCATCCTTTTTTCATCTTATATAATTTATATTTATTTTTATATTTTATACATTAAAAAGATAAAAAATCATGTGGCTTATCACACATGCTAAATAAGTCTAAAATCAGGCTATCTTTCACTTGTTAAGAGTGCATCTATTTTCTTTTATATAGTTTTGCGCTTAAAATGATTAATAAATATGTAATATCACAATAGTTTTACCACTTACGCATAATAAAACTAATGTGTTTTGGTGTAACTATTTTGTAGATTTTTTTCACTTAGATTTAATGCTTAAGCACAAATTAGTTAATGAATAAGCTAGAGTTTAATATCTATTAATAGATGTTGTTGAAAAAAAATTCACTTACATAAGATCGAAAATACGTATTATTTTTGAAAAAATGACAAATGTATAACATGTTTTTTTTAAACTAAAATTCACCTTGGTTTACTTGATTGTATTAGATAATACACATTTAGAACAAGTAAATTAAACTTGTATTAGTTAGTTACATCACTTACGAATTCTCGTCGGTTTCGAATTAATTATGACTTATTTTAATTTTTGTCGCTTGTGATTTAATTGTAACCCATTTTAATTATTCAGATTTCAATAAATGAGTTTTAAAATGTATCAATCTATATAAAGGACTTGCATAATTTGATTAATTGAAAAGGAATTAGGCAAAACTAGCAATAGCAACATCATGTTTTTAGCAATTGTAATGTCTATGTCAAACAATCAAGTAGATGGGCTAAATATAGTTACTTCCCTTGCTCCACATAAATATTTTCTTTGAATTAATGTTTGTGCGCGTGCATGCGTGGGTGTGTGAGTGGGTGTGCGTGATTGTGTGTGCCTGTGCTTGCGTGCGTAGAGATACTTTCAAACTTTATATGTGTGGTTATATTGGGTAAGTTGTTGATCATGTATTGATGATAAATTCGTTTACAACCATCCTTTTTTCATCTTATACAATTTATATTTATTTTTATATTTATACATTAAAAAATAAAAATCATGCGTCTTAGCACACATGCTAAAATTAATCTAAAATCGGACGATCTTTCACTTGTTAAGAGGGAATGTATTTTTTCTTATATTGTTTTGGCTCTTAAAAATAATAAATAAATATGTAATATCACAGTAGTTATATCACTTAAGCATGATAGAACTAATGTGATTAAGTTTAATTATAGCTTTTTCTCACTTAGCTTTAAAAGTTAAGCACAAATGTAGTCAATGATTAAGATATAGTTAAACATCTATGAATAAATGTTGTGGAAAAAAAACACTAACTTAAAAAAGAAAATACATAGTATTTTTGGAAAAATGACAAATGTATAAATTATTTTTTCTTTTTCTTTTTGACTAATATACACTTTTGTTTACTTTATTTTGTATAAGAGAATGCGCATTTATAATAATATATTAAGCTTGTATTGATTGATTACATCATTTATAAATAATTGTCACTTGCGATTTAATTGTAATCCATTTTAAATCGTGTAATTTGCGTTTTAATTGTAACCCATTTTAGTTATTCATATTTCAATAAATGAATTTCAATATGTATCTATCTATATAAAGGACTTGCATAGTTTGGTTAATTGAAAAGGAATTAGGTAAAACTAGCGATAGATACATCAAATTTTTAACAATTGTAATGTCTATGTCAAACAATTGAGTGGAGGGGCTAAATGTGGATGTTTCCTTGCTCCACATGTATCTTATCTTTTAATTGATGTGTGTATGCGTGCATGCGTGTGTGTATATGGTTGTGTGTGCTCGTGCGTGCGTGTGTAGAGATAGTTTTAAATTTTATGTATGTGATTTTATTGGATAAGTTGTTGATCATGTATAGATAGTAAATTCTATTACAACCATTCTTTCTTAATCTTATACAATTTGCATTTATTTGTGTATTTAATATATTAAAAAAAAAAATGCGGCTAACCACTCATGCTAACATTAGTCTAAAATTGGACTATTTTTCACTTGTTAAGAGTGTATGTATTTTCTTTTATATATTTTTTACGCTTAAAAATGATCATAAATATGTAACATCACAATAGTTCTACCAATTACGCATGATAAAACTAATGTGATTTGGAGTATCATTCTGTAGCTTTTTCTCACCTAGAGTTAATACTTAAGCACAAATTTAGTTAGTGATTAAGTTAGAGGTTAATATGTATGACCAGATGTTGTTGGAAAAAAATTTCACTAACATAAGATCAAAAATACGTATTATTTTTGTAAAAATGTCAAATGTATAATATGATTATTACTATTTTTTACTAAAATTCACCTTTATTTACTTGATTTTGTATTATATCATGCACATTTAGAACAAATAAATTAAACTTGTAATGGTCAATTACATAACTTATGAGTTCTTGTCGGTCGCGAATTAATTATAACCCATTTTAATTTTTGTCGCTTATGATTTAATTGTAACCCATTTTAGTAGTTCAAATTTCAATGAATGAGTTTCAAAATTACCAATCTATATAAAGGACTTGCATAGTTTGGTTAACTGAAAAGGAATTAGGCAAAACTAGCAATAGAAACATCATGTTTCTAGCAATTGTAATGTCTATGTCAAACAATCAAGTAGATGGGCTAAATCTAGTTGCTTCCCTTGCTCCACATGTATCTTTTCTTTGAATTAATGTCTACGTGCGTGTGTGCGTGGGTGTGGATGATTGTGTGTGCATAGAGATAGTTTCAAACTTTATGTGTGCGGATATTGGGTAAGTTGTTGATCATGTATTGATAATAAATTCTTTACGGCCATCCTTTTATTATCTTATACAATTTATATTTATTTATATATTTTTATACATTAAAAAAATAAAACGCATGCGGCTTACCATACATTCTAAAATTAGTCTAAAACCAGACTATCTTTTACCTGTTAAGAGTTTATCTATTTTCTCTTATATACTTTTGGTGCTTAAAATGATTAATAAATATGTAATATCACAATAGTTCTACCACTTACGTGTAATAAAACTAATGTGATTTGGTGTAACTAATATGTAGCTTTTTTTCACTCAAATTTAATGCTTAAGCACAAATTTAGTTAATGATTAAGCTAGAGTTTAATATCTATGAATAGATGTTGTTGGGAAAAAAATTCACCAACATAAGATCGAAAATATGTATTATTTTTGAAAAAATGACAAATGTATAATATGATTTTTTTTTACTAAAATTCACATTTATTTACTTGATTGTATTAGATAATATACATTTAGAACAAATAAATTAAACTTGTATTGGTCAATTACATCACTTATGAATTCTCCTCGGTTGTGAATTAATTATAACCCATTTATTTTTTGTCGCTTGTGATTTAATTGTAACCCATTTTAAATATTCAGATTTTAATAAATGAGTTTTAACATGTATTAATCTATATAAAGGACTTGCACAGTTTGGTTAATTGAAAAGAAATTAGGCAGAACTAGCAATAGAAACATCAAGTTTTTAGCAATTGTAATGTCTATGTCAAACAATCAAGTAGATAAGCTAAATGTAGTTCCTTCCCTTGCTCCACATGAATCTTTTCTTTGAATTGGTGTGTGTTCGCGTGTGTGCGTGTATGCAGGGGTGTGCGTGATTGTGCATGTGCGTGCGTGCATGCGTGCGTGGAGATAGTTTCAAAGTTTATGTGTGTGGTTATATTGGGTAAGTTGTGGATCATGTATTGATAATAAATCCTTTTAGAACCATCCTTTTTTCATCTAATACAGTTTATAGTTAGTTTTATATTTTATACGTTGAAAAATAAAAATCATGTGGCTTAGCACAAATGCTAAAATTAATATAATCGGACGATCTTTCACTTGTTAAGAGCGAATGTATTTTTCTTATATTATTTTGGCGCTTAAAAATGATTAATAAATATGTAATATCACAATAGTTATATCACTTAAGCATGGTAAAACTAATGTGACTTGGTGTAACTATTGTGTAGCTTTTTCTTACTTAGATTAGAACTTAAGCACAACTTTAGTTAATGATTAAGCTAGAGTTAAACATCTATTAATAGATCTTGTGGGGGGGAAATTCACTAACTTAAAATCGAAAAATACATATTATTTTTTGGAAAAACGACAAATATAGTATATTATTTTATCTTTTTCATTTTGATTAATATTCACTTTTGTTTGCTTTATTTTACATAAGATAATACGCATTTATAACAATATATTAAGCTTGTATTGGTTAATTACATCATTTATGAATTATTGTCTCTTGCGATTTAATTGTAACCCATTTTAATTATTTAGATTTCAATAAATGAATTTTAATATGTATCTATCTATATAAAGGACTTGCATAGTCTGGTTAATTGAAAATGTCAAGCCCGGAGCCTATACCTTTGACGTGGATGACACCCAACGACCATTGTTGGCCTTGAGCGAACTCTTGGTCTGGCGTACTTAACTCAGCAGAAAACATAACTCAACTTCACCTAGAAATAAAACATGTTCAAAGGAAATACTTCATATCATAATCTGGTCAAAATGACACTTAAGTCTCAACAAGAAAATTATATTCCAAACTAAACTATTAACTGTCTACGAAGCTCTAAACTGACGGAGATGGATAATCGTATAGACCCCGCAACATCCTAAAAACTAAACTAGTAAAGCAAATGAAAAGGATGTCCTCTGAAATGCAAGGAGGCTCACCACTGACTTTGGAGCTCAATCTGGATCAACGAAGTGTTGCGTGCTAATCTTGGTTACCTGCGTCTACATCATGAAACGATGCAGGCCAACTGGCATTAGTGCTTTGAATGTACAAGCTGTGAGTTGGAATGCTAAGCAAAACTATAAAACTTGAAATGGAGTAAGGATGAACTTACCTTGGCTCTGCTCAACTCATAAGATAACAACTCAATATAAAGAAATTTGGACCTGTGCAATATATATATATATATATATATATATATATATAACAATAATAAGATCAACTTTTACTTATAAATGAAAGTAATATAATTTCTGTGGGAGTTTCTCTAACCGACAACCACCACTATGAACCTAAGTGGTGATACAGTGTCTCATCCATGCTGCGAAAATTATCCAATACTTTTTCATCTCATAGAACATCCTCAACCTAGTGGATCCACTGGCTAAACTTACGTGATCATCTAAAAAGTATGGCACGTTAACACCCATGATGGCTACACGGTTTACATAGGAACTTGAGTTATCTGAACTCTCATCCCCACATCGGGGCTCAATACTACTCCCAAAATGTAATTTAGCTCATACTTTTAATAAACCTTTCTTCCTCTGGGTTGAGATAATTTATTGAACCCTTTAGCTTTAAATGCTCTTTTTTGGAATCAATGTTCCCCTCTTTAGTTCAAAGTTCTTTTGAAACTTCTTAGTTTCCTTATTACTTAAATGTGAAAGATTTATAAACATCTAGGGAATACTTAATCCCCTTACAAACTTTGAGAAATGAACTCAACTATTGCTCTTTACTTAACTTGAACTTAACTCTTAGGGAATATTTAGTTCCCTTATATTACTTTAAAGAAAGGTCATCAACTCCTTGGTTCTTACTTGACTTGAACACTAGGTCTTTAAAACAAAGTGAAAACATTTTTGAAAGACTTTAATCTTAAAACAAAGTTAAAACGTTTAGACAACACTCTTGGAAGATTTAAGAAACCTTACATTAACTTACTTCATAGCTTTAGACTCACTCGTTAACTCACTTGACTTCGATCATAACTTTCCTTGAATGGATTATGGATTCAAGGATTCAATTTGAGTTCTTGGATGATTTTTATGTATTTACAAACCATTTGAATGATTAGAATCATTGGAGGATATTAATGTAACTTAGACGGACTTAAAAGGGCTAAACTACAAAAACTGGATGAAAAACGTCGGGTTGGGCATACCGGTGGCGCGCCGCACCAGCCTCAGTTGACTGAGGCCTTATTCAAGCGCACAAGTAGTGCACCGCGCCAGGCCTTGGTTGATTGAGGCCAATTTTTGGCGCAGTGCATGCTCGCTGGGCCTGCCCCTATCCAGGTGCATCAGACGAATTTTTCAACTCGTTTTCCATCTCCAAACTCTCCAAAACTTCCTAGTTCTTTCACTAAACGATTGAGACTATTGGTACTATCAATAACTACTGAATTCAACTCAAAATAATTCGAATTAACAAGTATTTAATAAACAATGGAACCCAACAATCCAATCAATAAGAAATCAAAATGTTCTTTTAAGAACTTAACTCCTAACGTGAAATCAATCCACAAACTCGTTCAACTGAAACAAATTTGTGTGTGGGTGAAGTACCCTAACACAAAAGATCCCACATACCTCAAAGAGATCACCCTAACGAAATCACGCAACAATCCTTGGCTTTCTTGCGTCTTCTTATCCTTTCTCCTCTTTTTTTCTCTTCTCACATAACCCTAACTTGTTTTCTAAATGCGTAAAATAAATGGGATAAGCTTAGACCCCAACTTATTACCAAAAAACGAAATTAAATACTTGGTTAAGGCAAAGACCAAAACACCCTTACCAAATTCGGATTTGGATTTTCCTCTGTCCAATGACCCAACTTCCGAAAGTCATATCTCCCTCATACGACCTCGGAATTCCGCAAACTCAACGCCGTTGGAAGGATATATCCATATAAAGAACTCATCCAAACTCCTCTTGAGTTGGAAGTTATGGCTGTTAGAAAATTACCAAAACTCACTTTTGAAATCTGGAAATATTCCAGATTTCCTTATTTATTTCTAAAAATGATTATTCTTGGTTTCCTGGCTTAAACTTAGTTGTTTCAAGTTACGAGATGTTACAATATCTCCCCCTTGGGAACATTCGTCCTCGAATGAGAACTTTTTCACGAAGCTAAGGGTAGTAATATCATTTTTAGCACTCAACAACTAAAACAAGTAATAACATGCTTACACATAGCCTTAAGAAGTGCTAAGAAGAGAATTTAGTACCTTGATGTGCATTCTCTGCGGATTCAAAGAGATGTGGATATATCTTGTTCATATCCTCCTCAGCTTCCCAAGTTGCTTCTTCAACGAATTGGTTTCTCCAAAGAACCTTGGCTGAAGCAAATTTCTTTGTCCTCAACTTGCGAACTTGACGATCCAAAATCTGATCTGGAATTTCTTCATAGGATAGGTTATCCTTAATCCCAACATTCTCTGTTGTTATTATCAATTAAGTATCACCCAAGCACTTCTTCAACATACAAAATATGGAATACCGGATGAACCGCTGCTTACTCTTGGGGTAGCTCCAACTCATAAGCAATATTTCCCACTCTCTTGGAGATCCTATAAGGTCCAATATACCGGGGACTAAGTTTTCCCTTCTTACCAAACCTCATAACTCCTTTCATGGGTGAAACCTTAAGATACACCTAATCGTCCACCTCAAATTCCAATGGTCTTCTTCGAATATCAGTGTAGGACTTTTGGTGACTTTGTGATGTCTTCAACCTTTCCGGAATCACTTTCACCTTCTTCATAGCTTGGTGGACTAAATCTGGTCCTATCAACTTCACCTTCTTCATTGCTTGGTGGACTAAATCTGGTCCTATTAACACTGCTTCACCAAATTTTAACCACCCAATAGGAGATCGGCATCTTCTCCCATAAAGAGCTTCGTATAAGGCCATTTGGATGCTCGACTGATAGCTATTGTTGTAAGCGAACTCAATGAGGGGTACGTGATCGTCCCAATTCCCATTAAAGTCAATTACACAAGATCTCAACATTTCCTCTAAGGTCTGGATGGTGCACTCTGCTTGACCATCTGTCTGTGGATGAAAAGCAGTACTCAAATTCACTTTTGAACCCAAACCATTCTTGAAGGATTTCCATAACTGAGCAGTAAATTGTGCACCTCTATATGTAATAATGGAGACCGGAAATCCATGAAGTCTTACCACTTCTTGAAGGTACAACTTAGCATAATCCTCGGCCGAGTAGGTAGTCTTTACCCCTGTAAGAAATAGGCTGACTTTGTCATTCTATCAATAACCACTCAAATAGAATCGTGTTGCCTTCGAGATCTTGGCAAGCCTGTGATGAAGTCCATATTAATCATATCCCACTTCTATTCCGAAATTTCTATATTCTGAGATAAACCTCCAGGCCTTTGGTGTTCTACTTTCACCTGTTGGCAATTTGAGCACTTGGCGACGGACCCAACAATGTTTTTCTTCATGCATTCCACCAATATACCTCTCTAAAATCACGTTACATCTTGGTGGAACCCGGATGAATGGAATATCTAGAGCTATGAGCCTCCTCCAAGATTATCTCTTGTAGTCTATCCACCTTAGGTACACAAAATCTTCCTTAGTACTTCAGCACACCATCTCCCCTTTGTTCAAAAGCCAATACTCTTTGCTTATGGACCCCTGCCTTCAAATCAAGCAAAATAGGGTCTTGGTCTTGCTTCTATTTTACCGCTAACACTAATGATGATTTAGCTTCATTAGTCACCACTATGTCCCCTTATGTGGAATCCATAAGTCTGATTCCCATACGTGCAAGCCTATGTACATCTTTTGCTAACTCCCTATTCCCATCTTCGACATGGGAAGTACTTCCCATGGACAACCTGCTTAAGGCATTAGCAACCACATTAGCCTTACCTGGGTAGTAAAGAATAATCATGTCATAATGCTTGAGTAATTCCAACCACCTTCTCTGTCTAAGGTTGAACTCTTTCTCGGTGAACACATATTAGAGGCTTTTGTGATAAGTGAATATATCAACATGAACACCATACAAGGAGTGCGCCATATCTTCAAAGAAAACACTACTGCGGCAAATTCTATGTCATGAGTTGGATAATTGTTCTCATGAACCTTCAACTCTCTAGAGGCATATGCTATAACCTTACCATTCTGCATGAACATGCATCCCAAACCAACTATGGATGCATCACAATACACCACAAAACCTTGGGTACCCTCTAGTAAGGTCAAAATGGGAGCAGTAGTCAATATCTTTTTCAACTCTTGAAAGCTTTTCTCACAAGCTTCACACCATTGAAACTTGACTATCTTTTAAGTTAAATTCGTCAATGGAGAATACATAGATGAGAATCATAAATCTCCTATAATAGCCATCCAAGCCCAAGAAACTCCTTATATCTGTTGGAGATGTGGGTCTAGGCCAACTCTGAACTGCTTCAATCTTCTGAGTGTCAACTTTAATCCCTTCACCAGAGACAATATGGCGTAAGAATGCCACAAACTTAAGCCAAAACTCACACCTGGAGAATTCGGCATATAGCTCCTTATCTCTCAACGTCTAAGGAACAATCCTTAGGTGACTATCATGATCTTCTTCCTTCCTTGAATAAATCAATATGTCATTAGTGAAGACAATGACAAACAGATCTAAATAAGGTTTGAAGACTCTGTTCATAAGATCATGAATGTTGCACGTGCATTTGTCAAACCAAAGGACATAACTAAAAATTCATAATGCCCATATCTTGTTCCCAAAGATGTCTTGGAATATCACATTCCCTTACTTTCAACTAATGATAGTTTGATCTGAAGTCAATCTTGGAAAAGAAAGAAGCATCCTAAAGTTGGTCGAAGATATCATATCCTTGGAAGAGGATATTTATTCTTGATGGTCACTTTATTCAACTGACGGTAGTATATACACATCCTAAGAGACTCATCACTCTTACTAACAAACAACACCGGAGCGCCCCAAGGTGAGCCACTTGGTTGAATGAAGCCTTTATCTAATAGATCTTTCAATTGCTCTTTTAGCTCTTTCAACTCTGCTGGTGCAATTCTGCACGGCGAAATAGAGGTAGGAAGAGTATATGGGATGACGTCTAAGTCGAAGTCTATCTCTCTTTTGGGAGGGGCTCCAGGTATGTCATCAGGAAAGACTTCTGGAAACTTACTAACTATAGGAACTGACTGAAGGGAAGGTACCTCAACACTTGAGTCATTAACTCGGACTAAGTGATAGATACAACCCTTTGAGACTAACTTTGTCACAATCCAAAAATGGACATGATGGCACTCGTCTTATCCCACCAAGACAAGTCAACCTAAAACTCAACTATTACAATAAAATGCGGAAAATTTACTATCAACTTACATTATACCCCAAAACCTGGTTGTCACGTGTACAAGCCTCTAAAGTATTACAATTGAATCAAAAGAAAACATAAGTCTCACATGATATTGTCTCTAGAGTAGAACAAAATCATAAACAGGAGTAAGGAGGGATGTTGAGATGACCAACAACTACCTCACAAATCTCCAGGAAGCCTAGGAAAAGAAGAGAATATATCATAAATGTCCGGGCTAGTAACCTACAAAAAAATTATAGAAGCAAGGGGTGAGTACCAAACCACACGGTACTCAACAAGTAAACCTCTAAACACAAGCTAAGGGGATGAAATACGGGTACTCCTACCACCCCAACCTAACCTACAAAACTAGAACTTGTATAAAAATCAGTCCAACCTAACAACTCACAATTTACATAGCACATAGCTCAACAAAAACACCTAGACAAGTTACATATCCTCAAAAACAACACTTGGACAAATTACATATCCTCAACAACAACACTTGGAAAATAACATATCCTCAACAACAACACTTTGACAAATTACATATCCTCAACAACAATACTTTGCCAAATTACATATCCTCAACAACAACACTTTAACAAATTTTATATCCTCAACAACAAGCTCAGTATTCATCAATCACAAGTTCCACAGAAAGACATTCACAAGATCAACAAAACACAATATCAAGTTCACTAATGATAAGTATGTGCAATGCAATGGAATGCAATGTCAAGTATAATGATGCATGTCTGACCTAGTGATACACACCCGCTGTCTCTCAGTCCGGGATCAATGGGGGACATATCTGTCCATGCATCTGTCGCGGCGCACGACACGACCCTCGATAATAGTAACCATCGCGGCGCGCGATACGTCCCTCGAAATATAGTATCCAACGCGGCGCGCGATACGTCCCACGAAATGGTACATCCTCTTTAAGTTCTCATTCTTTCTCAATGCACATAACACTTTTCACAACCATGTCTTAAAAGAATGCAAATGACATGTTCACACAAATAAAGAGGATATGTCCATTTTCATAACACTGCACAAATTACAACAACATCAACAATAATTCAACAAGCCTTTCAAACTATTTTCTATTATCAACACATCACACACAAACAATTATTCAAATTGTCTTTTATTACCCTTTGTTTTCATCATTAGAATTAATCAATGTGGACAAGTCAACCCATCACTAAGTCTCATTACTCCAAAACATATACCACAAGAAAATACACGCATTTTATACACTTAACAAAAGTTTAGAAATTCACTTGCCTCAAATAGTCGAACAATCACCCCGGGACTTGAGCCTTCCCATTCGCTAGGCTTCCAAATAAGTGCAATCTATTCAAGTACATATTCACAACAAGATTTCAAAATTTGCAACATCCACACCACTATATGTCTAGCTTAGACCAAAAAGGCACTCAATCTTATAATCAAATTCATAAGTTTCAAGCCTAGGGTTAAGTCTCAATTCCTCCAAATATCATATATATATATAATGACATTCATATGATATTATACACGTAAAATTTAAGTAGGTCTAACAATATATGGGAACTTTGATAATAATAATAAGGTACCATATTGTAATTCTCAACTGCAGTCAATGAAATAAAATATGCATGTAGTAGCTAATTTGTATGTACCTTAATTAGTTAACATTTAATTCTCACTCAACTCCCCAATGATTACCCCAATCATTAATGATTGCAATTATTACTGTATTTCAATTCCTATCTGCTAACATATTAATCACAAATATGTATATCATATATTCTTTTTTTTTCATCCTCATTAATTTTAATCCTACAACTCTTACCACTAATTTCCATAACAAATTATCCACATAACCAATAACTTTCCCTCAATCTAATTAGCTGACACCAAATACATAATAATAATCATAATTGGGAAATATACATGTAGTCATACATATAAATCTATAGGTTAAGGTATGATTTACCTGAAGCAGTGCTCGATTCTCTTTATCCGGTCAACGTAGGTAAATTTTTCTGCCTCTTTTTCGTTTGTTAAGTAATTAAGTATTAAAATTGTTAAACCCTAATTATCTATTTTAATATGGGTTATATAGTATAGAGGATTATCACATTGACCCATTAACTTACACTTAAATAAATAAATTATTTAATATATTCCTATCAAATAAATAATCGTAGTTATCGAATAATTTAAAATTTTCAAATCAATTTCATTGACTAATCAAAAATTACTCCGAACAACTAACAAGAGGGGTAAAATGCTATTTTAATGAAAATTCCCAAAACTGATCTTCCTGGTCATTACATTATCCACCACTAAAAATCATGTTCGTCCTCAAACATAAAGAAGAAGAAGGAAAAATAATCGACGTTACAAAAAGTCTAAGTTATGACCTACTAGTTGGTGTTCATCTTACTAAGTGAACTCTTCCTTAAGACCATTCCAACAAGATCCATTACTGAGAATTGAACTTTCAAATCAACTTTAGAAGATCTAAAAATCAAGGGTTATTATCAAACCACAGACTAACACATGAACTTAATCTGAACCGAAACCCTCTAGACCATAACACAATAACCTAGACGAATCTTTTCTCGCATAACCACGATAAAATTCTGAATCAATGGTTGCTACAACCAGAAGTGAACCTGAACTAATTATCACACACTCCTAGTGCACAAACCATCACAGATCTTATCAAGATTTCTTTTCACAACACAATCTTTTCACAAATTTAAGTTATAAAAATATTATCTTTAGACATCGATTACTCATCAAGAGAGGATCAACATATCTAACCCAAAGAATAACAATATCAAGTAAACACCAACAAGGGATACACTTCAAAATGAAGAACCTATAGCAATACACATAGAAAATTATAACTCTTCATAGTAGTTCTTAATATAAGTTCTCATAAGCAAGGTTGTGCGTATAGAACTATCGATATTTTTCAACTATGCCAAACAACACCAAATCTATCATAACCTTTTGGTTGGTTTGAAGTAGGTGAAGCAGCTTTGATAGGGCCATATTCAGTCCTTTATGCTATGGAGAAAGTGCAACTCATTAGAGATAGACTTAAGACAACCCAAAGTCGTTAGAAATCTTATGCAGATGTAAGCAGAAGGGAACTAGAGTTCCAAGTTGATGATTGGGTTTTTCTGAAAGTCTCACGTATGGAAGGGGTGATGAGATTTTGAAATAAAGGGAAGCTCAGTCCTAGATATGTAGGCCCTTACAAGATCTTGAAAAGGGTTGGCAAGGTGGCATATGAGTTGGAGTTACCAACAGACTTAGCAGCAGTGCATCCGGTTTTCCACATCTCACTCTTGAAGAAGTGTGTGGGTGACCCAGCCTCTATAGTGTCATTGGAGAGTGTGGCGGTGAAAGATAGTCTTTCTTATGAGGATGTACCAGTTGAGATTCTTGACCGTCAGGTTAGAAGTTTGAGAAACAAAGAAGTCGCTTCAGTCAAGGTTTTGTCGAGGAGTCAGTCCGTAGAGGGAGCTACTTGCGAAGTAGAAGCAGCCATGAAAGCCAAGTATCCTCACCTCTTTCCTTCCCATTCCACTCCATCTTGAGGTAATAATTCCTCTTCAGCTTTCCAGTCATTCATGCGTAAATTTAGTTTTAGAATCATGTTCCCTCAGTTTGTACTTTCATTTTCAGCGTAATTGCATGTACTCAGAACTCAATTCAGTCAGAAATTCAGTTCTCAGTGTTTAGTAGTGGGGTTTGCAGCTCTCTCCCTCTATTTCAGCTAGTTTAGTCTTCATTCAAGGACGAATGTTCCCAAGGGGGAGATAATGTAACACCCCGTAGCCAAAACAGACCAAAAATTAGTTTTTCAGAAAAATCTACAGGTGCAACCAACGGTAGCATCGACGGACCGTAGCCTGACCCACGGTCTGTCCTGCACAACCGTCGATTGGATCAGAAACTCCCAAAAATTTCAGCCCAGAAAAATTGGTTAAGTCTTGGATGACGGACAGACTTACGGTCCGTAGGTCAGACGACGGTCCGTAGTCCGTGACGTTCGATCAAGACTCCCTTCACCCACTCTCTGAAAAGAGTTATGGATGACCACCACGGTCCGTAGGTGGAAAATTTGCAGACAGTTAAGGGGAAATGCAGTTTGGTCAACTTCAAATGGTCATACCTCTTAGCACAAAATGAATTAGGTGTCCCATGACCTACCAACAGATAGATAATTGAATTATCTTTCCATACCACCGACCTTGATAAAATTAGACCTCCGAGTAAAAAGTTATTCCCATTTCAGTAAAGGCCTGTCGAACAGGCCCAGTCGACGGACCCAACGACGGGGCGTCGGTCAGACAACGGACCGTCAGTCCTGGCCATCGTTTGGTCCGACAACAACTTTACTAAGGGTATTTTTGACCTTTCTCACTTCGTTGAAACCCTAAGTTACGTCGTTTTGACCCTATCATTAGATTTTAGTTAGTTTAAGCCTAGAAACATAATTAAACATATCTAAGTCAAATCATTAAATCAAAACTTAGAAAATTAGAAGCAAGAGAGGAGAAAAAGCTCAAGAACCCTAGTTCAAGAATACCACAAGCTCCTGCAGTTCCAGCCCCAAAACTTAAGTATTTTTCCGTGGATTTCATCACCAGGTATGTGGGATTTCACTAGTGGGTTCCTTTCACCCATTGGGTCCCTAGTTTTTAGTCAGTTCTTGATTCTCTTGTCATGATTAAACCTAGGGTTTCTAGAACTTTGATAGAACTTCATGAATTTATTAAATATATGTTCCAAATCATATTATCATGTTGTTACTCAGATTATCACATTAATTTTAGAACTCTAGCTTTGTATTTCTTTAGTTCTTGAATTACACATGCTAGGTCAGATATTTCAGACACTTCAGTTATACATGCCTGAGTTATAAATTCATAATTACCAGATTAATTGTTGAATTCTCAGTTTGCATGTTCAGTTTCGAGCTATCCAGTATTTACAGAAACTCATACATAATCAGTTAATTTACATAATTCATTAGGAGTAGCATAATACCGAGTTGGACTAGGGTTTAGCGTACCCAATAGTCCCAGAACTACTAGCCAAGTAGGTTGTAAGTCCCCTTTGTGGGCAATCAGTTTAGTGATCACGCCAGCATGCCTTTATACCTTTGGCAGGGTATATTGTGTCCTCTCGATGGGGCGTATACATTGAACTCCACATTTAGCTCATGTGTTTTTATTATCGTTTATTAGTAGCTCCCACAGTTCAGTTAGACTCTCTGCATCGACCATTTATCAGTATATTCAGTATTCAGTTTCAGCATGTTATAAATTGGTCATTGCATTCAGTTAGCTCAGAAATTCAGTATATTATGTTCATTTTATTATACTTGCTTTTGTGCTTGTTCAGTTATGTTTTATTTCAGCCTTACTCCATCCTACATGCTCAGTACCTTTCAAGTACTGACGTATACGTGCGCTACATCTTCTCGTGATGTAGATTCAGGTTCTCAGCATCCAAATCACGCATAGATCGATTTCCGATCTCCAATTTAGCCGATTCAGTGGTGAGTCCTCATTCTCTGAGGACAATAGTCATGAGTTTCTTTTCAGTATTTAGTCTGTTGGTTTCAGTTTTTGATTGATTTAGCTGGGGATTGTCCCAGTATTTCTAGTCCATTTTATAGGCTATTTTCAGACATAGTTAGATTCAGCTTAGTATTGAGTTAATATTTCTTTGTATTAAACTTATTGTTTTCAAATATCTCAGTTATATAATATGGGTATTCCCCATCTTTTCATTTTAAGTATGATTTAGCTTCCACAATAGTTTATTATCTTTAGTATGCTCATGATCATGCCAGCAGGGTTAGCTTGGGGATCACTTTTGGTCCTAGGTTCTGTGTACGCGTCCCGGGGGTAGCTCGGGGCTTGACAAAAACAAAATACAAAACTTATTAAAATTACTACCAAAAAGCATTATCCATATACAACTCTTAAGTGAAATGCATTAGACATGCCGTGAAATCATGGCACATCAAGCTGTAGAAATAATTAAGGAACTCTTTCTCCAATCACTCCCAACTATCTATAGAATTAGTTTCAAGATCTGTGTACCAATCAAAGGCATTTTCTCTGAGAGATCGAACAAACTCTTTAACAAGATAATCACCATTCGTCCCAGCAACATTGCAAGTCTCAATAAAGTGCGCTATATGTTGTTTGGGATTTCCTTTGCAATCAAATTGTTGAAGCTTAGGAGGTTGATAACCCTCAGACATTTTTGAAGTTATCAATCCTTTGTGTATATGGCATTGCATATATGGGAGAAAATTTGGATGAAGACTCAGATTTTTCTTCAATAGCCTCTATGATAAAGTTCTTTAATTGACCAATTGGAATAAAACCTTCAGCTGAGATATGTATCTCTTTGATATTTGTTTGCTTTACGCAATACTCATTCATCTTGAATTTTAAATGATTGACTTGATTTTCTGTCAATCTTGTTATCCATATTATTTGTTATCTTGGAAAGTTTAGCATCTTGTTTGTGTGTGCACTTTGTCAGGCCTTCAATTGCTTTAGTTAATCTTGCTAGTTGTTCTTCTATAGCGGAAGACATTTTGTTACTCTTTGAGGCTTGAGAAATTGAGATGAGAGGTAGAGATTGTCCCACTGGGCGTGCCAGAATTTGTAGACAGTAAAATTGGCATCGAGAAAATAATAATCAAGAACATAAAATTATAGCAACAATCGATTTATTATTTCAAATGCGAGTGTTACAATCTCTATGATTCCTCTGCATTGGCTTTTCAAAAATAATTCAAGGGCTTTAAAAGTTGATCTTGAACTTGGGATTTATATTGATCTTGATCTTGGACTTGAACTTGGACTTAGAATTGATCTTGATCTCTATCTTGATCTTGGACTTCAATTTGGACTTGGACTTGGACTTGATCTTGATCTCTAGCTTGATCTTGGACATGAATTTGATCTTGATCTCTATCTTGATCTTGATCTTGGAGTTGAATTTGGACTTGGACTTGATCTCTATCTTGATCTTGATTTTGAACTTGAACGTTATCTTGATCTTGACTTCTAGTTGAATCCAAGGGCTTCGAGCTTGATCTTGAATCTGGTGGTCTTGATCTGGATCGTTCTTGATCTTTATCGTTCTAAATATTTATCATTCTTGAAAATTGAATGCTTGAATTCTTGAACTTGTAGAGAAATCTGCAGTTTTTGATCCACGAGCTTTCTCTAGCTTCTTGTTAAAATTCATGGTCCTCTTTTGCTGAATTATGAGACCCCTGTATATAGTTTTAGAATAGAGTAGTTGCGATTGGAATAGTACTACCTTCGACCAATCAAATATAGGTTACATGGCATATGAGCTTTATGGAGCGGGCTTTAATTAAATTCATATTTACAGAATTGAAATATTAAATCAGTTATATTAATCAATTATATTTATTTGTACTAATATATAATTAATTAAATATAATCCGAACAACTTTATAAATTTATATTTCGTAAATTTTAAGTGACTACAAGCATAAACGGAAAATATCTAACCAAAATGAAGGAAAATCACTACAATGAGTAGATGATCTTGCATACAGCAATAATTTGATAACACATCAACAGAAGTAAAATTAGTTAAAAATGATCAACCTAGATCATACAATTTTAGAAAAATTGAGGCCAACATGGACACAGAGTGGGAAGATTAATTAATTTGAATTACCTTGGAATAACCATTAGGAATATCTTGCACAATACAACCAAAAGGAACCCTCCAATGATTCCCAATTTTATATTTAAATGAACCTTTTGTTTTTATTGTTGTAAGAGACAAATCAAGAACACCCTTAATACTTATAGGATGATGGTGGCAGAAGTGGAGAAATTATATTTCACGAACAAGGACAAGATCATAAATAATTTGAGAGAGTGTTTGAATTTGCAAATCAATACTTTCTAGATCTTTGTATAAGAAATGAGAATTAAATAGGATCCAAAATGTATTTATTTTAAGATTCAAACATAATTTCAAATTATTTCTCATCTGGTCCTGCTTGTAAAATACTATTTCTCCGTTTCTGCTACCAACAATCTATAGGTAATTAGGTTTTTGTGGATTTGTCTGTTGATACAATCCAAGAAAGTTCATGTCAATGTAAATTTGAGAATTGTAGGAGTCTTCCTTCTTGTTGTATTGTTCAAGATATGTGTAATGGTTACTCCAAGGTAATCCAACTCAATTTATTTTCCCAAATTGTGTCTCATGTAGGCCTAAAAACTTTTCTAAAATTTAATGAGTTAGGTTGATAATTTTTCATTAATTTTCTTCTTACTGATTTGGTATTAAATAATTGTAAGTACGGTCCACTACTCATTGTAGTGATTTTCCTTCATTTTTGTTAGACATTGTCACTTCATCCTATATTTGCAAGTGTTGATTCTCTTGTCAATCGGTTCAAATTTTCAGTTTTCTTTGACGAATTCTGAGATGGAGTCAATAATGTTATTTGAAATCTTTATCCGAATAATATGAACCCTCTATTAATATATTATAGGTCAAGATTATTATATTGTTCATAATATTAAACTAATCTACTTTCGGAGCTACATTTTTTTTGTTTGCTTGATTGACTTACTTTTAATTAGAAATGAGTTCATCTAGTCTATTTCAAATCTTGAATAAATATATTTATGATTTTTGTATAAATATTTTAAATTTCTTTTTTAAACAATGATGATATTTTTATGAGGTAAAGTCTCTCTATTTTTATCTCTAATGTATAAACTACAACTGTGATGTATCTTTTTATCACTTGCATAGGCGATGGTTGTTATCTCACACCTTACTTGGGTTATGTTTTCTATGCATTGGTCTGCATGACAAAGATATATACAATATGGATATGGTCTCACGACATCGAATCAAGAACTGATCCCATCATAAATCTCGAACCGTCCCCTACTCAAGAGACAATATGAGAATTGACTCTAATACTGACTCGAGACCTAACCCTATCCTCCACCCGCGACTCGACCTATTGTTTTCTTTCATATATTTTGTTGTTGATGTATTGATGTAAAATATATGTTATACTTTTTTTGTTAAAATTAGTACATTTCTTTTAAAAAAATGTGGTTGTATAAGCAGATTAATTCATAAAATCTTATAATATGTACTGCTTTTGTCCCAATTTATATGACATACTTTCTCTTATAGACCGTCAAAAAAATGAAACATTTATGTGTTAAGTAACAATTTAATTTTAAATTATTCATTTTACCCCTAATAAAATAATTTATAGACGCAAAAATATTTATGACTTATTTTAGACCACAAGTTCTAAAAGTTTTTTTTTCTTTCTTAAACTTTGGCTATAATCACACCATGTATAAAAGGAAACAATAAAAGTTGAATCAAATTGGATGGGTTGGGTTATGACATATCATTCAGCCAAACGTAACCCAGCCTATCTTAGCCCAAAATTGATTTGGACTAGGTTGGGTGTTGTCTCATCTATTGTATCAGATCATCTTAACCTTCCCCCCTAACTTTAGTCCAAGCTATCCATTTTCTACCCCTGTGTATGGAGTGGTTATGGATGCTAGTGGTGGCTTGTTATGGGAGCATGATTGTTCCTTAAAAGTTGATGATAGTGGTTGTATGTTAATAATGGATAGAGTAATGGTGAAAAGTCTCTATATGTATGTGTGTGTGTGTGTGAAAGAGAGAGAGAGAGTAATTAATTAATGATAAATTCCATACATTATTAGACAAGCATGCCTGTTAAAATCATACTAGGGAATACATAAAAAAGAAAAACAGTTATGAAATTGTAATATGAATAATACAAATTCAGAATTTCAGCATTGAGAAATAAACAGGACCACAATCAAAGATTATTTAGTCTTTACATAGCTAAATTGTCTGCTAATGAGATAAAAGAGACATATGTTCAAAAAAACACTACTTTATGAGCAATGGGTTTCGAGTTTCACTTTACAAGTACTACCCCACCCTAACATCATGGTAAAAATCCATAATTCTAAAACGTTTATAGGCATTGGACATAAAGGTTACAAGTCATATATTAACTAATCCTAGAAAAATATGTAGAATTTTTAACTCTGAGATATTTTGGATCATTAGGGTTGCCTCGCGTAAAATACAAAGTACACATGTAACAAGAAAAACACAAGATTTCAAATCCATACACAAAATTATTAGCTTTAGCTATTTGAATATATATGATATTGGTAGTAATTCTCACATGGATTTCTTTCTAGAATCGAGTTATCTGTCATCCTTTCTTCCAAAGTTGGTGATACCGTACAAGCCTTGATCACTATGTTTATCTAAGGTGAAACTTTCTTGCCAAATATCATTGGTAATTGAAGGTCGATGATTACTAATTAATAGCTTGCAGTGATAATATAATGGGAGAATATGCTTCTGATTCCATTTCAAGTATATACATACCTATCTGCCATTCATTCTCTATCAGAACTAATTAATCTATGACTTTAACTCCGATATGTATAGTTTTAGTTATGAAACCAATGATTATTATTAGTTCAACTAAATTTTAATCTTAAATAAATTTGGTACATGTGAATTCTCACTAAACGACAACTCGAGATACGCTTAAAATGGAGCTGTCATGGAAGAAGAATTATGAGAAGAGGAATCGCAACAACCTGGTAAAATGTATTACTATTGAAGTATAAATGAAAATTGATCAAATACAAGTGCAGAATAAGAGGGTTACCAGATCGTAGCCACCTAATCTTATCACAAATCTCCATAACCTAGCACGAAGAACATGAGAGGATCTAATATGTACCAGGAACAATATGAAAATAAAAGGACTCAATTGATAAAACCACAATACACTTACTTTAGGTAATTAAGCTAATAACCATAAAACTTAGGTAGTTAAAATTAAATCGCTTCTCCCGGTAAAATGTTCCTAGATTTCAAAAAAATACATCTTGATCCTCAGGGGAGTCTTCATCATCGTCATCATCATCAATCTAAGATTTTAAAACAAATTATCATTTTGAAAAAGCGAAGCAATTATAACCACATCAGTAGATCAATCAGCACCCAATGGTATATACCCTTGGGGGATGATTGATCTACAAATGTGATTATAATTTCTTTCCTTTTTTAAAATGATCATTTGTTTTCAAATTTAGATTGTTGATGGTGAGGATGATGAAGGCTCCCCTGAGGATCAAGCTGCATTTTTAGGAAAACTAGGAACATTTTACCTGGAGAAGGTGATCAAATTTAAACAACCTAAGTTGTATGGTTATCAAGTTAATTACATAAAGTAAGTGTAACATGGTTTTATCATTGATCCTTTTTAATTTCATCTTGTTCCTGGAACATATTAGATCTTGTCATGTTCTTCATTCTAGGTTATGAAGATCTGTGATCAAATTAGGTGGCTAAGATCGGGTAAGCCTTTAGTTCATCATTTATATCAGTTTTCATTTATACTGCAACAACAGTTACAGATTTTACCAGGTTATTCTACAAATATCGATGTGACTGAGTCTCCTTAGAGTAAGAATTACTTAACAATTGTCAGTTCAAACTCACTGTGAAGCATTCAAAAGTACTTGCATCACATTCCATCCGGAGGTAATGAAACACAACTGCCTTTCAAATCTCTAAGTTTAAATAAAGCACCACTTTTACTAAAAGAACTAAGTGGCTTCTTCGACCTTCTACATCTTAAATTGGTTACCAATAAGAATGTCTTTGAAAGGCTCGAGTTTGTCATCAATGGCAACAAGTATGGCCAGTGTTAGTTATTAGAGAAAGAAAAACATAGCAATCTGATTTTAATTATTTTGTTATTAAACAAGTGGGAACATTAGTTTGATAAACCATCAATGAGAACATTTATCAAAGCAAAACTACTTCATTATAAAACAGATTATTTTATAGAGCTTACAAGTATCAACTCCTAACGATAAGATTAGAAACTAACTACGGATAAGATGGAAACTAATTAACTACTAAGCAACAAATAACAACACTACAATACATAGAACTAACACTCCTCCTTGCTTTAAGAGCTTCTAACTCAAAGTTTTTTCCTGCGAATTTTAAATGTATTGCCTGATAATGGTTTCGTGAAGATATCAGCTTGCTGCTCCTAAGTTTTGCAATATAGCATAATCACGCCACCATTGTTTTGAACTTCCCTCAAGAATAAAAGCTTGATGTTGAAGTGTTTTGTTTTCCCATGAAGTACAAGATTATGAGAAATTGTCATAGCATATTGGTTGTCCACAAATACTTCAGTTCCCTTAGTCTGATTCATGTGATGGTTAACAAAAATATTCCTCAACCACAATGCTAGATTCACTGATGCTGCTGGATCAACAAATTCTGCCTCTGAAGTACATTGAGCCACAATGTCCTGCTTCTTTGAGAACCACAAAAACATTCCTGATCCAAGACTAAACAATATCCTGATGCGCTCTTCATTTCATCTGTGGATCAAGCCCAGTTACTATCAGAATACCCAAGTAGTTTCAGATCTAATTTTTTCAAAAATAACCATAATTGGTTGTACCTTTCATGTATCTAACAACTCAGTTTAATGCTTTTAGATGCACTTCACTAGCACAATGCATGAACCTCAATAGAACTCTTAGTTTCTGTTTTTGGTTCATAGGAACGCTAATCTCCTTACAATCTTCCATGTTGAACTTCATGAAGATTTTGCTTAGCATATTTCATATGGTAAAGAAAAACTTCATCCTATTTCTGCTTGAATTCCATACCAAGAAAATAATACGTTAGACCAAGATAAATCATCTAACGGTTTGCATCATTTCTTGCTTGAATTCATCTATATGTCTTGTATTGTTTCCTATAACTAGTACATCATCAACATATATAGACAAAACTGGAATATTAATGCCATGATGTTTAACATAAATAGTAGATTCTGATAGACCCTTTTCAATGATTAAGCCAAGTAATTGGCCATCTATTCGACCATACCAGGCCCTTGGTGCCTGTTTAAGTCCATAATGTCCTTCTTATCATATAAACTTTGTCCTCCTTTACTTTATCCACAAAGCCTTTTGGTTTCTCAACATAAATTTCTTTCTGAAGAATGTCATTAAGGAATGTTGATTTGACATCCATCTGATACACATTCCAACCCAATAGTGCAACAAGGGCAAGAAGTAACTTGATCGTGTCAAGACTAGCTATTTGTGCAAATGCATCAACATAATCCACACCAAAAATTTGAGCATACCCCTTAACTGCAAGTATTGATTTATTGTTGTTCAGTAAACCATATACATTTAGCTTTGTTCTAAAGACCCATTTCAACCCAATTATCTTTCTGTCTTCATGTTAATAAACAAGTTCCAAGTCATGTTCTTCTAAATCATAAACAACTTTTCATTCATTACGGCCACCCATATTTTATCATTATTGTCTTCATTGTACCCAATAGGTTCACATACTCCATGATTACATCTCTTGTATATATCAACAAGTTGTCGAGTACCTTTAACTTGTAAATGATCCACCATTTCATCCTACTGTGAGAGTGATATTTTCTATTCAAAAAACTTGGTAGGAGACTTTTCTGTTTTGTTAGAAGTGGTAAGGACATATTTCATTGTGTCTTCCCAAACCACTGTTCATTCTCTATAAAATACACATTATTACTAAAGATTATATTTTTTCAGTTTATGGTTGAAAGACATTGTATGCCTTTGAAACGGAAATCTATCCAATAAAAATGCATGAGATAGATTTTGTATCTAGTTTATCTCATTTAACCTGAAAAATGTAGGGAAAACATAGAGTACTAAACATTTTAAAGAAAATTAACGATGGTTAAATCCATACCAAACTTCAAATGGAGTTCTATCTTTCATTGCCTTAGTGGGAAGCCTATTTTGAAGAAAAAACTATTGTATTTGCTGCCTTTGCTAAAAACAATTTTGGCAGGTTCTTCTCATGCGTCTAGTCATCTCCATAATGTATATGTTCCTTATCTCGCTTACTCAATTTTGTTGTAAAGTTTATGTAGTTGTAATATGATGATGAAGCCTTGCTTCTTCATATAACAATTTGAAATGGTAAAATGTGTATTCCCTTCTATTATTTGTTATATAGATTAAATTTTACAGGTAGCTTCATTTTCTACCTTTGCATTGAACTTTGAAACACATTAGCAGCCTCTGACTTATGCTTGAGAAAATAAATCCTGCACATGCAGGTTAGATAATCAACAAAAATGATATCGTAAAGACTACCTTTAAGTGATGGAGACCTTTCAAGTCCTGCTATATATGAGAATGAATTAGTTGTAATTTGTTTGAGTCTTTCCAAGTTTTCATTGGAAATGGAAGTTTGTTTTGTATTCCATATTGGCACACAAGACAATTTGAAGAATTTACTTCTAAAATAGGCAAGTCCTTAACTATTTTCATTTTTCCTTTTAAGCAACCCTTCATAGTGATAGTCTCCGAGTCTCTTGTGTCATACTTCTACAATACCTTCTTCCGCTGAAAAAACTACATTCTTCTTCTCAAATGGATCTAATGAGAAACAGTTGCATGTTATTCTTACTTTTAACATTTCTTGATCTGAAGTATCCATGATCAAGCAATGTTTATATGGAAGATCGAATTTGTATCCTTTTTCCATCAATTGACTAACACTAAGCATGTTTTGATCTATGCCAGGTACATAAAGCACATCAAAAATTGTTTTAGTACTGGAATGACTTGGAATGGGAATGGTCCCTCTCCCTCTTATATGAAGATGGTCGCCTTTACCTATTTGCGGGCTTCAAATCCTTGAAGAGATATGTGTCATTTCTCATATGATTAGTGCATCCACTACCAATCATCCAACACTCGCTCGATAATCTGGTTCTAAAACCTGTAGCAACAAACAGTTGATCTTCCTCCTCACAATCAACAATTTGGGCATCTACTTCGTGTTGGTGACAATTGTTCTTGAAAATGACAGCTTCATTCCCAAGTTCATTGTATTTACTACATTTAGCATAATTCCTTCTCCAAAATTTATTTGGTGGTAAAACATTCTTGTTAATATGCTTACAAGGAGGATAACTTTTCTTTGAGTGTCCAAATTTTCCTTTGGTAGTACTTGATGGAATGCCTTCACCATTCTTCTTGCTCTTCTACTTTTTGTTTTTACCTCCAACTTGAGGCTTTGCAAATAATGCTTCCAATGTATTTCCTTATTTTCTCATGACTCTTCCTTGTTCTTGAGCTTGAAAACATTCAATAATTCTATAAAGGTGATCTTAGGTAGATTGGTAGTGTTTTCCAAAGTAGTTATGTTTGATACAAAATTTTTTGGCAGAATTACCAGAATCTTTTCAACAATACACAAATCATTCAACATGGAAACCAAGCAATCTTACCCATTTTACCATGTTTAAGAGCATTTCAAAGTAATCTTTGATGGTTTCAATTTGTTTCAACTTTTTCATCTCGAAATCTTTTATAAGATTTAACACTTGCATACCTCTGATCCTTTCATCCCCTTCATCCACATAATCACAAATGACTTTTGCTGACTTTAGAGACATAATTCGAGTGAAGATTGAAGAAGATACTGTTGAAAATAAACAAGTCTTTGCCTTTGATTTTCTGATTTTCCTATCTTTATGGTTTTTGATCTTGGTGATATAGTAGGATTGATAGTCAACGGAGGAACTTCGTAGTCCTCTTCGACTGTCTCCCACATATCCATGACATGCAGATAACTTTTCATCCTTACCGCCCAAATATTATAGTTATTACCATTAAAAACAGGTGGTGTCATTGCTGAAAAACATGATTATGCTTCCATGATTGATAAACTTTTCTTCTTGATTAAAATTCTAACTGTAATGAAACTCCCACAGATCCCTCAAGAAATAAATGCGCTGATACCAATTGTTAGTTTTAAGAGAAGGAAAAAGATAACCATCTTAATTTATTTTGTTATTGAAAAAGTGGGAACGTTAGTTTGAAAAAATAGCAAAGAAAATATTTATGAATGCAAACCTACTTATTTATTATAAAAACAAATTAATGTATAATGTTTACAAATAAACTAACTCCTAAGAATAAGATTATAAACTAACTAGGATATGATGGAAACTAATTAACTGGTAAGTAGTAAATAACCACCCTACAATACAGAGAACTTGGGTTGTTGCAGTTCTTATGCATATTTTTAACATCCAGAATATTAGCAAGTAGGTGAATCAAAGAGGAAGGATCTTTGACATTAGAGGAGGTGAAAATTGCAGGACCATTAAACTCATACTCGTGAACCCACAATACCTCAATGGGGACATAACCCATATTGACAAAAGCCTTAGATTTATACCATTGTTTAATAGGAAGGCGAGGGATTTCAATAAAATTGAGATTATTTGCATAATCAATACGTGAGATGAACACGCCATAATGTAATTTCAGGATCAAAATCAACTTCAATCAAATATTTAAGCATGAAAGAGGAGATCTAAAGTTTATTTGATATTGAAGAAAAGTGGAGGTGATGTTTGATATTGAAGCAAATGTTTCTATAGGTTAAGAGTAAGTTATTTTAATTAGATATGTCATTATGTGGAAAGATGAGTTGCTATACGGATTGTTTCTCTTTTCTTTTGTTTTTTCTTCATCAAGAGTTTTCAATAATATTTGTCGCATTTTTAGTGGCAATGGTTGGTAGTATGATATTATTGTATCGTAATGTTTTGCGATTATCTAAAATTAATCATTTTTTATAGTTTATTGTCTTTTTTATTTTGTTATGCATCACTCATCTTGATCACCAACCAACTTGATAGTATAATGTATCTAAGTTAGTATAGATCTAAAATCCAATTTTGGTGATAAATTCTACTATTTGAAACATTTAGGGTGCAGGCTCAATCAGATCATTAAATAAAAACTATTTTACATGTTGTAAGACCCCAAAATGAGTTAGGGTGTCTAGGGCCTAAAATGTTTGTCCTAAGGGTATAAGGTCCTAAAATTGTTTATAATGTGGTATTGAGGCAGTGTCTAAAGATTGAGGTGATTTGGAAGTCAAACGTCAAGGGACGACTAAGACGTTCGGCGACTAGTCACCTATGTGCCTCATGTGTCTATACGTGCTTATATGTGTATATCATGAGATTATGAGGTCCTTATATGAGTTATAATGATGTTTATATGAATTATGTTAAGTTCCATGAAGTTTGGAGTTTAAACGTCCAAGAACGTCCAAGACGTTCGAAAGTTAACCCTTGAGACGTGCATGTGTGTCTTGAGTGTGCCTTGCATGTTTGGATGTGTTTTACGTTTTCGTTTTGAGTGAAACTGATGTGGAAGGTAATTGACATGTTAAGGTATATATTTACGTTGGATACATTCGGGTACGACTTCCAAAGGTCCCCACAAGAATCCCTCAAGGAGAACCCAAAGGTTATGGAGACACTCTCTTGGCAGTGTTAATCGACGAACCCCAACTGATGCCCTGTCGATGGGAAGCGTAGCTCAACACTTAGACGTGTGATCTTAGCCTCCCAGTAAGCAGTTGCAGTTGAAAATGACTAAGCAACAGGATGGCTCGTCGACCAAACGATGCCCCGTCAAGTGTGCCCGTCGATGCAGCTTGCAACTTCACTGCTTGCACGCTGCTTCATTAAGGGGCTAACCTGACCCTAGTGGTTTATTTGGTTATTTTTGGGTGTATTTAAGTGATCAAAAACGTGACAAACCCATTCCCAATTAAATTCACAAAAAATTAGACTTCCCTCCCAAACAAACTCTATCTAGAACCTCCATTGAAGGTGAAGCTCAAGAACAGCTTGGAACTTGGATTTCCATGGGTTTTTCACCAAGTTTTAGAGGTCTTCTTCTACATTAAGGTATGGTGATCCTTCATATCTAGTTAATCTTCCATCTAGAGAGTTCTTCTCAAAGTTTTCAAAGAGAAAATATGATCAAACCTCTTATCTTTCAATCTAGCCATGGGTTCTTTCTCAAAATGTTTTCAAAGGCTTTATCATGATAAATTGATTATAATGTATTGATTTTAACGTGAATTCCTATCCAATTGCATGATGAACCCATGCTCCCTTCTAACTCTCGTTTTAAGCTATGTATTAGCTAGTATGATCTTGAGGTTAGGAGGATTGTAATATTATTCAAGTATGTTAAATTGATTTTTAGCTACTGCCTATCATATAAATGGATTATGAATTAAATGTAATGTATCCAATGTGGATCAAGGCTTGGAAATTAGGTTGTATTGATTTATGTTCTCCTATCTTCTATAAATTGCTAATGTAGTTCAACGTATCTCGACTCTATGGTAATTGATTTATGATTTCGTATAGGGTTAATTGTACTTTATCTACTGCCTATGATGTATTTTTATGATGAATTATGTGCTATTTTCCCAATGTGGATTGATTCTTAAAATACTTGATCTCTACTACCTATCGATTGTAATGTATATTGTTCACTGTAAACTCGATGTTATAATGTATGAATGTGGGATTTCGTTTATGAAAGGATACTTATAGTTACTGCCATATATTGTATTTTGATTAATTAAGGAGGTTGATCATAGATGATCCAAGTAAGGGAGAATTTGTAAGAGATCAACTTTCCTTCACATTCTATAAGTTGATGAGGTAGTGTACTTGATATGATCTTGATCATGTTATGATTAATGAATGATTTTGATTATGTTAGTATACCTTTAGTTACTGCCCTAGATACGAATTGTTGATGAAATATGGTTATTGATCAATGATGATCAAAGGTTGATGAATTGGTGAGAATGACTCTTCCTCTCTATCTTCTTATAGTATTGATAGTTGATGAAGCCTTGTATGACATATGGTGGCGGCGTTTATTTTATTGTCGATATATGTATTATGTGATAATGGCCTTGAAGGCAATAGGATTATTAATGTGTGTTGGTGATGATCACCTAATATGAAGGTTATGCCTAGTTCCATTCTAGTTATGATCAAGGTTGTATGACTCATGTAACAAGTATGTGAATGACTACGTTGGGGTTTGATTAGGGGATGCCTTAGACGATTATAAAGGGCTACCTATGTACCCCTATGTGAATGTATGAATAGTTAAGGTTAGGAGTCTTAAGTGTAATATGAAGTTAGCTTGTCTCCTATGCTAAGTTGTGTTGTGTGGTCTATGCTTTAAGGTGCATTGTGGTCCTATGAGGGTGGCTGCCTCAATGCGTTGTTGATAGCCATTATGTGATCATGTTGACCAATGTACACACACTCACACATTATGCATGCCTACAAGTAGTATAAGATTATAGTGTCTGATGGAAGGTATTCTGATATGCACTAATTTGCATGTAAAGCTTATGTATATGAAAGTATGTGATGTATCATTAACTAGGATGCCTTAATAGGTGCACTAGTATGGGCAAGGGTATGGGACCTTATCTATGCATTTAACATGTGTAGCTTGATAGGATGGTTCGTAAGTTGGTTTTCTAGGTACATGAATATGAATGCATGAGTAGGTTATGAAGATGTCTTATATGGTATAATGTGAAGTATATGGTATTATGAAGTATGATTATACCCAGTGTCTAAATGTGTTTATATGAAAGGGTTACTCATATAGTTACAATTGTACACTTATGCATCAATGAAAGAAGTATGAATATGTGTGGCTATAATGTGTTATGTGAAAGGTTTGCTCACATATATGTATACACACACATGAATAATTATCTAGTCAATAGAGGTGCACTTGAAAGGTGTTCTCAAGAGTAACCTAAACTAGATAGGTGCTTGAATATGCTATGTCCATGTGAAAGTGTTTCTCACATGATATAGGTTGATGAACTCTCATCTATAACCTATGAGCTAAGCATATGAGGATTCAATCTCCTAAGGCCTATTTTTTTTTCTAAAAGTAATGTAATAAAGGCTTTTCAATAAAAGGGAACTTAGCTTAGCAGCGAATAAACTTGAAGATGAGTGGTGTCCATTCCCATTGTAGGAAAGTAGGTCATGATAGACCTCACGAGGTGGTTAGTCTCTTAGCGAAATGTCATAGAGTGATATATCCATGATTGGATAACTACCATGTCTCATTAGACATAAATAGGGTTTCCACACATACCTCCAAGTTTTATAAACTATGCTTTCCACATAGGATCTAGCAAGTGATATAAACTAATATTCTAGCATGTGTTAATGTTCTACCTTGGTAAGGTAAGAACACCTTCCATTGGTGTAAGGATTTACAACACCAAATTCCATGTTTAGCACCCATGGTCTTAGTGTTGGTTAAAGCTATAGTTTTCCGAAAGTAAAATGGACAATGGAAGTGAATGACTAGGACTCTAATCAGGATGACCTATGGAAAGTTGATTAGGATAGGTGAGGGTAATGAACTTACCTATACATTGCACAAGTAGCTCTTTAGGAAGTTCTAGAAAGGTGTTCTAAGGTGTATGATTATGGTTATGTCCTTATGCATGTCATGGTAGTATTTGTCTACTTGTTATGAAGATGTGTATGGTATGAGTCCTAATGAGTCCATGTGATGTGGTCTTGGTCGTATATGCATAATGTTGGGCTTAATGAATGTATGATGACCGTGTTGATTGGCATGAATGAAGTTTTCTATGTTTGCTATGTTGATGTATGAAATGGATGTTAAGGCTTGTTGTCTTATGATAGGTTTACTAAGTATGTATGAGGTTATGGGGCTTCACATGTACATTGCACTAGTAGACTTAGATTAGGATTGTGAGTAAAGTCTTATATTAAGTCTAAGGTGAAGTATGTGTCTTGTTATATGAAATGGTCCTATTGTTATATATGTTGAGTTGTTGTATGTATAGTTTCCTTGTAGCCTTAAGGTGATGCATTGCACCAAGTATCACTAGAGGGTTACTTGGAGGCTAATGAGTTAAAGAAAAGATGTCACTGTAAAGAGAAGGAAGCTTACTGTAAAGAAGAAATAGGCATACTGTAATGTGACTCTAAAATGCCTAAAATGCAATGTATGATTTTATATGATTGATGACCATTGAATATGCCTATCTGAAGTATGTAAATTGTATAAATGCTATTGTATCAAAGTTTCATGAAGATTTCACAAAAAGGCATGATGCATGGTATTAAGTAAAATGTCTCTTTTAAATGCATGTTTTTGCATGTTTGTCATACTTAGTGCATTCTTGTACTAACTCCATTCTTCTCTACTTTTTTACACAAAGTGTACGTTATGGATGTTTAAAGGATTTCTTTTGATGACGAGGAGCTTGATATGTGATTCCCAAGCTCAAGGAAATGAATCCTTACGTCCAAGGATCTCCTAAATCTTATCTTACTGTAAAGTTTAGTAAATATGCACTTATGATTTATTTTGTAAGGGTCGTGTCCCTATTGTACTCTAATGATGTTGAGTCTAGGATGGCAAAAGAAACCAGGGTCTTTAACTATGCATTATGATATTTCTTATATAAATGAAGTGATGTTTCTATCATATGATGTGCTATGAAAGTTTTAAATTTTCTTCTAAACTTATCTATGACAATGCGGTGAATGATGACTATGGGCTTGTATAAAACCTCCGAGAGGTCAAGTACACCATGTTACTTCTAGGGAGTGCTCCCCGGATGTGACATATGCGGACTTATATTTTAAAAGGTTTTTGTTTATTTGAAACTTTTATTTTAGTTTTTTTTTAAAAAAATATTATGAATTTATTCCAGCCTCAAAGATTCTTATTCTCTTCTATTATAACAAATTCATTTTACAAGTAGGTGATCATTGGGAACTCTAAGCCATTGATATATTGAACGGGGAATCCAACCAAAACATATAGATTTCGAGTTGGCATGCAATATAGTTGATTAAATTTTATTAGATAGTTATTGTTTCTACATTTGAGTCTGTTTTATAGAAAATATAACCATGACAAATAAGATTTTCAAATAGAAGAATCATGCTAAACCAATAAAGTCAGTTTTTATCTAAGTTCAATTTTCATAATTTAATCAAGTTTTTTTTAACAAAAAAATAAGGTTGATTGAGTTGTTTAAAAATTGTGTGATTTCTTCAAAGATATTTGATATTGGAGTGATCTAATTTTGATAAATCAGAGAATAAAAAAAGGAGTCGACAAAAAAAAAAAACTCACTGCTCAAAAGTTAAGAATCTATGCAAATCAGCGATACTTTGTTTATTTTCTTTCATCACTTAATAGCATAATAAAATGGAGCCATCAAACTTTTATAGGGAATTGACCTCAATACGTGCTTACTAGATGTTGCATCTATAAAAATGAGTTACCAATACACCCCTACTTGCGCCACTTAAACATTTGTTCTTTACCTATTTTATCTAGTTAGGCCAAAAAAAAGAAGATAATATATGTTATAAAATATGAAAATATTTGTAAAACGATAAATATTAAATAGTAGTTGTATAGTTGGTTTGATTTGAATTTTCAGAGGTCTGTCTTACTTAAAATCAAAATCAATCCAAATTTAATTGGTTTTAATATATAAAAACAAATCTAAAAAATATTGAGTTTTTCCGATATGATTTGATTTTTTCTTGGTTCGATTTATTAGTTTTCTGTAAATACCGCTACCTACGACTACCTATATGATTCAAGGATACCCCTCATTCATGAGGAATATAGGATTGTCCAATGTGGACACACATTCTTATATGATACTGATATTTTGATGATGTGTAGACAACATAGCATGACACCTCACTACTCCAACCTATTATACCCCTTCCCTTCTTTATTCTTCCATCACAAGTATTTACTATCCCTCCCTCCCCCTTGCTAGAACCATTAACATTACTAAAATTACATTCATGTAATCTTTATGAAATTTAGCTGATTTTCCCTTTTTGGAACAGCAGTTCAGTACTCCTACTACTATAATTGATAACGTCTTTTTACTGTTATTACATGTGTGTCTCTCTCTCCTACTTCTAATACAAAAAATGCAATCCTTCAATGACCTAGAACCTTCAATGATAGGTAAGTAGCCTATTATGGTTACTCCAACCCATGATAACCTTAAGCGAACACCGATGAAGTGTAATGAACTCCACTAAAGACCTTAGACGACAACTAAAATTAGGCTTCTTGTTTCTTCTTTCTTTGAGATTTACAGCGCCAACCATGTTTTGTCTCGGTTTTCTATCATAGTTTCTTCAGTTCAGAATCGATTGTAATTTACTCCACAACTCATTATGTCAAAGTAGGAGATTAGTGTATCGTTTATTGAGGACTATGAAATAATATCTTGATAAGATATTGAATATGTACTAGCAAAACTTGGTTAAATTATGTGGCACCACAAATATATGGCTGAGTCAATCTTAATGGGATTATTTGTCATATTGATCATATTTTGACTTAAATAAAAGATAAGGTTAGAGACAAATGATACTTTTCAAGTGGGAATTTATTTTTTAAAGCTCCTGTTAGGATTTTGTCAAGAATTATTTTTAATAATATTAAAGTTCCTAATGTGTTCATGTTTTGTTGAGTCTCGTATCAGATTTAGTGAGGGTATTATTGAGATTCATTTCAGATATTGTGGGTGTATTGAATTTTCATTTACTCGTGACCTACATTGGGTTATGTCAATGTTCATACATGATTTCCAAATGACCATTTTACAAGCTACAACAATCTTTTACTCAAACAACTATTGGTCAGCTCTGGTATGTTTCATGATTTATCTTCTTTTCTTCTTAATAAATTATGTATTTATTTGTTTGTTGTTTTGTGGATTAGCTCGGAAATCCTTGTCATGTAGAATTTGGGAGCATTTTGTTAGAGGCTCCATAGATAGTGTATAGTTGGTTAGGTCATAATTTTCATGTTTCTATTAAATTTCATATAAAATAAGATTATCTTTATTTTTACAGAAAATGTAACAATTTTTTTTTTATAAAAAAGAACGATTTCTTTTTGAGTTATTAAATATTGTTATTGAATCATATTTTAAGAAGATTTTTTAAAGAATAAAACTACATTGTGGTGAATATTATTTCATATTACAGTATGGAGATAAAAGTCAATAGATGGTCCACTTGGTCAAGTCAAGGCACTAGATGTCAATTCAAATTTGATTAGAAGTTGGTGTGATATAGTTATAAGATTGTAAGGTGGTTGTACCCTCCTCCTGATTGGTACAAGTTTAATACATGGTACATACAAGGGTAATCTTGTCCCAAGTTTAAAAGTTTTGCTAAAGGATTATAAGGGAGAAATATACTAGTTCCAACCAACCTTTTGGCTGAAGTAGTGACTATCAGAGAGAGAATTCATTGTTCCATTGAAAAAAAAGTTATGCTTGCACATAACAGATACATTGAAAAAAAAGTTATGCTTGCACATAACGGATCCTACGAAGAGAAAATTTACTCTAGTGTAATACCTAAAAGGATTTAATATACTCTATAGATCATGCTATCTAGTGAGGCTTTTAAGGTGTATCATGATTACAAAGTATAACATAAATATTTGGTGAGGTTCTCTTTTACTACTTTCTAGTGCAACTAATGATAACAGGTAACTTTTGGTTTAAGAATTTTTGGACACCTACTTTTTGATGATGCTTATCTTAGAGTTATTCTTTTATATGTGGTATTAATATCATTAAAATTTAACCTATCAAGGAATGAAAATTTAGAAAGATTAGTGAGTTGTGAGTGATCTTGCATCCTTTAAACAACAGCATAAAACTATCTATATTTTTTTCATTTGTGCTGGAAGTTAGAGATTATTTTTATGTAAGACCTTGGTTTCGATAAATCTCATCTTCACAATGATATTAATAAGGAAAACCACAATGTTTCTTAGCTAATAGCTTTTCAGATGAACAAATAGTTTCATTTTGAGTATCTTTTAGATCTAGAATTGTTATATTTGTCTTGACAACAATTCTATTATTCTTCTATAAACCAATCGTACATGCTTTTCGAATCTGAGGTTTCTAGCAAAAGAAGACGATGACGGCGTAGTAGTGGGTTAAATACATAAAAAGGTTAGTTTGTCAACATCTATAATAAAAGGAACAAATCAGATCAGGGTAGCAAGAGCAGAATCGAAGCGTACCTTAAACTGTAACGTCTCCTCTTATTTCTGTAGTAGATGACTTTCCTAGCGTCATCTTCAGCATGGTATGTCATGGAGAACAAAGAGAAAACCTTGAAGATGTCGGCGGATTGCTAGCCAGACTTGGAAAAGATTTCTCTATATTTCTTTAATCGCTTAACTTACCTATGACATTTTGACTTCTACGTTTTTTTTGATGGATTAGTTTTTCTTTTTAGGATAATTACATGAATACACAAGAACATATCATAATGTCTAAAATATCCTACCATTTAAAATAATTACAAAATTTTCCGCTTGGATACATCCCTATCCCCTTTCAAGAATATCCCAAGACCCTTCTTGGATACATCCCTCCCTATCTGATCCGTCCCTATCCCCTTTCGTACATATCCATCCCATTAAGTAATGTATCATTTGCAATGATTTAGAAAACCAAACAATATATGTAGGAGCAATAAAAAATCTGAGATTTTTGTAATTGGGAAAGTTTCTTGATACTTTTTAATTATCCCCCAAATGAATGAGATTTTGTACATTATACTTTTTTTTAACAATAGGCTAAGCTCTTTGGCCTAACCCGTTCATACAAATATATTTTTGATTGATAATTTTTACCCATTGGGTTACTTTGAAGAGAAAACAAAAGTTAGTACATATGTGTTCAGCTCAAGATGCACAATGTATTTTAAATTAGGGAAAAGGATCAAATATGCCACCGAACTTTCAGAAAAGGCTCAGTTATGCCATCAGTTAAAAGTTTGGCTTATTTATGCCATTAGCCTTAAAGAAAAGGCTCATTCATGCCATTATTTTTTAATGGTGGTTTTGCAAAACCATTTTTGACACGTGACCAATTATAATTCTGCCACGTTATTAATTTTCTTAATAAAAAAAATCATCATTCTGAAAACAAAATTTGAATTAATTTTTTTTTATTTTTTTTATTAAATAAATTGATGACGTGGTCGAATTATAATTGGCCACGTCATCAATTTTTTAATAAAAAAATCAATATTCTGAATAAAAATTGAACTTTTTTTTGATTTTTTTAATTAAAAAAATTGATGACCTGATCGAATTATAATTGGTCACGTGTCAAAAATAGTTTTGCAAAATCACTGTTAAAAAATAATGGCATGAATGAGCTTTTTCTTTAACGGTAATGGCATAAATGAGCCAACATTTAACTGATGGCATAAATCAAGCAAGTTCTAGATGACAATGTGAAAAACCCTAGTATTCAAGACGTTAAAGTTTTAGTAATTTTATAACTAGTCCGCAAACCTTTTCTTGAAGTCCCTAACTCTGTTTTAACAACCTTTTGACCCCATCCTTTAGAAATTACGAATAAGATGAGATATTAATTCCAGAATCATAGAAAATTTCGAAACAAAGTAAACCTTTGATCAAACGGATTCAATATCTATTAAATATACGTAAAAAGTAAATTTAATTTTCTGTATTGAAACAAGGGCCGATGTATTGGGTGGTTCATCTGACTTACTCCTTCATATTAGTTAATTGATTTTCTTCATCTGAATTACTCCTTCATATTAGTTAATTGATTGTATGCTTGTCTATTAATTATGAATATATCTTCTTCTATATAGTACTCAATTCTTTGTCTCCATTGCATTTACCTTGTCTATTATTCTATACTAGTATACGTGCCCGCGCATTGTGCAGATAATTAAATTAAAAATAACTAATAAAATTTGCTATTGTAACCACTCGCAAAAAAATAGGTTGACCTAGAGCCTAACACATGAACATTATAAGTTTATGTATATACTAGAGATATAAAAAGGTCCAAATATTTGACTAAGTATAAGTTTAAGGGAGGGTTGAAGGATAGTGAACCACTTCAAGGACCTTAAATGCTTCCTTAAACATTTCCTTAGATATTTTGCCTAAATTCATATGTGGAAGCGCATTTTCGTAAATATTATTTTTGATTTAAATTAGAAACTGGGTATATTTTATATTATTTCTAAATAACTATATAATTCAATTATATTAAACTATCCCCAAAATATATCACTTTCACAAAGACCCACTTCAAATCAAAAAGTTCATCTTCCTCCAATATTTCTCTCTCTAAACTAAAGGAAGAAGAAGAAGCCATGGAAGCTTGGATTTGGAGATTTCAAAAGAGTTTCTTCATCTATTTTCTTTAAAGTTTTTTAATATAGGTATGGTGATCCTTCATCCTTGATCAATCTTTCTTTCAAGGAGTCCAATCAAAAAGAATTTCAAAGTCTTTCAAAGATCAAAACCCTAATTTCTAATCTAAGCATGTGTTCAATGCTAAGACGTTTTTAAAGCATTTATATTGATGAATTAAGATTTAATTGATGATTATAAGTTGATTATACATTGAATTCCTTCAAAAACCCATGATTTTCCCTAAACTCTTTTATTTTGAAAATTGGTTAATTATGATGTATAATGAATAGTAATTGATTATATGAAGTTAGTTTATGAAGTCATGGCATTAGTTATATCTTTTTGTGGTAAATTATTGATGTATTGGTGAGATGGGGATCATGACCTAAAAAGGGAAGTTATGAATGAGTTTATGTGGAATTGCTTATGTGGATGATGGAGGATGTCAATTGTCTTACCTCTTGTAGTATCTTGAATCTATGGGTTGAGATTGATCCTTAACGATATAGAATTGTGATAGATTGATGTGTGATCCACTTATGGTGGAGGTGTTTAGTTATTGAGTATGAATGGATTATTCCACTTATGGTGGAGGTGCTTACATTATGGTATATATTGAATTGTATGTAGTGCTATTGTGGAAGGTTATTCCCACATGACTTACAATATAATTATATGAGTATACACATGCAATGAAGGAAATCGCTAATTGGATTACAATTATGTACATGTCTTGTATAATGAATGTGGAGGTGTTGAGTTGCATGATCTATAAATACTTGAATGCAATATATGAAGATTATGCATGATTATGATAGTATGTACATGCTTATGAACACTTTGAGAGGGAAGTGTCTATGATGATATTGTTGTTGTTGTTTTATAGTAGGGACAATTAAACACACACTCCATGCATAAATATGATTATGGTGTATCTATGGTGTCGATTGAAAGTATAGTTCTCATATGCACCTTAACACATTATGAAATATGAAATTTACATGTCTATGATGCTCCTTTTGTGTTGATTGAAAGATCGTTCTCATGAAAACACTATGAATGTATGTAAAAGGATTTCTGACAAGTATATTAGGATTCTAAAGGTTAAAGGTAGTTCTCACCTTATTGAATCAATGAGCTATGTTATGAATGATATTGAATAAAGACTAAAGTATTCCTTCACACATGTAGATACAATGTAAATACTAATGTATAACTGTGACACCTCTAAAAAGAACTTAGGTTAAACTAGAGCCTAACATGTTTGTCATTAGGTTCTAAGTTCCTAAATGGTTTATAATGTGGTGATGAGGCAGTGTCTAAAGATTTAGGTGAAATGGAAGTCAAACGTCAAGCGACGACCAAGACATTCGACGACTAGTCACCTATGTGCCTTATGTGTGTTTGTGATTATATATGTGTTTTATGAGATTATAAGGTACTTATATGAGTTATAATGGTGCTTATAGGCAGTGTGTTAAGTTTCATGAAGTTTGGAGATCAAACATCCAAGAACGTCCATGCAGTTCAAAATGTTTTCTTTGAAACGACCTTGTGTGTCTTAGCATGTTTCGTCTAGTTTTATGTGTTCGTTTTGGATGAAATTTATGTGGGATGTTCTAAACTCGTATACGATCATATTGTTGTTGTAAAATTTCGGGAAAACATCCCAAGGACAAACCAAGGGTCCTTGAGGAAGGACTCATGTTGGTGGCCAAAAGCTGTGAAGACCAGCCCCAAACGACTGAGGCAATCGACGGCCAATAGGCTGTTCGACGCCCCGTCGATTGTGGGTGTGGGTCAATACATATACTAGGGAAATAACTCCCAAATGGCCAGTCTTTGATCCAAACAACAGCCATCCAGGACGCCCCGTCGTTGGACTAACGTCCCGTCGATGGGCAGTGGAGGGTTTGGTCTGCAACTCGACTGCTTCATAGTTAAGTGAAGGGGCAAATTTGTAAATTCACCCCATGTCCAAATTATAGTTTGGGAGGTTACTTAGGGGTATTTTAGGTATTTTAAGTGGGTTTATAAGTCCTAAACACCTATAATAATTCATTCTTTCAAATCAAAACCCGTTTTTTCTAAGAAATTCTCTAGAACTCCATAGGATCCAAAAATCAATGAAGAGCTTGGATTGGAGTTTGAATTGGTGATTATTCATCTTTTTGTGGATTAACATCAGTGAGGTGTAGTTTATTCATTCTTGAAAATCTCTTCATCAATGAGCCAAACTTCAAAGTGATTTTCTAAAGTCTTCTAAAGATGAACTTATCTAATTTTATGATCTAGCCATGGGTTATTGCATAAAACGTTTTGAATCATTGAATATTGACTGAATTGATGTTAATTAGGTGATTCTAAACTAAAATCTTCATGAACCCATGCAAAACATAATCTCTTCAAATTGGCTATGTCATAGATGTTATGATCTTGTCATAATGCTTATGAATTCTAGTGTAGTTTTCTTTAGGCTAATGAATGATGTAATAATTGTATTGGATTGATGTATATGATGTCTTAGATTGATAAATATATATTGAATTGAATTGGATTCATTGAGTTTTGTGATTTATGTATTGAATTGATGATCATGGCCATTGGTAAGGGCCTATTTGTATTGTATTGGATGATTTAGTTATGGATTGAAGTTGTGAGATTGGATTGGTGGTACGCTGCCCTAATTCCCTTTATTTTATGTAATGTAGGTCTTGAATTATGTTGTGATTGGAATGGTAGACTTATGGTGTCGGTGTTATGTGTTATAATTGTGTATTATGTGGCCTCATCGACGTTACTTTTTGAATTATGATGATCATGGACTTGTCGGCACTACTTGATATATTATGATGAATTGTATAGTTGATTTATGTGGAATATGATCATATCTATCTAATTGTGATTAAGATGAATGTATGTGGCCTTCTATTGCTCTTATTAGATGATCATGTTAGACTATGACTATGTCCTTATGTGTGTAGTCTTAGAGTTAATGCACTATTGTTCCTACTTGGTTATATGAGTCTTATGATAACTATATTGATGGTTGTACAGTAATATATAGGATGACCTATAGTTGACGTGGTTGTACCTATGTGCTTCTTGATATGATATACTATATGTGATAAAGTGTAGTCTTGATGTGTCTTGTTTAGGTACACATAAGTCTCTCTTCTTGAAGCGTGAATGATATGTGAATATGAAATTCGTGACTTAGGATGCTAAAGCCTCTTAGTATTGTATGTATGAATGATACGTGGCCTTGAACATAGTGAGAAGGTCAAATTATGTGGAGCCCTCAACCTAGTTGAGAGGTTATGATATCCTTGAAGTCGAAAGCCGTAATGGTATCCTTCTTTTGTGAATGGTGGACTTAAGGTTGGTTGGCTGGAACGACATGAAATCATCCTTAGGAAATTCATTAAGATATCCTCTTAACCATTGTAAGGAAACCTAGAGGACCTCTTTGGTAAGGTGAATGTCATTGGGTTATGAACTAGATATGGAACCTCTTCATGTACTCCTTTATATGAAATACTCTATGAGAGCAAAGGCTAGCATTGAGTGAGAGTTGGACAATAGCTCTACATAAATAGATAGCTAGAGTACAAAGGAACCCTTCATACTCCCGAACCATGTGCCTACATGGGATGTATCCAAGTTCTACCATTGGCAAGTAGAACACCCTCCGTCGGAGTAGGTTACAACTTTGGATTCCATGCTTAGCTAACATGGTCTATGTCGGTTATTGCCTATTCTCATCATATGGGATACCTATTGTGTTTGAGAAGTCTATGAATCTTAGGTGGTGGTATAAGACGCTACCTAGACATTGCACCTTTAGGCTTTAAAGATGTTAGTTAGTGAGTCCCTAGGTCTTCTCCAAGACCATTACTTGAATGTCCTTATGTGATGAATATCTCTTAATGAATGATTGAAGTAATGACTTAAGTTAGAAAGTATGCAAATAAATGAGTACCTAATCTAGAGTGACTTTAAGGATTGTCTAGTAAGTGCGAAGGGGGCATAGAGGATGATCTCTTTATTTCTTATCTAGGGAAGTCTTAAGAATGACTCTAGTTAGGAAAGTTGGTTGATAAGTTAGGCATGATCTAAACATAGGAAGTCTTAAGGATTATTTAGGTAATCTTGCAGAGGGTGTATGGGCATTCTCTTCTAGAATTACTTAAGTAAGTCTTTTGATAACCTTGGTGAGGAGAATGTCATATTATATGTTATGTGTTTTGGTATATTACAAGTGTGTGTATCTCATTATAGGTAGTCCTAAGGATCATTTAGGTGTACCTAGAGAGGGTGTGTGGGCGGTCTCTCTTTGTCTTACTTCAGTGAGTCTTAGGATAGCTTTTAGTGAGAGAGTTGCATGCTAAAAGAGTTCACTGTGAAGCTTGAGTTAGTTCACTGTAAGGTGGAAGTAGTTCACTGTAACAGTGACATAGTTCACTGTAACATTCCTTAAAATGTGATAAAAATCTTATGTGATTTATTATGTGTTTCTAAGTGGTCAATTGTTGTTCTTATGCTTATACTATGATGTTTTAATCAAAAAGAGCATATTTCCATTAAAAGTCAGTTATCATAATTTTTATGCATTAAGTCATACTTAGTACATGTGTTTGTACTAATTCCATGCTTTATATATCTCCAAAGTGATTCATAGATGAAAGTTCTTTTGGGAGAGAAGCTTCGATTATAGGATCTTTCAAGCAAGTTTGAAGTATGTCCTCATTTGACTCGAGATCATAGATGTCTCTAGAGTTTCTTTTATTAAAGCATTGTATTAGACTTAATAGTACTATATTTCGATTGTATGGGACGTGTACCAAGTATACTTGGAGTCTATGATTTGATGACATGAGACTTAATATTTCCTTTGGTTTATATGAAAGATATTTGAAAGACTATTCGAATGTTTGTGAAAAGTTTTAATTCTGCACAACTTTACATCTATGTATATGTGATGAATGATGCGAAAGGGCTTGTACAAGACCTCCGAGAGGTCAAGTAAGCCAATTGCACTCCTAGAGTTCCATATCCTCTAGGGTATGACCTCGGGATGTGACAAGCTTTGTATAAGAGCATAGGTTATGAAAGTGGTCTTAGGAATCAAAAAGTCTCATCAAGTCATGTCTAGAAGAGTCCCATTCATCGGTGTGAGTCGCGACACACATATTGGCGAGAGTCTATAGGACGATAGAGTTTCCCTTCTTTTCTACTCCTATGTAATGACATAGAGTAAAATGTTATGAGTGTCCTTTTCTTATGGTTTTCCTTGTGTTTTAAGGATGATGAATATGAGGAGGACACCAGATAGAACATTTGAGGAGTATGATGTGAATGAGGAGATTCCTCTTCAAGTTAAACAAGTTGAGCAAGTTATTCAAGGTACTCAAGGGGCTCAAAGTGTTAGCAATGTCCAAGTCCCTATTGTGGAAGGAGGTAATGATCTTCTGGTGGTTCCCCCGGATTTGACTAATAGGGAGATTAGAGAGGCTTTACTTACTTTATCCCGAGCCTTGACTACCGATGTAAATAGGGGTATTGAGTGTCACATCCGGGGAGCACCCCCTAGACGTAACCGTCGTCGTCCTCTTAGAGGACTAAGACTAGTCTCTTAGCATTCGTCATAACATTTATAGGTTAAACATACGGAAAAATTGAAAACTTTTATTACATCTACACGGAGGTTTACATAGACCTCTACATACACATAATATTTTAATATCGAGTATACATAGACCCTTCCTATAAGAAGATTACATAGTCTTGTACTTTTATTGCACATACATATATATAAAATAGAATATAGTCTCAAAGATTGTCTCATCTCATAACCATCTAAAACGATCATAGCAATTTGGACATAGCCCTAGATCAATGTAAAGAAGCCACATATAGACTTATACAAATTCGTACACAAATGAAAATAGAAGAATCATAAGAGTCTTAGAACTAAACAACTCCATACGGTAGATATTGGCATCGTTCTCGGAAATTGAGGACCTAGCCACTTGGATGGTAGAGAATATCCAAGTCTTTTGCAAGTCGTCTCCAATGAGACTTCAACAATAGGAACCTAAAATGTTTGGGAATAAGGGAGAAAATGGGGTTAGTATGCCATTTGTACAAAGTATGAGACCATATGCACATATACCACTAAATCATGCTAAAAGGGACATTTAGTTAAGCATGTCATTTTACATTTTGCAAGTCTTATGAACAATCAAGAAAACCATACCAATCATCAATGCATGTTCAACAAATCAAAGAAAGCTATATGCATATCAACATACTTGAACCCATAATCTCATACAACTCCATCATCAAGTAATAACATCACAAACATGAATAAGAGTTTATGACATAATAGAAAAGCAAGACAACTAATCATGAATCCTCATAAAGTCAAAAAGTACAATGACCAAGCAAATCCCTATAACCTTACTCAATCAAATAACCCAACAAGAACCATAACTAATAACCCTCTTCACATAACATAACTTCCAAATACTAATAACCTCATGCTTAAACAATAAGGACCAATTACATGTTCATATGCATCATCATGATAATATATTTACATTTATCATCATACACATACATAATTTCAACCTCCTAAAGCTCCTATCAAGGCAAACTAGTGCAAGGCATAGGTAGAGTCCCATACCCCTAGCTAGGTTAAGTCAAACCCCTCAAGTCACTCTAGTTAGTTTATACTTCATTACTTCATTTTAATTTAGGGAACACTTGCCATAACCGACATAGACCACATGAGCTATGTGTGGAATCCGGTGTTATAAAACCTTACGCCGATGGAAGGTGGTCTATCGTCCAAGGTAAAACCAAACATAAATGTAGCTTTCTAGGTGGATCCACTAGCTAGTCTTCCTATGGGGGCAACATAGTTCAAGAACTAAGAGATAGGTATATCCCTCTACATACCACTTGGCAATTGGGGCCTCTTCTCATAGGAATCAATTGGATGAGTATCCCTCAAAGGGGAGTCAACATCTCACTTAGAACTATAGAGTAACTCTTCCTCTATGGGAAGTCATCACCTCCCATTGTCAAGTTCACTCGGTGCGAAGCTAAGTCCCTTTTTGAAATGTATTTAATGTCTTTATTTATCAATAATAGATTAACTTAGGTCTTAGGGTCTAGGACTTTTATAATCATCATCATCATAGCTCAAATAGGAATTTCATGAGTATAATCCTTTCATCACAATACATATAAGTAAGGTTAACACATTTACATATTCATTCATAATAAGGCACAATGGTAATCACTGCCATCCTTATAACTTTACATCTTAATCAACCTCACAACCATAGTCAAGACATTTCAATTCAACATAATACCACCCTATCAATCCTATACAAGGCATACTCCAACACAACATCATGACTTAATCATAATTAACCATAGTTTGAAGTAAAGTATAGGGATCACAAGACTTACCAAGTCTCCTTCAGAGTTCATCATCAAGGTCTTACCATCAAACCATAACTCAACCCAAATTTTGGGAGTAACATCATCACACAATAATAAGAAATAGAATAACAAGGCCAATTACATCATTATGTCACAATTAAATACTACATCATAGCTTATGACAAGGTTCTTAGGCCAATCTCACATTATACTTCATAGCCTAAATCAACATCTCAAGAACTAGCATGATAGGCCTAAAATTCATCTTAATCTATTCATAGTTGATACAATAACATCATAGATTAGCAATTCAATATGTAAACAAGTCAATTGAACCAACATTATTCAATACATGTCAAGATTACAACCTAGGGTTAACGGTTGAGAATCATGTTCTACATTTTAGACCAAACCATCAAGAACCATCATAATCAAGTTCAAATACATGTTAATATACTTATTATATCCTAAGGAAATCATAAACAAATCAATTCATAACTTCAATTTCGAGATTAGATGAAACCCACTTGAAAACTCAAGTTTCGGAAATACTTTGAAGGAACCCTTTGAGGAAACAAATCTCAAAGGTGAATTATATCCCATAACTAAACGTTTGATGAAGATTTGATGGTGTAATCGCCCCTTAACAGCACCCAAAACCCTTCCCTAGCTTAGTCTTCAATGGTGTCTTCCAATAGAGAGAGAAAGAAGAGAGAAGGAAGAGGATTTGTTTGTGAGTTGTAATTAATTTAATGGGGTTGGGGTCTTTATATGGGGGGTTAATTAACTTAATTAGGCTTTCTTAAACCCCTAACTAACCACCTAACCCCTTAATTAATTAAATGAGTGTAAGATAAAAACGTACAGAAATTACAGATCCTCACAAAAGAGACCTCAACAACGGTACGTCTGTGAGTCGACGACTGGTCCCTCCTCCGTATTGCACACTCTTTGTTTTGGTCAGAGACTTGTGCAGTCTAGGGCTCCAGCATTTTGTCTAAGTGTTGGTCGACGGTTGGCATTGACGCCCCGTCGATCCACACACGAGCTGTCCTTTAGGTTTCGTTGGTGCACACTGCCCACGCAGTGTTGCCTCCTACGTGCTAGGGTCCTCCTCAAGAGACCTTGGTTGGTCCTTTGGGAGTCGTACCCGGACGTTTCGACCATGAATCAACTTTAACACGTGTTATACTCCTTTCCACCAAATTTCATGAATTTCCGACTCCTAAAAGCTAGTCAAATAGGCTAAGGCATGCTAGTACCTTTTGAATCAATTTTCGGACGTCATGGACGTTCTTGGACATTTTGGTTTCTAAACTTCCTAAATGACCTATATTCATTAAAATGGACTTCAAAACAGTGTCTATACCTCATGACACCTATGCTAGGCTTTAAGACACGTCTTGGATTTTCAAAGTGTTACATTAGCCCCCCTTTAGGAACATTCGTCCCCGAATGACACTAATACTTTTTTGGAGGAAGGAATAAACTCAAGACTAGAAGCCCAACCAACATCAACACAAGAGAACATAAATCATATAATTTCAGCAAGGCAATTCAATCTTCCATTACCTCACATAAGGCTCAAACATTATATTATGAGGAATTTCCTTCTCATCAACAACAACATGAGCTCAACATGCTTTACATGAGTCAATTAGGACAATGTTCAAATTATCAATATGCTACATATAATTTCATAAAGACTCATTATGTCAAAATGCACAACATAACTCAAACAAGCCAAAAAGCAAAATTTCAAGTTTTAATGCAACCTTCACTGTAAGTCACTGTAATTTCAGTCAAAATTGCACTTTTTGCAAAACTTCACCAAAAATCAAGAAAATTCAATTTCTTGACACATTTATATTATTAATAGGAATGACTAAACTTAATTACCAAACAGATGAGCTTAATGGGACTTCATGTTGACTTCGGCCTCCCATGTTGCACCCTCAACTAGGTGATTTTTCCATAACACATTTACGGGAACCACCTCTTTATTTCTCAATCTCTTTACTTGCCTATCAAGGATTTGAACCGGAACCTCCTCATAGGAGAGGTTATCCTTGACACCAAGACCCTCAATAGGAAGAATAGACCCGGGATCACCGATACACTATTTAAGCATATAAACATGGAAAACCGGATGAACCGAAGCCAATTCACTAGGATACCTCGCCTCATAGGAAACCTTACCAACCCTTTGCAAGATCTCATAGGGACCCACATAACGAGGACTTAACTTCCATTTCTTGCCAAATCTAACCACCCCCTTCATAGGTGAAATTTTCAAATACACCTTATAACCTTCTCCAAACTATAAATCCCTTCTCCTATCATTTGCATAAGACTTTAGCTGACTATAGGCCGTTTGCAAGTGATTTCTTAAAATATGAACTTTCTCTAAAGTCATATAAATCAAATCGGGACCAATAATCCGTCTTCAAACAACCCAATAGGAGATCTACACCTCCTACAATACAAGGCTTCATAAGGAGCCATGGAGATGGCTGAATGGAAACTATTGTTGTAAGAAAACTCCACCAAAGGCAAGTTCTTATCCCAACTTCCCTTGAAATAGATGACACAAGATCTAAGCATATCCTCAAGGGTTTGAATAGTACGCTCCGCTGGACCATCCGTTTGGGGATGAAAAATGGTAATCAACTTAACCTTAGTACCCAACCCTTCTTGAAACGACCTCCAAAACCTAGATGTGAATTGTGCACCCCTATCCGATATGATGGATAACAGAATACCATGGCGACATACAATCTCATCTATGAAGATATTTGCATAATCTTTCGCCGAATAAGTAGATTTGACGGGAATAAACTGAGCGGAATTGTTCAACCTATCCACCACCACCCATATGGAGTCATATAGTTTCTGAGTATTAGGCAAACCTACCACAAAATCCATATTGATGTCTTCCCACTTCCAAGTAGGAATTTTAATTTCTTGTAGTAAGCCACCTGGCTTTAGATGTTCGGCTTTCACTTGTTGGCAATTTGGACAGTTAGCAACAAATTCCGCTATGTCCCTTTTAAAACCTTCCCACCAATACATTTCCCTAAGGTCATGATACATCTTTGTTGACCCCGGATGAATGGAATAACGGGAGCCATGAGCTTCCTCAAGAATCCGGTTCCTCAAATAATTAACATTAGGAACACAACCACCCTTGATACCGCAAAACACCATCTCCCATAAGGAGAATGACTCATTAAACTTACAAAGAACCGATTCTTTCAACTCCATCAATGGCTGATCAAGGTGTTGTATTGACTTCACCTCAACAACCAAGGATGATTCGGAGTTGTGATGGACCATAACACCACCATTTGGAGAACCTTCCAATCTAACACCCAATCTAGCCAACCTATGAACATCTTTCACTAGGTCTTTCTTGGCTTCTTCTATATGAGACACACTACCCATGGTCATACAACTTAGAGAATCTGCCACCACATTGGCCTTGGCGGGGTGGTAGAGAACACTCATTTCCTAATCTTTCAACAATTCTAACCACCTTCTTTGCCGGAGATTCAACTCATTTTGAGTAAACACATATTGGAGACTCTGATGGTCCATAAACACATCAACATGAACACCACACAAATAATGCCTCCAAATTTTCAAGGTAAATACCACGGTCGCTAACTCAAGATCATGAGTGGGATAGTTATTCTCATGCACCTTAAGTTTTCTAGAAGCATAGGCAATCACTTTCACATGTTGCATAAAAACACACCCCAAACCCACTCGGGATGCATCACAACATACAACGAAGTCCTTTGTTCCTTCCGGTGAAGTCAACACCGGAGCGGAAGTAAGCCTATCTTTCATGACTTGGAAACTCTTCTCACATGCCTCCGACCACTCAAACTTCTTACTCTATTAGGTCAGAGTAGTCAAAGGAGATGCAATGGACGCAAAACCATCCACAAACCTCTTAAATAACCCGCTAGACCAAAGAAACTCCTAATGTCGGTTGGAGTCAATGGTCTAGGCCAACTTCTTACCACCTCAGTTTTTCTTGGATAAACCTCAATTCATCACTAGAGATTATATGACCAAGAAACGCCACCGACCTCAACAAAAACTCACATTTGCTATACTTGGCAAACAATTAATGTTCTTTAAGTACTTGCAACACCACTCTCAAATGACTCATGTGATCACTCTCATTTTCGAATATACCAAGATGTCGTCAATGAAGGCAATGACAAATGAATCTAGGTAACTTCAAAACACGTTATTCATTAGGTCCATAAACGCCGTCAGAGCATTAGTGAGATTAAAGGACATTACTAAGAACACATAATGACCATATCTTGTCCAAAATTTCGTCTTTGGTATATCCTGACCTCTCACCTTAAGTTGGTGATACCCCGATCCCAAGTCAATCTTAGAAAAGTAGCTTGCCCTTGGAGTTGATCAAACAAGTCCTCAATCCGAGGGAGAGGATACTTGTTCTTAATAGTTACTTTATTGAGTTGGCGATAATCAATATACATTCTCAAGGACCCATCCTTCTTCTTTACAAACAATACCGGACCACCCCATGGAGAAATAATAGGCCTAATGAAGCCATTGTCTAGTAAGTCTTTGAGTTGAGCCTTCAATTCGGCCGGAGCCATCCGATAAGGAGCAATTGAAATGGGATTTGTATCCGGTAGCAAGTCGATACCAAAATTAATTTCCCGTTCCAGAGGAATACCGGAAAGGTCATTAAGAAAGATCTCCGGATATTCACTCACTACGGGGACTGACTCAATGGGAGGAATTTCGGAGTCTAAATCTTGGACTCTCACTATATGATATACACAACTCTTAGAGATCATTTTTCAATCTTTTATACAAGAGATAAACGAACTCTAGGAATAGAATTTCCCCTCTTCCACTCTATAATGGGTTCATTTGGGAAGTTAAACCTCACCACACTCGTTCTACAATCAATAGTGGCAAAGTAAGCATGCAACCAATCCACACCCAAGATAATATCAAAATCAAGCATACCAAGTTCCACTAATTCAATATGAGAAAATCTATTGGGAAACATTATAGGACAATTTCTATACACCCTTTTTGCAACAACCGACTCACCCACCGGAGTAGACACTATAAAGTGTTCATGTAAGATACCAGGTAAAATGTCAAACTTTTTAGCCACAAGAGCTGTAACAAATGACAAAGTAGCACCCGGATCGAGTAAAGCATATACATAAAAAGAAAAGACTTTCAACATACCGGTCACCACATCGGGAGAGGTTTCTTTCTAACCCCTAGTGCGGAGAGCATAGAAACGGTTCTTCATAGGAGCATCACTAGAACCACTTTCTTGAGCTTGACCACCCTTCTCTTGACCCTTCACATTAGGGCAATCTCAAACCTTGTGGACAATTTTGACACAACCAAAAAAATTTCCCGTTCCAACCAAGCATTCACCAAAATGACCCTTTCCACACTTGGCACATGTAGGCTTCTCATTTGGTGAGTTTCCACTCCTTCCCATTTGAGCTCTAGGTTTAGCCACCTTATCATCACGATCTTTATGGAACTTAGATGGAACTTGATTAGAGAACCTTTTCTTGAACTTAGGCTTGTCTTTAATCTCAAGCCTATTCATAGAAGAACCATCATCAAAAGATCTTGCCCTTTTTGCATCTCTACTCCTCCTTCTAGCCCTTGCCTCTTCTACTTACCTAGCATGAACGATTAGACGAGAAATATTCATGTTGTCATGTATCATATCTGAATTATACTCCTCTTGCAAGTCTTCCAACATCCCCGTCACAAAATGACTCATTTCATCTCTAGGATAAGAAACCAAAGAAAGAGCATATTTTGACAATTTAGTGAATTTCAATGTGTATTCAAGCACACTTATACCTCCTTGATGAAGGTTGATGAACTCCACCACTTTAGCTTCCCTCATGTCCCTAGGAAAGAACCGATCAAGAAAAGCCTTCTTGAACATCTCCCAAGTCACCGGTCCACCCCTTAGATGCCTATTGTCCCTCCATTGGACATACCAAGTTTGAGACACATCTTTGAGTTGATAAGTGGCTAACTCAACCTTCTAACTAGTAGAAAACCCCATAGCAAAGAGTATCTTGTAGACTTCATCAATGAACTCTTGGGGGTCTTCTTCAACCTTGGACCCATAGAAAGTAGGAGAATTCATCCTAGTGAAATCCCTTAGACGGGATGACATTATAGAGACTTGTTGATTTGCTTGGGGCACAACCTCACGATTTGCTTGGGCCGTCATAGCTTGCGCTTGAATACTTGCGGCTTGGGCCAATTGGAAGAGGGAAACCCTTATGTCACCATCCGTCAAAGGTGGAGGATTGACCAGAGCTTGTTCAACATTAGCTTTTTCTTCAAGAGGAGAACTTGATCACCACGGGGAGGGGCTCCCACATTGGAAATCTCTTCCTCAAGTCTTCGAGCCGCATTCATTTGAGTATTCATTGCCTATACCAAAATACAAGGTTTAGGTGAAAGCACACGATAGTTTACTCTAGAGGCACAATATTGGATTTCCAAGAAAGAGAGAGTTTCCTAATCATCACATAGATTCATATCCATAAGTGTGGCCCTCTTCACAATTATGAGTACGAATCTACATAAACGTGGTTGAGAGAGACATCAACATCAGGTATATTCAACCTCATGCTCTGATACCAAGTTTGTCACATCTGGGGAGCACCCCCTAGACATAACCGGTGTCGTCGTCCTCTTTGAGGACTAAGACTAGCCTATTAGCATTTGTCATAACATTCATAGGTTAAAAATACAGAAAAATTTTAAAACTTTTAATACATCCACATGGAGGTTTACATTGACCTCTACATAAATATAATATTTTCATATCGAGTAAACATAGACCTTTCGTATAAGAAGATTACATAGTCTTCTACTTTTATTACACATACATATATATAAAATAGAACATAGTGTAACGCCCTAAAATGAACTAAGGTGAACAAGAACTTAGTGATTGTTTCTTGAATTAATTTTAAGTTACAATTAGTTACATTAGTGTTCTTAGGCAGTGTGTGAAGTTTGGTTAAGTTTGGAGGTCAAAGGACCAAGAACGTCCACGACGTTCGGAAGATATGCCTTAGATAGTGTTCATGTGTCTTGATGTGTTTGAGTGAGTTTTACGTGTTCGTCTTGCTTGAATTCGGTGTGAGATGTTACTAAGACCTAGATGACTTAGTTTACGGGTTTAATGTTTGGTTACTACCCCATCTAGGACCCACAAGGAGCCCTAGACAAGGACCCAAACTGCCTTGGCAGTGTCCACCAACCAAGGCAAACGACAGCCAGTGGTCCAACCAACGGCACGTCGTCTTGATCCGTCCATTGGACCTACAAGGTTAGTTAGTCAGGCTCCATTTAGAGCTAAGTGTAAACCCACGAGACCCACCAATGGTCCGTTGATGGACAAACGGTCCATTTGTTATGTCTCGTCTGTGAGACTGTACAAAATCTGTAATTCCCTGTAAAGTCTTGGGGTGATTGGTAAATTCACCCCAAGTCTTTTATGAACCTTGGACGTTTATTTTAGGGTATATTAGGTATATTAAATAGATCTAAACCCTAATACATAATTTTAGACTTCACTTTCCTAAAACCCAAAACCCTTCTCCCATAGAACTCTCTCTCAAGTCTCTTCGGAAGCTAGAAGTCAAGAAGAGCTAGGAGGTCTGTTGGTGGCCAAGTTCTTCATCAAAATCATTGGGTTTTCTTACATTTTAGGTATGGTATTCATCCTTGAACTCTCTTCCATTCAAGGAGTCCCTTCTAATGAATTTTCAAAAAGGGTTTTCAACCCTAGTTTCTACTATCTTCAACTCTAAATATGGGTCTTGCATGAAAACGTTTCTAATGAATTAATAACGATGTTTATAATGTTAGTTGATTAATTTAAGGTTAAAACTTCAATTAAATCATGTTAAATCTTTCTATCAAATGTTGGCTTAAGAAATGAGTTAAATGAGCATGACTTTGTAGTTTTGAACTTTGGCTATCATATGTTGATATTGTGGTTTAACTACTGCCCTAAGGGATAATTTATGACGAATTGTTTAATGAAATGCTATAGGTGATGGAAGCTTGGATTAAAGGGTAAGTTGGTTATGTTGTTTAAGCTTTAGTGATGAAATATTCTTGAGTGGTATGGTCCATCTTCTTGGTGGCGGTGTTTACTTGATGAATTTGGTTATGTTTAGTATGTATTGTGAATGTGGCCTTGAAGGCCTAATATTTGAAATGAAATGATATTGAATATGATTCTTGTATTGTGTTTTTGTGAAGCTTGAAATGCATGTTTTGCTTAGATTATGCCTAAATGAAGAATATGATTATGTGAAGCATGTAACGTGTGTGATATGATGAATGAAGGTCTAAAGCATGTATATAAGTTAAAGAAAATGAATATATGCTTAGGTTCAAGGTTTTTTCACATGTTCACACACACACTCACACTTGAATGTATGAATGAAGCTAAGTTAAGTCAAAAGGGGAGTTTTGGGGTGAACACTCTTCGTGAGTTGAGATGAAGTGTTTAGTAGAAACCTCACTACATCCTATTTGAACACGCTTCTAAGATATTTTGGGGTGAACACTCTTCTAAGATATGTTGGAGGATGAATGCCCTTCGTGAGTTGAGATGTGGTGTTCATTAGTTATCCTTAACCTATAGTTTATAATGTTGAGAATCCGTGGGGAGTTATGCCTAGCTATCATGGTCTATGTCGGTTAAGCTAACCCCCACAAAAGAATGAAAGAACCAAGTCTCCTAAAAAAACGTACTACTTGGGGTAGGTGGTGGTATGGGACGCTATCTATCCATTGCACTAAGTAGACCTTCCAAAAGGGGAGTCTTGGTGTGTTTTGTATGAACTGTATGAATAAGTTATCATGCATCTTAATGAAGTTAGATGACTTAAATCTAATGTTAAATGAGTAAGTTAAAGTTAAGTGTTATGAAATCATGTTATGAATGACTATTGTGAAGTGCTTAATCCAAGAGAATCCATTGGGAGCACTAATTGGGAGTAGTAGTATGGGATGCTACTCACACATTGCACTTAGTGTGACCTAAAACTCCTATGTTAGAAGAGTACTTTCATGAGGTCCATATTAATGGGTGTTGATATGATGTTATGAATGACTATTGTAAAGTGCTTAATCCAAGGGAATCCATTAGGATCACTAAGTGGGAGTAGTAGTATGGGATGCTACTCTCACATTGCACTTAGTGTGACCTATAACTCCTATGGGAGAAGAGAACTTTGATGAAGTCCATGTGAATGAGTGTTTGCACATGTTTAGACAAGAGAGTGGATTTGATTTCCATATGAGGTAATCCTATGGTTGGTGGTCTTAAGGATCGCTTTGGTGTGCCTTGAAGGGGGTGTATTGACGGTCCCTTCTTGACTTACCTCAGGGAATCTTAGGATAACTTGGTTTAGGGAAACATCAAAGGAAAAGGGTTCACATGACTTGGACTGTGTCATTCACAGTAAGGCCTTCACTATGTTCACTGTAAAGTCCTTAATGTTACTGTAATATGTGTTTTTCTTCTAAAATTGTGAAAGTCCTACTTTATGTGTTAAATAATGATCCTTATAATATTTCAACTCTCAAATCATGAAGGTTTTATCAATTTGGTATGAAAGCTTATTTTACTAAATGTCCGTTTTTGCATGCTTTTGCATATGCCATACTTAGTACATTGTTTTCTACTAACCCCATACTTTTCTATGCTTAATAAGTATAGGTTGAATGCTTTTGAAGACTAGAAGACAAGCTTGGAAAAGATTCTCTCAAGACTAAGTATGTCCTCATATATTCGAGGCATAGTCACATTTCTTAGTTTCTATTCTAAAGACTTATTATCTATTTTCATTTAATGTAAAGGGACGTGTCTTTAAGATATTATTATCGTGTCTTTATGTTGTCTTGTGTAGACGAGATCAAATCCTTAGCTTTAATGAAAGATGTTCTAATTATAATTTATTTGATAAAAGTTATAATTTTGCACTACTTTTCATGTCTTATGTAATGAATGATAGCTAAGGCTTGTACAAGACCTCCGAAAGGTCAAGTACACAATTGTTCCGACCCATGGGTTCTCCCTAACTTCTAGGGGGTACTTTTGAGTCGTGACAAACTTGTAATCAAAGCATAAGGTTATGGGAAATAGTTTAGGGTCGAAAAGTCTCACAAGCCACATCTAGTAGAGTCTCGGACACTGCTGTGAGTCGCGACACATCCATGGAGAAGAGGCTATAGGATAATAGAAGTTTCACTTTATTCTCTATTCTAATGTCGTGCCTTAGAGTTGAGTTCAATAAGATGTCTTTTCTCAACCTCTTCTCTTTGTGTTTATAGGACGTGAATACGAGGAGATCAATCACTAGAAGGTAGGAGGGAGGTGTAGCTAATGAGAGGATCCCTCCCCGTGTTGACCAAATTCCTATTGTTGGCCTAGAGGGAGAGAATGTGGAGGTTCCACTTCAAGAACCTCAAGTGCCTCCTATGCCTCAAGTTCCGTTTGTTGAAGGTGATATGAAAAATATGGAGTTGAGGGCTGCCCTAATGAACTTGACCCAACTCATGGCGGCTCAAGCTCATGTTGTCAATAATCACTTTGTTGCCCAAGCTAATAAAGGAGATAGACCACAGCCAAATGCTAGTACTCCCGCTTTTAGAATTCAGGATTTCATGAGGATGAACCCTCCTACTTTTCATGGCACTAAGGTGGATGAATATACACAAGGTTTCATAGATGATATTTTCAAAGTGGTAGATGCTATGGGTGTGATCCCTAGGCAGAAAGTGGAGCTAGCCGCTTACCAACATAAGAAGGTGGCTCAAATATGGTATGAGCAACGGAGGGGTGAGAGACCCTTAGAAGAGGTCCGGTTGATTGGGAGGAATTCATAGAGGCTTTCCTAGATAGGTTCTTTCCCCTAGAGTAGAGGGAGAAGAAGATGGTTGAATTCATGAACCTTCATCAAGGGGGAATGATTGTGCAAAATTACTTTCTCAAATTCAGCCAACTCTCTAAGTATGCCCCAACCATAGTAGCCAACCCTAGGGCTAGGATGAACAAATTTGTGATGGGAGTGTCTATATTGGTGGAGAAAGAGTGTCGTACGACAATGCTTGTTAATGACATGTATATCTCTAGACTCATGGTGTATGCACAACAAATTGAAGAGTCCAAAATTAGGGAGATAAAGCAAGTGGGTAAGAGGCCTAGGTGGAATGATTCTAGTCACCAAAAGCCTAAGAAGAGGTTCTATAACCAAGATTCTTCCATGGGGAACAAGGATAGGGCTCCAAACCAGCATTCCCAAGGTGGTGGCCACACTTTTGAAAGGGCTAGGTGTCCTACTTGTGGAAAGCAACATTCGGGTAAGTGTCTTGCTAGAACGGATGGTTGTTTTAGTTATGGTAGCAAAAGCCACAAGATGAGGGACTGCCCTAACCTCAAAGCAAGAGGTAAATATGTCAATCAATCTTCCCTAGATCCTAATGCTCCAAAGAAGAACCCTCCCTATGGGATGGGAGCTAAGAAGGATAACTAATCCATATTTGATAGTCCTGGTAAGTCTTAACTCTTTATGATTGTTGTTTTTATGTTATGATCTGATTTTATATGGTTTTATACTTCATATGATCATGCAATTATAATAAATTTCTCAGAGAATGAAATTTTGAATAATTGCATGTTTAATAATGTTACAGTGAGCAGCTCACTGTAAAATTTCTGAATTTTGAAAAAAATTTGCCTTGACTTGATTGAAGTCTAAATGTGTGAAAAATTGCTGTATATGAGCATGTTTTATGTTGGAGAAGGTGGTTCCTCCATAAAAGAAGTTTAAGGTTGAATCTAAATTTGTGAAGTTTTGCAAAAAGTTGCTTAAGTTGCAAATTGTGTGAAAATGTGAAATAGTGCTCCTTGTTAGTTGATGCTTTGATTTGTGTGTTTTGATCATGATTGTAATGTGTTATTTGATGATAAGTGAGTCCTTGATGGACTTGAAGTTTTAGTGTCATTCGAGGAGGAATATTATTCCAAGTGTGGGAGAATGTAACACACTAAAATGAACTAAAGTGAACTGGAGTTTCGTGATCGTTTTTGAATTAATTTTAATTTAAAATGAGTTAATTTAGTGTTCTTAGGCAGTGTGTGAAGTTTGGTTAAGTTCGGCGGTCAAACGACCAAGAACGTCCACGACGTTCGGAAGATATGCCTTATATAGTGTTCATGTGTCTTGATGTGTTTGAGTATGTTTTACGTGTTCGTCTTGCTTAAATTTGGTGTGAGATGTTCCTAAGACCTAGATGACTTAGTTTAGTGTTTTAACGTTTGGGTATAACCCCACCTAGGACCCACAAGGGGTCTTAGATAAGGGCCCAAGAGAAGGACCCAAACTGCCTTGGCAGTGTCCACCAACGAAGGCAAACGACAGCCAGTGGTCCAACCAACGGCCTGTCTACTTCCTACGTCGATTGTTCCTAAAAGGTTAGTTAGTCAGGCTCCATTTGATCTAAGTGTCAACCTAGGAGACCCCACCAACGGTCTATTTATGGACAAACAACCGTTGGTTAGGTCTCGTCTGTGACTGTCCAAAAGCTGTAATTCCCTTTAAAGTCTTAAGGTGTTTGGTAAATTCACCCCAAGTCTTTTATGAACCTTGGACGTTTATTTTAGGGTTTATTAGGTATATTTCTAAACCCTATGCCCTAAGTTTATACTTCACTTTCGTACAACCCAAAACCCCTCTCCCTTAGAACTCTCTCTCAAGTCTCTTTGGAAGCTAGAAGTCAAGAAGAGCTAGGAGGGCTGTTGGTGGACAAGTTCTTCATCAAAATCATTGGGTTTTCATGCATTTGAGGTATGGTATACATCCTTGAATTCTCTTCCATTCAAGGAGTCCCTTCTAATGAATTTTCAAAAAAAGAGTTTTCAGCCCTAGTTTATACTATCTTCAACTCTAAATATGGGTCTTGCATAAAAACGTTTCTAATGAATTAATAATGATGTTTATAATGTTTTTTTGATGATTTTAAGGTTAAAACTTCAATGAAATCATGTTAAATCTTTCAATCAAACGTTGGCTTAAGAAATGAGTTAAATGAGCACGACTTTGTAGTTTTGAACTTTGGCTTTCTTATGTTGATATTGTGGTTTAGCTACTGCACTAAGGGCTAATTTATGATGAATTATTGAATGAAATGGTATAGGTGATGGAAGCTTTGATTAAAGGGTATGTTGGTTATGTTGTTTAAGCTTTAGTGATGAAATGCTCTTGAGTTGTATGGTCCATCTTATTGGTGGCGGTGTTTACTTGATGAATTTGGTTATGTTTAGTATGTATTGTGAATGTGGCCTTGAAGGCCTAATATGTGAAATGAAATGATATTGAAGATTATTCTTGTATTGCATTGCATGTTTGGCTTAGATTATGCCTAAATGAAGAATATGATTATGTGAAGCATGTAAAGTGTACGATGTGATGAATAAAGATTTAAAGCATTTATAGAAGTTAAAGAAAATGAATTGATACTTAGGTGGAAGGTGTGTGAACATGTTCACACACACACTAACACTTGAATGTATGAATGAAGCTAAGTTAAGTCAAAAGGGGAGTTTTGGGGTGAACACTCTTCGTGAGTTGAGATGAAGCGTTTAGTAGCAACCTCACTACATCCTAAGAGCTTTATAAGATAGGTTGGAGGATGAATGCCCTTCGTGAGTTGAGATGTGGTGTTCATTAGTTATCCTTAACCTATAGTTTATAATGTTGAGAATCCGTGGGGATTTATGCCTAGCACCGAGACGATATGAAGAAGGGATGGTTACACTTCATGAGTTGAGATGTTGTATTCCAATGTAACTCTTGAGATGAGTACTCCTCGTTAGTAGAGAATGAGTTACTTAGTAGCAATCTCCTTATCCCTTAACTATGCGCCCGCATAGGTGTATCTATTGGGAAAGCCATGTAAAAGCTAAAGTAAATCTCACCCTACGCAAGTGAGGGGACCCTTACCCGATAAGGAAGTATCGGGATTCCAAGTTTAGTTCTCATGGTGTATGTGAATTAATCTAACCCCCACTAAAGAATGAAAGAACCAAGTCTCTTAAAAGAACGTACTACTTAGGGTAGGTGGTGGTATGGGATGCTATATATCCATTGCACTAAGTAGACCTTCGGAAAGGGGAGTCTTTGTTTGTTTTGTATGAATTGTATGAATAAGTTATCATGGGTCTTAATGAAGTTAGATGACTTAAGTTCTAATGTTAAAGAGTAAGTTATATTTAAGTGTTATGAAATGATGTTATGAATGACTATTGTTAAGTGCTTAATCCAAGGGAATCCATTAGGAGCACTAAGTGGGAGTAGTAGTATGGGATGCTACTCTCACATTGCACTTAGTGTGACCTATAACTCCTATTGGAGAAGAGTACTTTCATGAGGTCCGTATGAATGGGTGTTGATATGATGTTATGAATGACTATTGTAAAGTGCTTAATCTAAGGGAATCCATTAGGAGCACTAAGTGGGAGTAGTAGTATAGGATTCTACTCTCATATTGCACTTATTGTGACCTATAACTCCTATGGGAGAAGAGTGCTTTCATGAAGTCCGTATGAATGAGTGTTAGCACATGTTTAGCCAAGAGTGTGGATTTGATTTCCATATGAGGTAAGCCTATGGTTGGTGGTCTTAAGGATCGCTTTGGTGTGCCTTGAAGGGGGTGTATGGGCGGTCCCTTCTTGGCTTACCTTACGAAATCTTAGGATAACTTGGGTTAGGGAAACTTCAAAGAAAAAGGGTTCACATGACTTGGACTGTGTCATTCACTGTAAGGCCTTCACTGTGTTCACTGTAAAGTCCTTAACGTTACTGTAATATGTGTTTTTCTTCTAAAATTGTGAAAGTCCTACTTTATGTGTTAATGATGATCCTTATACTATTTCAACTCTTAAATCATGAAGGTTTTATCAATTTGGTATTAAATCTTGTTTTACTAAATGTCCCTTTTTGCATGCTTTTGCATATGTTATACTTAGAACATTGTTTTGTACTAACCCCATACTTTTCTATACTTAATAAGTATAGGTTGGAAGCTAATTTTGAAGACTAGAAGACAAGCTTGTGAAAGATTCTCTCAAGACTAAGTATGTCATCATATATTTGAGGCATAGTCACATTTCTTAGTTTCTACTCTAAGGACTTATTATGTATTTTCATTTAATGTAACGGGTCGTGTCTCTAAGATATTATTATTGCGTATTTAAGTTGGCTTGTGTAGACGAGATCAAAACCTTAGCTTTTATGAAAAATGTTCTAATTATAGTTTATTCGTGAAAAGTTTTAATTCCGCACTACTTTTCATGTCTTTGTAATGAATGATAGCTAACCCTTTTACAAGTCCTCCGAAAGGTCATGTACTCAATTGTTCCGACCCATGGGTTCTCCCTAACTTATAGAGGTATTTTCGAGTCTTGACACATAGTCTCAAAGATTGTCTCATCTCATAACCATCTAAAACGAACATAGCAATTTGGGAATAGACCTACATCAATGTAAAGAAGCAACATATAGGCTTATACAGAGTCGTACTCAAATGAAACATAAGAGTCTTAGAACAAAACAACTCCATAAGATAGATATTGACATCGTCCTCGGAAAGTGAGGACCTACCCACTTGGATGGTAGAGAATATCCAAGTCTTCTTCAAGTCGTCTCGAATAGCCTTCAACGACCGTAACCACTTGTACAAAGTATGAGACCATATGCACATGTAACACTAAATCATGCTAAAAGGGTCATTTAGTTAAGCATGCATGTTTACCTTTTGAATTTCTTAGGCACAACTAAGCAAACCATACCAATCATCAATGCATGTTCAACAAATCAAAGCAAGCTATATGCATATCAACATACTTGATCCCATCATCATCAAGTAATAACATCACAAGCATGAATAAGAGTTTATCACATAATAGCAAAGAAAGACAACTAATCATGAATCCTCATAAAGTCAACAAGTGAAATGACCAAGCAAAGCCCCATAACCTTATTCAATCAAGTAACCCAATAAGAACCATAACTAAAAACCCACTTCACATAACATAACTTCCGAATACTCATAACCTCTTACTTAAACAATAAGGACCAATTACTTGTTCATATGAATCATCATCATCATTTAATATCATTTACATTTATCATCATACACATACATAATTTAACCCTCCAAAAGCTCCTATCAAGGCAAACTAGTGCAAGACATAGGTAGAGTTCCATACCCCTACCTAGGCTAAGTCAAACCCCTCAAGTCACTCTAGTTAGTTTATACTTCATTACTTCATTTTAGTTTAGGGAACCCTTGCCTTAACCGACATAGACAACATGAGCTAAGTGTGGAATCCAGTGTTGTAAAACCTTACACCGATGGAAGGTGGTCTACCAGCCAAGGTAAAACCAAACATAAACGTAGCTTTCTAGGTGGATCCACTAGATAGTCTTCCTATGGGGGTAACATAGTTCAAGAACTAAGAGATAGGTATATCCCTCTACATAAAACTTGGCAATTTGGGCCTCATCTCATTGGAATCAATTGGATGAGTATTCCTCGAAGGGGAGTCAACATCTCACTTAGAATTATAGGGTAACTCTTCCTCTATGGGAAGTCACCACCTCCCATTGTCAAGTTCACTCAGTGCTAAGCTAAGTCTCTATTTGAAATGTTTTTAATGTCTTTATTTATAAATCATAGCTTAATTTAGGTCTTAGGTTCTAGCCCTTTAATATTCATCATCATCATAGTTCAAATAGGTATTGCATGAGTATAATCCTTTCATCACAATCCATATAAGGTTAACACATTTACATATTCATTCATAATAAGGCACATTGGTAATCACTACCATCCTTATTACTTTACATCTTAATCAACCTCACAACCATAGTCAAGACATTTCAATTCAACATCATACCACGCTATCAGTCCTAAACAAGGCATACTCCAACACAACATAATGACTTAATTAATCATAATTAACCATAGTTTGAAGTAAAGTATAGGGGTCAGAAGACTTAGCAAGTATCCTTCATAATTCATCATCAAGGTCTTACCATCAACCCATAACTCAACACAAATTTAGGAAGTAACGTCATCACACAATAATAACCAATAATATAACAAGGCCAATTACATCACTATATCACAATTCAATACTAGATCATATCTTAAGACAAGGTACTTAGGCCAATCTCACATTATATTTCATAGCCTATATCAACATCTCAATAACTAGCATGAGAGGCATAGAATTCATCTTAATCTATTCATAGTTGATACATTAACATCATAGAATACCAATTCAATAAATAAACAAGTCAATTGAACCAACATTATTCAATACATGTCAAGATTATAACCTAGGGTTAAGGGTTGAGAATCATGGTCTACAATATAGACCAAACCATCAAGAACCATCGTAATCAAGTTAAAATAAATTTTAATCTACTCATTATATCCTAAGGAAATCATTAACCAATCAATTCATAACTTCAATTTCGATATTAGATGAAACCCACTTGAAAACTTAAGTTTTGGAAATACTTTGAAGGAACCCTTTGAGGAAAGAAGTATAAAAGGTGAATTACATACCATACCTCAACGTTTGATGATGATTTGATGGTGAAATTTCCCCTTTACTTCCCCCAAAACCCTTCCCTAGCTTAGTCTTCAATGGTGTCTTCCAATAGAGAGAGAAAGAAGAGAGAAGGAACAGGATTTGTTTTGTGAGTTGTAATTAATCTAATGGGGTTGGGGTCTTTATATGGGGAGTTAATTAACTTAATTAGACTCCCTTAATCCCCTAAATAACCACCTAACCGCTTAATTAATTAAATGAGAATAAGTTAAAAACGTGTAGAAATTACAGGCCCTCACAGACGAGACCTCGACCACAATCCGTCTGTGAGTCGACGACTTGTCCCTCCTCCGTGCTGCACGCTCGTCGTTTTGGTAAGAGACTTATGAAGGAGAGGGATCCAGCATTTTGTCTAAGTGTTGGTCAACGGTTGGCATCGACGCCCCGTCGATCCACACACGAGCCGTCATTTAGGTTTTGTTGGTGCACACTGCCAAGGCAGTGTGGCCTCCTATGTGCTAGGGTCATCCTCAAGGGCCCTTGGTTAGTCCGTGGGGAGTGATACACGGATGTTTCAACCGTGAATCAACATTAACAGTGTTATGCTCCTTTCCACCAAATTTCATGAATTTCCGACTCCTAAAATTTAGTCAAATAGGCTAAGGCACGCTAGTACCTTTTGAACCAATCTCCGGACATCATGGACGTTCTTGGACGTTTTGGTTTGTAAACTTCCTAAATGACCTATATTCATTAAAATGGACTTCAAAACAGTGTATAGACCTCATGACACCAATGTTAGGCTTTAAGAACCGTCTTGGATTTTCGAAGTTTTACATTGATCCTAGAGTGAATGTTGTGGAGAGCACTATGACATCTATATTAAGAGGTTTTGTGAGGATAAATCCTACGATCTTTCTTGGATCAAAGGTAGGAGAAGATCCCCAAGAGTTCCTAGATGATGTTTATAAGGTATTGAGTGCCATGGGGGTGACTTCTAGAGAGAAGTCGGAGTTAGCTTCGTACCAATTGAGGGATGTGGCTCAAGTGTGGTACACTCAATGGAAAGATAATATGTTACGACCCGCAAGTACACCCTAGAAGAAAGAAGTACTCTTGAGTCGTAACAAGGTATGCTCGACCTTTCGAAGGTCTTGCACAAGCCTCTTAGCTATCATTCATTACATAAGACATGAAAAGTATTGCGGAAATTTAAAACTTTTCATGATACATAATAATAAGAAACTTCTTTTATAAATACTAAAGATAGTCTCATCGTCACAAGCTAACTTACATACACGACATAAATATCTTACGGACATGACCCTTTACATTGAAAGAAATACTTAATAAGTCTTTACAAATCTTGAAGAAGAAACTAAAAGAAACATGGACTATTCCCTCGAATATATGAGGACATACTTAGTCTTGAGAGAGTCGATTCCCGACCTTGCTTTCCAAAAACTTCCACACGCTTCCAACCTATACTTATAGAGTATAGAAAAGTATGGGGTTAGTACAAATATTATACTAAGTATGGCATTATGCAAAATCATGCAAAAAGGGAAAATTTAGAGGAAACATACAAGTAATGTTATTTTGATAAAATACTTTATGAATTAAGTTAGAAGATATCATATGATCATCATTTAACACCTAGGGTGAAACTTCTTTTTTTCTTAACATAAGAACATACTTACAGTGAACCCAAAATATCACATGAACTATTCCTATCCTAAGTTGTCCTAAGGTTCCCTTAGGTAAGACATAAGGTGATTGCCCATACAACCTACCCAATACTTACCAAATAGATCCTTAAGACTACTTAACGAGGAGCATACTTCATTACATTTAACAAATCAACACTCCATACTAAAGACACCAGAGAAACATACTTGCATTTAAGAACTTCACATAAGTACCCCTCTCAAGTGGACTTACAAGTCACACAAAGTGCAATGTGAGAGTAGCATCCCATACTACTACCTCCACTATGTGCTACTTGAGGATTCCATGAGATTAGATACACTACATTCATCATTCATAGGTTTCATAATACAAGACATAACTTTAACATGCTTTATCAACATTAGACATAAAGTCACATTACATTCTTTTACATCAAAATATGACCCATTCATATATTTCATAGAAGGACACACCAAGACTCCCTCCAAATGTGTACTTGTATAATGGATAAATAGCGTCCCATTCCACCACCTACCCTAAGTAGTGCACCCTTAAGAAGACTTAGTCCTTTACATTCTTTTGTGGGGGATAGCTTTAACCGACATAGACCATGAGAGCTTGATATGGAATCTCGGTACTACCCTTACCGGCTTAGGGATCCCTACTAGCCTACGGTAGGGTCATATTCTTTAGCCTTTACATGGATTCTCCTATAGCTAAACCTACACGGGCGCATAGTTAAGGGACAAGGATATTGCAACTAAGTAACTCGATCTCTACTAACGAGGAGCACCCATCTCAAGAGGTACATAGGATGCAATATCTCTACTCACGAAGTGTACCCATCCCTTCTTCAAATCCTCTCGGTGCTAAGCATAACTCCCCCACAGAATCTTAAATATTTATTGACTATAGGTTAAGAGATAACTATTGAACACCCCTTCTCAACTCACGAAAGGTATCAAAACTCCAACCTATCTTTGGAAATCTCGTCGAAAATAGTGAGATTTCTACTAAACAATTCATCTTAACTGACGAAGAGTGTTCACTCCAAAATCCCCCTTTTTCATACTTAGGAATAGTAGGGATGGTCTAGACGCTTCATCTCTACTCACGAAGTGTTTCCACCCTACAATCCCCCATTTTCATTCATTGACTTCATTCATGCATTCAAGTGTGTGTGTGTGAGTACATGTGAACAAACCTTTCACATAATGAGCATCATTCATAACATTGATTTCTAGACATGCTCATACCCACATTTATCACAATTCACACATTATCATACTTCACATATCAAATACATACTTCATTTAGACATAAACCCTTCAAGATACTCATTTAAACCTTCTAACAAATATCATACATATGCATATATAAATCATCACTTCACTTCACATATCATGCCTTCAAGGCCATTTCCACAACACACATATAACTTCATATACTTCACGTAACCACCGCCACCAAAGGTGGACCATACCACTCAAGAGTTACTTCAACATAACTTAACCAAGATAGAACAACTTACCCTTCATCCAAACCTTTACCACCTATTAACAATTTATCCAATAATAATCATAAAATAGCCCTTAGGGCAGAAGCTAAAACTCAATAAAACCACCAAGAAACAATAACTTTAACATTATCTAATCATGCTCTTTAGACCCATTTCATAAGGTAAAAATTGATAAAAAGGATAGACATGATTCCATTGGGGTTTTGAAATTAAAATCATCAATTAACACTAAGAACAACTCATTTTAATCATTAAAATATTTTCATGCAAAGAGTCATACTTAGAGTTAAAGGAATAAAGATGTTTGAAGTTGAAATCCTTTTTGAAATGTCTTTGAAATGGCTCCTTGAATGAAAGAAGGTTCAAGGATGACTACCATACCTTAATATGAAGAAACCTACGAATTTTGGTGAAGAAAACGTGAAGAACTTGGCCCTCTTCCTTGGAGCTTGAAGCTTCTTCAATGGAGGTTTTTGGAGGAAGTGTTTTTGAGAGATTTTTGATTTGATATTTAGTGTTTGAAATGGTGGGTAAAATTAGGTTTAAAATGTCCTAAATCAATCCACAAATGATCCCCAAAGTTTTCAAAAGACCCCCACTCCATTTGGACCCTTTTCCAACTTAAACTTTGACTTAAAAACGTTGCAGCAAAATTTGGGACTTGGCTGCGCTTCGCGAGGCAAGCTCCAGATTTTGCCTATTAAAATATTTGAGGCAGTGGACCTTGTGTCCCTGGCGCGTCGCGAGGTGGACTTCAGATTCTTCCCCTGCACGCTGCCTTGGTCAACTTCTTGTCCAATGTTTGGGTCCTCCTCGGTGACCCTTAGGGTGGTCCCCGGGGCGTCGTTCTCGGACGTTTCGACCCTTTACATGTCACTTTACACAATTGAACATTGAAACTCAATTTCAATCTAAAACCATCCCCAAAAACTTCACTACAAAACACTACGACACAATAGTTCAACTTTGACTAGTTTTCGGACGTCTTAGGCGTTTGACTTCCAAACGCACCCAAACTTTACGAACTGACTTATAATGCTAAAATATACTATTTTAATACATTATCAACTCATAGAACATATGTGAAGATCGATTTTGACCTATTCCATTTTTATGGCGTAACATAATAGTCCGGTTGAGTCGGGTCCTATTGAATGGGAAGAATTTAAGGAGGCTTTTGTAGGAAGTTGCTTTCCCCGTGAGAGGATGGAGGTGAAGGTAGAAGAGTTTATCAATCTCAAGCAAGACAATATAAGTGTTGAGGAGTACTAGTTTAAGTTCACTATGTCATCTAGATATGCACCATCCTTAGTGTCTAACCCTAGGGATGAGATGAGTTGGTTTGTGACCTGGGTCGCCGACCTAGTGAAGAATAATGCCATACGTCCATGCTCCATGATGATATGACTTTGTCTAGACTCATAGTGTATGCTCAATCCATTGAGGAGTCTAAACTTTGTAGGATTGCTAGAAACTTGAAGAGGAGTGGATCTAGTGATCAAAGTCCACCTAGGTTCAAGAAGAAGGTTTCAAGTCAAGATGAATCTAGGGGTGCTAAGGTGAAACATGAGAAGGGTAGTGGTTCTCAAGGTGACAAGCCTACATGTGTTACTTGTGGGAAGAGACACTATGGGCAATGTCTATTGGGTACCGGGAGTTATTTTGGCTGTGGTAAAGATGGACACAAGGTGAGGGATTGACCTAATATTTCTTCTAGAGGAAAGGAAGGTAAGCAAGTTCCTCCAAGTGTTTAGGGTGGTGATGCTCCAAAGAAGAATCGTTTCTATGCACTCCGTACAAGAGGAGCAAAGCCAGATGAGGATGAGAATGATGGTAAGTTCTAGTATTCTCTATGTTGTTTTTTAAGTTCCTTCAAAGTGGGGGAGTATGGTTAGTAGTGGAGCAAGATGGTCATAGTAGCATGTTGCATTGTTGCATTGTGTTTAAGAGTCTTGTTGGAATTAAATTTCATTGCTTCCTTGCATTGTGCATTTCTTGAAGTTATGATTATGTTGTAAAGTGTGTTTATATGGTCTTAGATATCATATTATCATATTTTTATCATCAATTACCTAAAAGTTGCATTTTTGGAAAATTGAAGAATGTTCACTGCCAGGGAATTTAGCTCACTGTAAGATTTTTGCAAAACTTGACTAAATTATTCTTTGGTTGAAAATCGTTGTAATATGGATAGAACTTATATATATGAGAATGATAATGAATGTAAAAGGAGTTCATTCTATTTTGAATGAAGTATGTGACTTTTATTACATGATGAGTTGTAGAATGAGTTTCTACATTCTTGTTGTGTTGTGAGTCTCTTGATTATGTGAAATTGATGTTTTCTTATATATTGTGTATTGTTTAATGTGTTATGTGGTATGGGTGAGAGCTGTTAGCTGAATCTCTATTCTTGGAAGTGTTCGAAGAGAGGCAAGTGTAATTCGAGGACAATTGTTGTCCAAGTGGGGGAGAATGTGACACCTCTAAAATAACTTTAGGTGAAACTAGAGCCTAACATGTTTGTCATGAGGATATAAGGTCCTAAAATGATTTATAATGTTGTGATTATGAAGTTTCTAAAGATTTAGGTTAATTGGAAGTCAAACGTCAAGGGACGACCAAGACGTTCGACGACTAGTTACATATGTGCCTCATGTGTGTTTATGTGAGTATATATGTGTGTATGAGATTATGAGGTCCTTATATGAGTTATAATTGTTTTTATAGAGAGTGTGTAAAGTTTCATGTAGTTTGGAGGTCAAAGTCCAAGAATGTGCAAGATGTTCGAAAGGTTTGCCATGAAACGACCTTATGTTCTTCGCATGTTTCATCAAGTGTTATGCGTTCGTTCAGGATGAAATTGATTTTGGAGGTTCTAAACTCGTATATGATCATATTTGAGTTGGAAACATCCGGGCAAACATCCCCAAGGACCAACCAAGGGTCCTTGAGGAAGTACCCATGTTTGTGACCAAAAGCTGTCAAGACCAGCCCCAAACGACTGAGGCAATCGACGACCAGTAGGTTTGTCGACTCCCCGTCGATGGTGGGAATGGGTCAGTACTTATCCTATGGATCTAATCTACCAAATTGAGAGTCTTTGATCCGAACGAAGGCCATCTAGGATGGCACGTCGTTGGACAAACGCCCCGTCGATGGGCAGTCGTGGGTTGGGTCTGCAACTCGCCTAATTCACTGTTAAGTGAAAGGGTATATTGGTAAATTCACCCCACGTCCAAATAATTGTTTGAGAGGTTACTTAGGGATATTTAGGTATTTTATGTGTCTTTATAAGTACTAAACACCTACATGAATTCATTCTTCCAAATCAAAACCCAAATTCTCTAAGAAATTCTCTTGAACTCCATTGAAGCAAAAACTCAAGTAAGAGCTTGGAATGGAGTTTGGATTGGTGATTCTTCATCAATTTTTTGGATTAACATCAGTTAGGTATGGTTTCTTCATCCTTGAAACTCTCTTCATCAAGGAGCCAAACTTCCAAGTGATTTCTAAAGTCTTCAAAGATGAACTTGTCTAATTTTATGATCTAGCCATGGGTTATTTCATAAAATGTTTTTGATCGTTGAATATTTATTTAATTAATGTTAATTATTCAATTCTAACCTATTTTATTCATGAAACCATGCAAAACAGAATCTCTTCAAATTGGCTATGTTATGGATGTTATGATCTTGTCTCAATGCTTATGAATTCTAGTGTAGTTTCCTTTGGTCTATTGAATGATGTAAGAATTATATTGGATTGATTTATAGGATGTATTATATTTATAAATATATATTGAATTGACTTAGATTCAATGAGTATTGTGATTTATGTATTGAATTGATGATCATGGCCATGAGTAAAGGCCTATTGGTATTAGATTGAATAATTTAGCTATGGATTGAAGTGGTGAGAATGGATTGGTGGTATGCTGCCCTAATTACATTTATTTTATGTAATGTAGGTCTTTAATTATGTTGTGATTGGAATGGTCCACCTATGGTTGCGGTGTTATGATTTATACTTGTGAATTTTGTGTCCTCGTCGGCGTTACTTCATGTATTATGATGATCATGACCTTTTCGGCACGACTTGATATATTATGATGAATTGTATAGTTGATTTATGTGAAGTATGATAATATCTATCTACATGTGATTAAGATGAAGCTATGTCTTTTTCTATTGATGTTATTAGGTGATCATGTTCGACTATGACTATGTCCTTATGTGTGTAGTCATAGAGTTGATACATGATTGTTCCTACTTGGTTATATGAGTCTTATGATGACTAAATTGACAGTTATATATTAGTATATAGGATGACCTATAGTTGACTTGGTTGTACCAATGTTCTTCTTGATATCATATACTAAATGTGATAAAGTGAAGTGTTGATGTGTCGTGTTTAGGTAGACTAAAGTGTCTCTTCTTGATGCATGAATGATATGTGAATATGATATTCTTGACTTAGGATGCTAAATCCTATTAGTCTTGTATGTATGAATTATACGTGGCCTTGAACATAGTGAGAAGGTCAAATTATGTGGAGCCTCAACCTAGTTGAAAGGTTATGATATCCTTGAACTCGAGAGCCGTAATGGTATCCTTCTTGTGTGAATGGTAGACTTAATGTTTGTTGGCTGGAATTGCATGAAATCATCCTTAGGAAAGTTGTTAAGCTATCCTCTTAACCATTGTAAGGCAACCCTAGGGGACCTCTTTTGTAAGGTGAATGTGATTGGGTTATGAACTAGATATGAAACCTATTCATGTACTCCTTTATGCGAAATACTCTATGAGAACAACGGCTAGCACCGAGTGAGTATGGTTAGGCAGTAGCTCTAGAAAAATAGATCGCTAGAGTACAAAGGAACCCTTGATAATCATGAACCATGTGCCTACATGGGATGTGTCAATCTTCTACCATTGTCAAGTAGAACACCCTCCGTTGAAGTAGGTTACAACTTCGGATTCCATGCTTAGCTACAATGGCCTATGTCGTTTATTGACTATTCTCATCATATGGGATACCTACTAGTGTTTGAGAAGTCTATGAAGTTTAGGTGGTGGTATGGGATGCGACCTAGACATTGCACCTTTAAGCTTTGAACATGTTAGTTAGTGAGTCCCTAGGTCTTCTCCAAGACCATTACTTGAATGTCCTTATGTGATGAATGTTTCTTAATGAAAAATTGAAGTAATTACTTAAGTTAGAAAGTATGAAAATGAATGAGTACCTAATCTATAGTGACTATAAGTATTTCCTAGTTAAAGTGTGAAGGGGGCATAAAGGATAATCTCTTCATGTCTTATCTGGGGAAGTCTTAAGAATGACTCTAGTTAGGAAAGTTGGTTGATAAGATAGGCATGATCTAAACTTAGGAAATCTTAAGGATTATTTAGGTCATATTGGAGAGGATGTATGGGCGTTCTCTTCTTGAATTACTTAAGTCTTTTGATAACCTTGGTGAGGAGAATGTCATATTATATGTTATGTGTTTTGGTATATTATAGGTGTGTATATGTCATTATAGGTAGTCCTAAGGATCATTTAGGTGTGCCTAGAGAGTGTGTATGGGCGGTCTCTCTTTGCCTTACTTAAGTGAATCTTGGGATAGCTTTTAGTGAGAGAGTTGTATGCTAAAAGAGTTCATTGTGAAGCTTGAGTTAGTTCACTGTAAGGTGAAAGTAGTTCACTGTAACAGTGACATAGTTCACTATAACATTCCTTAAAATGTGATAAAATGTTTATGTAATTTCTGATATGTTTCTAAGGTGTTAGATGTTGTTCTTATGCTTATACGATGATGTTTTAAACAAAAATAGCATATTTCCATCAAATGTCTGTTATCATGATTTTTATGCATTAAGTCATATTTAGTACATGTGTTTGTACTAATTCCATGCTTTTATCTATATCTAAAGTAACTCATAGGTTAAGGTGCTTTTGGGAGCTAAGCTTGGATTATAGGATCTTTCAAGAAAGTTTAAAGTATGTCCTCATTTGACTAGAGGGCTTAGATGTCTCTAGAGTTTCTTTTATTAAAGCATTGTAAAAGAATTAATAGTATTATATTTCGATTATATAGGCGGTGTCCCAAGTATATTTCGAGTCTAAGATTTGATGACATAAGGCTTAGTATTTCCTTTGGTTTATATGAAAAATATTTTGAAAGACTATTTAAATGTTTGTTAACAAATTTTTTCCACACTACTTTTTATATATGTATATGCGATGAATGATGTGAAAGGGCTTGTACAAGACCTCCCAGAGGTCAAGTACGCCAGTTGCACTCCGAGAATGCCATATCTTCTAGGATATGCTCTCGGTATGTGACAATACATTTGGGAATAATGTTTAGCATCGAGTCGATATGAAAAATGAGGAAGAGATTCTCACGCTAGTTAGGCCGGGTCGTCTACATGTGCTCTCATGAGATGGAAACTCTCCCGCTAGTTAGGTTGGGTTACTAGAAGCAATCTCCCTATCCCATAACTATGTCCCCGTATAGGTATTAGCTAGTGGATCCACTCTAAAGCTAAATATTTTAGTTTTACCGTAGGCAAGTAGGATGTTTTTTTTAGGTGTGGGGTAATATGACAGCGGATTCCATGTAGCTCACATGGTCTATGTCGGTTAAGGCTATATTTCCTTTAATGAACAAGAATATGAATTATGAATACGAAAGCGAGTTATATTCTATGGTTCCTCAAGAAAATTATCTTACTTTCTGTTGAACCTGCATGTTTAGGAATGTATGTGTAGATCCTTGGCCAAAAATGATGAAATGTGCTAGATCTGTAGGCTTGATAAGTCGGATGTATTGGAGCTCAATGTGACATGATAGGAACCGATTTGACTTCATGACTGAAGCTAAAACATGAATTGGGTAATATGATAATCTGATCAGGAAACAATGTGTCAATATTGTGTGGGAAAAGATGAATGTTCAGATAATATGTGCCCATCAAGAACTTTCTGCGTTGGTCCTACTAAGATAAACTACACTAGAAGTTCAGAAGTGATCATAGTCTGTTGTTTAGATTATTCCATTGAAGCCTAGAAAGAACAAACCAAAATAAAGCAATGTTCCATTTGATAAAAATGTTTGAGCCTATGATAGAACACTTTTTCACTTCACCTAACTCACATTCCGTAAAATAATTGTTTTGTCTGTGGTCCCTCCTTGATTTAGGACAAAAGCCTAAGTTGATGGCGACTAATTTAGAAGTTATATTGACCTTGTCCATGGTCCGAAATCAGATATTGTGCACCTCAACCCATGCTAAATACATAAGTTGAGGGTGGCTGTGAAAAAAAAAACTGAAAAAAAAAGGGAATGAATACATTTGTGATTATAGAAGAGAATCTAAAAAGAAACAAAAAATGTGACTTTGCGCAAAAGTAGCAAAAATATGATAAACAAAAGTTCTTAAAGAAATAAATAAAAATAAAGTGAGAGAAAAAGAAGAAAGTGAAAATATGATCCATAGAGTCAGAAGTCACATCTGTGTTGAAAAGAGTTAAGGGAAAGAAAGTAAAATCAAAGGATGTAAAAGATAAGTTGAGAAAAGAGGTGAAAATCCAATGTAGTGTCAAGGAGGAATGAGAGTCACTCAAATAGTATCCAAATGTACCACACTTGACCATGAACCTATGTTACACACTAAAAATGTCCTATACTGATCCTAGTAACTAGTTAGGAGAGTCTAAGAAGTGAAAATAAGGGTGAGCTTGTGGTATTGAACACTAATTGTACTTAAAGTTACATGTTAGCGTGAGTGTTGAACGAATCCTAAAACTTTAAAGTCATATATTTGGGGAGAGAAGAAGGATTTCTTTTGAGGTGAGAACACTAGTTAAATTGTTGAAAAAATTGATACATTGGTGATTGTGAATGGTGTATGTTGGTCGATCTATGTCATGTTTTGATCTATATGAGTTGGTTTGTTGATTCTAAGAGAAAATATTTACACTGTGAAAATGGGAGGGATTGAAATGGCCATATGATTGCTTCAGTTTGTATTGCTTCTACACAAGTGTCGTTTAGAGTTTTAGTGTCTCTCTTGAGAAAAAACAACATGTTTAAGTTAAGGATGTTGATATAATGTGTGTTTACGATTTTTTTGATGAATTTCACTTATGAGTTTTGTGATTGTAGGTATATTTATTATTGGAAATAATGCGTTACGTATATGTTTTGGAGAAGTAGGCTTGGACGCGGTTGAGTGAGATGACAACTGAAATATGCAGAAGTAGCCACCGACGGAGTGACCTATGAACCTTAGGTCCTCTCACATTCTGTCGATGGTTAGGCCTATATTGGAGCATTAGGGAATTCTAACCAAGTGTGGGACTACAAAGCGATCCATGGAATGTAGGTTAACCTATGGGCCGTCCTACACATCCGGCGAATGTGTTCAAAGAGTTGAAGTTCCAGTACGTGATGAAAATTCTAAATGTGGAGCCATGGAAGAGGACCCATGGACCAAAGGTCAACCTACGGTTTTTCCTACACGTCCTTCATTTTTGATCTAAGACTGACGGTTCCAGCCTCTACTGAAAATGTTCTAAGTGTTGACCAACGGAGGGGACCTGCGGACTGTAGGTCGAGTAGTCGATAAAAGTTGTATCCCAAATTTTTATTTCCTTATTTTGTTTTCTTTTGTTTAGAACATGTTTTCCTATTAATAGGGTATGAAAACCTCATTTTTGGGGGTTAGACATTATTGTTTACTTTTAGTTCTTTGTACTTTCTTGGGAATTAACTTGCAAACATTACAAAATTTTATTTCCAGATTTTGGCTTATAAGATTTTTGTTTTTAAATTTAATTTGAGATTTTGGGTTTCTTCTACTGTAATCGTAACTTCATTAATTCCTATTATCAAAACATAAATTGTGTTCTTTCAAGTATGAATAGTTAAATCCACAACTAGGGTTGTGGGAACAATGATCAATTAACAATGTATGAATAATAACGAAGTAATTTGTGAATAGTGTTGACACATGCATTGGTAATTTTTCACTTAGAAGTCTTTTTAACAAGGGCACGTGTTATAACTCACCTTGTTGTTACTCGCCGGACAAAGGAGGTTGTTATTATGAAAATAATTATCAATATAAATTTAGTGGGATACTGTAAGGGTCCTGACCAAGTGACTCGACATAGGCATGGGCGTGGAAAAGGGTTGGCCTGACTGACTTTGCCAAAGGCCAAAATGCGGGTGGAATCAGTCATGCGTTGTGTGAGCATAGTGTTGTCATGGTCAAATGAGCTCAAAATATGTTGGTAGGACAGTGTCAAGACATGTCATGGGCGTTGGCAAGGAAACAACCCATGGCATGACTTGGGCGCTGACCGACATTGGTTATGAACAAAGTTGGCATGCGAAAAGCACATGGTCTGGTCAAATGCGGAGAAATTGAGCGGAGCTAAATTGATGCATTGTCAATTGTGAATGAAACGTAACAACAAAACAAGAAATGTCACAAGTGGATCAAAAGTTAGCATTGCCAAAGCAAGGCAGCGGAAGGTAGCGACATGGCATTGGTGGTGCGCACGCATGACAATTGTGCGGATGGATTCGGGTGAGCTTTGATGAGAAAATGGCTATAAATGTTTAGACATTTTATTAGAGTAAAAAATGTTGAAGAAAAATGCAGCAAAGTGGCCGAAATCTCACATGCGGCGGTTACATTTTCTAACCGCTTGTGTCCAGATTCGTTGTATCTTGTAATAGATTTTGAATTCGAAATTTGAAATGACTTATAAGTTAGGGATGTCAACTAAAGTTTAATTTAGTTGGCTAAACATTTTACAAGTGTAAGACATGTGACAACACTATGCAATGTAACCACAAGAATGCTGCATGTTCTATAAATGGACAACCTTGTGTGTTGGACAAATTTGGCTAAGTATAGAGGATAGACTTGTTATACTAAAGTGAAAGAGGGAAGAGGAAGTCTTGAATTTAACCATGACACTTAGAATAAAACTTGAGGGTTTTAGAAAGTGTCTAAGGCATCAATTGACTTGTGATTGTGCCTTAAGTCGAAGTCGAAGACGAAGTTGGACATAATTGTTGTTCAACAAGTGAGTCCTTTTTATTGATTTTGAGAATAAATATAAAGGTTGGGTTTGCCCGTATGTTTATGTGTTGATTTTATATTAAAGTCTGAAAATAATCTAAGGCATAAAGAAACAAAAATGTCTTGGAACGTTAGGCAGAATAGGCTGCGAAAGGGCTGAGTTGAGTGAGACTTGACTACCATTAGGCTGGGCTAGTTTCGTGCATGAAATTAAGGTTGAGTAGGTTTCCCTCCTAACAATTGGTATCAGAGCATTTCGTAGATTATTCAACGGTTGGGGGAAACGCTGAACTACGGGAGAGGGTGACACAATTGGAATCACTTATTGGTTGAACAAACGATGGGAAAGACTTGGTTGATCTTGTCACTCGAATTCAAAGAGTGAGTGCAGAATTAACCTTGACTAAAGAGGTGATGAACGAAAAATTTTGTTATCGGAGGCAGAATATGCATCAAAACACGAAACTGCCCAACAAGAGATGCAACTTGTGCACAGGGAGAAAGAAGATCTGCGTGGTGAAGTTCTTCTCTACGTCCGGCGTTGCAAGGAACGATTGGCCCCATAAGGATGAATGTTCTAGAACGTAAGACTTACAATGGTGTGAGAAGTGCAAAGGAGTTGGAGAACTTTCTTTGGGATATCGAAAATTACTTCAAGGAAGCAAAGGTTCAAGATGTTGAAAAGGTGTCAGTCAGAACAATGTATTTAAGTGATAATTCCAAGGTTTGGTGGAGAACAAGGATTGCTGTAGTAGAGGGTTCGAATCTACCATAAATTGAAACGTGGGAAATGTTAAAGAAAGAATTGAAAACTCAATTCCTTCGAAGCAATTCATCTTGGTTGGCAAAGGATGGGCTGCGACGTTTGAAACAAGGCAGCACAGTGAGGGCTTATATCAAGGAATTTTCGTCCTTGATGTTGAACATAGGAAACATGGTTGAAGAATATAAGTTACACAATTCTATAAGAGGGTTGAAAGGATGGGCACAAACAGAGTTAAGGAGACAGAATGTCCAAACTCTTAATTTTGCCATAGTGTCAACAGACAAGTTGGTTGACTTCGATGAGGGTGACGACCTAGGGGATTCTTCTCACTTCAAACAAAAAGACAAGGGGAAGGAGTGGAAGAAAAATGGGAAGGGCCAAGCTGCCGAAAAGGAATAAGAAGGGGGAAAAACTAGACAAGGGGAGTCTTCTTTTCGAAAAATAGAAAGGAAAGTTTGAGGGATGCTTTACTTGTGGTGGTTCTCATTTTAAAAGGGACTGTCTAGTACAAGTGAAAGTGAATGCCATACTTGCTGCCGAATTGGAAAGGGAAAAGAACAATGAGGCAGAAACGTCAAAAGTAAACTCTTTGACGTTGGCTGAAGATGAAGATGAAAGAAAGGGTATGATCCTTGTATAGAACCCAAATAGATTCAGATGAATGATGTCCTCAACGAGGACATAGAGTTTCGTTAGGTGGGGGAAGTTTGTAAGGGTCCTGACCAAGTGACTCGACATAGGCATGGGCGTGGAAAATGGTTGGCATGACTGGCTTTGCCAAAGGCAAAAATGCGAGTAGAATCAGTCATGCGTTGTGTGAGCAGAGTGTTGACATGGTCAGATGAGTTTAAAATATGTTGGCAGGACAGTGTCAAGACATGTCATGGGCGTTGGCAAGGCAACAACCCATGGCATGACTTGGGATTTAGACGACATCGGTTGTGGACAAAGTTGGCATGCGAAAATCACATGGTCTGGTCAAATGAGGGGAAATTGAGCTGAGCTAAATGGAAGCATTGTTAATTGTGAATGAAACGCAACAAGAAAACAAGAAATGACACCTGTGGATTAAAAGTTAGCATTGCCAAAGCAAGGCACCGGCAGGCAGCGGCAGGGCGTCGGTGGTGCACTGGCATGGAAAATGTGCGGATGGATTCAGGTGGGCTTTGATGAGGCAATGACTATACAATGTTTATACATTGTATTAGAGTAAAAAATATTGAAGAAAAATGCAGCAAAGGGGCCAAAATCCAGTCAGCAAAGACACATGCCCAGCACATGCAACAATTACCTTTTTATAGCTTCTTGTGTCCAGATTCGTTGTATCTTGTAATAGCTTTTGAATTAGAAATTTGAAATGCCTTATTAGTTGGGGATGTCAACTGAAGTTCAATTTAGTGGGATAAACATTTGACAAGTGTTAGACATGTATCACAACACTATGCAATGTAAACACAAGGCTGCCACATATTCTATAAATTGACAGCCTTGTGTGTGAAAATAATCTAAGTCATAAAGAAAGAAAAACGTCCTTGAACGTGAGGCAGAATAGGCTGCGAAAGGGCTGAGTTGAGTGAGACTTGACTGCCATTAGGGTGGGCTACTCTCTTGCACGAAATTAAGGTGGAGTAGGCTGCCCTACTAACAGATACTATATAATGGTATTATGTCAATTGATGCGAGGGTGAAAAATAAGACATATATTGATGTGATGTCTAATCTGAGGTAAAGGTAACAGTTAGGATACACACATAACCGGACCAAGGTGTGGGGTGAAATTCTCTATTTGGAGGACCAATCACTTAGTGATGCGTATCTTACAAACTTTGCATGTAAAATAGTAGTAAAGGATTTATATTATTAGTATTAATGTGTTATTTGCTTATGGGGAACACATACACCCTAGTTTCTCTCTCATATTCATAACTCGAAGTTTGAATCTTGCTCACTTGTTACCTAAACAACAATCAATTATTTATTTACAAACCCCCATCTTTTATTTACATGTCTCTTATATAAGTTGACTAAACTAATATAAAAGTTAAATTAGTTTAAGTCTTATCGTATTCCTCGTTGGATTGACCCCAAAGTATAAGTTGGGTTCATTATTTTACGACGACCGCTTATACTTCCTTTCAATAACTATATTTGAAATTTACCACTCATCATTAAACAATAGAGTGAACTCTCATGACGATGCAAGATACTTGAAGGACAGTTGAGCCAACTTTCGGAACAATTGGACCCAAAATTAATAGGGAATTGACAAATGATACACAAAACAACTTTTGTGGAGGATGGTGATAGAGATATGGGTGTTGTGACTCATAGTGGGAAGGATGCGGCAAGTGATATGAAGGGTAATGATGAAGCAAAACATCATGAAGTAGACAAAGGTATAGAGGAAGAAGAGACATTCATCCAACAAAGAGTTGCCAAAAAGTTACAAGAAAGGTGAAGGAAAAATCACCTCAATCACAAAAGTGGTACAACCTCCCCTAAATATACCTCCTCCATTTCCCCAATGCCTCATGAAGAAAAAATAGGATAAAAAGTTCAAGAATATATTGTCGGTATTCAAGACATTATCGATTAATCTCCCTCTTTTTGAGGCATTGTTGAAGATGTGCGTTATGCCAAGTTTATGAAGGAGTTAGTCACAAAGAAAAGAAGCTTGGACTTTGAATTAATTGAAGTTTCTCATAGTTGCAGTGAAATTATGACTAAAGAGATGATTAAAAATGAAGAAGATCACAGTGCCTTCACCATTCCTTGAACTATCGGCATGCTCTAATTTTCCACGGCACTATGTGATTCGCGACATAATATAAAAATTTGATGTGATATGCAATCTATAAACAACTTGAGTTGGGTGAAAAAAAGAACACCACAATGTGGATTTTAATGGTAGACCGATCGATTAAGAACCTCATGGGGATACTTTATGGTATCTTGGTAAAAATTGATCAATTCATATTTTCAACGGATTTTGTGATTCTTGATTACAAGATTGATTTTGAATTTTCCATTATTTTTGGAAGACCATTCATAGCAATCGGGAGAGCAATGGTGGATGTTCAAACTGGAGAATTGAAGTTCCGAATGAACAAAGATGAAGTCAGTTATAATGTGTGTAAGTTAATAAAGCACCTAAGAGATATTCATATGATTTTGACTATTGATGGAATCGAAGAAGTAGTGACTAGTGTGAGCCATTTGATGTGTATGAGTGAACCACTTGAGGTTGTTCGAGAAAACTATGATTAGTTCAAAGTCTAATGTTCCGATGAGGTAGTAGATACCCTTTCGGACTCGGGGGAATGTTCAAAAGCTAAAGTAAAGTTGGATATTGATTTGAAAATCAAAAAAGTCCTGCCGCGAAGCCATCAACGGAGGAACTACCTACACTTGAGTTGAAAGTTCCCCCTTCCCATCTTCGATATGTATTCTTGGGGGTGAATAACACTTTACCCATAATCATTGCAGCTAATTTGGTTGAATCGCAAGTGAAGTTACTTCTTGAAGTGTTGAAAAGATACATCAAAGTTATTGGAACAATTATCGTTGACATTGTGAGCATTCTACATGACATTTTCCTGACAAAATTCAACATGATAGCGAATGTAAACTGAGTGTCGAGTAGCAAAGGAAATTAAACCTACCGATGCAAGAGGTGGTAAAATTGAGATAATAAAGTGGTTTGATTGAGGTGTGATATACCCTTTTACAAATACCAAGTGAGTGAGTATGTGATTTCACATATCAGGACACTACAAGTTAAAGTGCCAAAGATCGTTAGTCAGTATATCACCCTACCAAATGGTTTGGGATCGTTCCCAATTGGAGTGGTACGTATTTGAGACTCTTTATCCAAATGTGAATATGCTCTAATCAGTCATAACTAAACAATTACGAATAAAAACATAGTTCAACTTTGGGGTGATACAAGTGTCAAATATCGTGTTGGGGGTGGCTGTAATTTTCAACTACATCAACAAATAAATCGAAAGTAACAAATATAGGGAAGGTATTCTTGGATTGTGATACGATTATGGGACAATATAGACAAGTAGGTTATTGTAAGTAATAATGAATAGTTGTAAATAAGTGATTAAGCTAGACTGTAGTGGGGATAGAGTTTCTCTCGAACAATCTACCCTGAATAAAATTGGTTTCTCTAGAACACCAATAAGCAGTAATAAGAGCAGCCTTCGGTTGGGTCCATTCACTTTATCGAGATAAATGTGTGGAAGAGGGTTCAGAATTCACTCTTTAGAGATGAATCATTAAAACCCAATACCCACAGACCATCAAATCAGTAATCCTTGTTTGAAAACGTCACTCTCAAGCAAGCCAAAAACGCGCAGGTAGAGTTGCATTTGAAAATACAACTCTTTTGATTAATACACAATTACTGAATGAATTCACTTTTAAACAGCATTTACATTATTATTTAACAACACTAACAGATAAATCAATCCATAATCACATAATCACACCTCATGAATAGTGGTTTTAACTAGCCATTATAAAAATGTAAGAATCTTTAGGAAATTGTGTTTCGTTCAATTGGATAAGATTGATATTGTCTTTATATACGTATAAGATTAGAATATTCAACACCCACTTCCAATTGCATAGAAATGGAAATCTTCAAAGCTAGGGAAATATTGTCTTTAAACATAGTTCTTCAATAGCAAACTTGAAAACTAATTTATATTTTGATTCAACAAAAGATAAGATACTAATCTAAATGTTTAAATAAGTATTTATAGTTGCCAAAAATTATGCTGCGTAGGACCATTAAATGCAATAAGTCGAGATTGCCTAGTGGATCGGTGATCCGCCCTTTTGTCCATACTATCGCCTTTCTACTTTTGCCTTTACCATTCTTGAGGTTCTGAAACATTGGGTGATCTAGCACTACATCACAAAACCGTTCGACAAATCGCAGACCTTTTCTTTATGTCTCCCACTTAATTTTATCCTTTGAGGATTTGCACTATCAAACATTAGTCGAGACATTGACCATTCGGCGACCCGCGTAATGAATGAGGCGATCCCCAGTCTTTCTTTTCTTCGTTCTTTGATCTTCCTTGTTGCTTTTTGCTCATTAGTGCCCATGTTTTTTCCTCAATCCAAATGCCTGAAATTGAAGGATTTAAATTGGTTATTTGAACAATATATTCATTTGAGGACACTAAATCTATCATAATAAAGCTTTAATGAGTCTAAATCGTGGTTAGCAGTTCAAAAATATGCCTCAAAAAGTGTTACACAAGACTCAATCATGAATGCCCACAAAAATACTAAACTTACTCATGGAAGGATCAACTTTTGCATGCAAAGACTAAACTGTGACTCACCATTATCAAATATTCTCAAGCTCACTACAATTTCTTCAAATGCAAGTTTAAACTCGACAAAGGTGTTCAAATACCCTCACAAAATTAATGATTCAATATTCACACATCATGATTCATCAATATGAAGTTCTGGTATCAAATGTAACACTCGCAATCACAAAGATGAGCATAATGCAAGACTTTGCCCATAGGTTTGCCCGTATTATCCTATCAACCCTAGTTTCATGTCACTCAAGATCAGAAAGGTCTTTAAAGTCTTGTAATGGGGCTGAGTGTAAAGTTATGGTCATTTAGGCTCAGTGATTTCTATCCTCATGAAATGTGGTGAGAATAAAACTTTCTTTCCTTTTCTTCCCTATTTTAATTCGTACTCAAAAGTCACCCCATTATTCATCTTCTATGAACTATTGGAAGCCCCATTTTCATTGCATTTCCAAAACTTTATTCAATAACTTTTTTGGATCTTCTTCTTTTTCGTTATTTTATTTTTTTGTCTTTCATTTTTTTTGTATGGTGGGGATCCATCTTTTTCAAAATCATGGGTAAGTGGGGTCTTCATTGCACTTCTTGATATTCCTTCTCTTTGCACCACAAAAGCCTATGTTGGCTATCCAGACAAACCACAATTAATGAGGATTATGGGTAATGGGTGAAGAAGGTCAATATTTCATCATGTTTCTTCCAAGAAAAAGTTAAGCCTCAAGGTTTGCTCAAACGGGGTTCACACACTCACAAGGTAGGCTACAAAAGAGGTATAATGTAAAAAAATTCACATTCTTTAAAGTTGCCTAAGATCATACAAAGAGATTGCATCACTTAGTCAACCGGACTAATGGGGAAATTGGAGGTGTTATCATGCATGGTTCATGGTAAACTCATCACACTAGGCATTAACACCAATGACAAACAAGAATTCACACTTCCCCTAGTATGCAATGTTCATTATAAGAGACTCAATTTGATAATTTTCTAGTCACAACGAGATGCTAAGAGTTAATATATTTCGAATGCCACTTCATTTGGCCTCATCATAATCACATTTATTTTTGTTTGATTATGACCACTATTCAAGTCATTGATATTGATCAAAACCGATACTCAAATTTTCAGAAGAAAAACCATATTCACTACAAATAAGAGATGACAAAACTATATGGAATGGTCAGAAATAATCTTACAGTTCACAACATGGATCACACGATAAAATTTCCACAAAAATTAGTGTATAGCACAATATGTTCTCAAAACCCAAACAAATAAACAAAAACATGGTCATAACACAAAACAAAAAGGATGGATCGCACCTTACCACAAATAAAGTCATTTGCCCTCAAATGCAAGAAAAAATATCCAAAAGTAAAAATAAAAGTAAGATATAGAGGGAGTTAAAGAAGTGATCATGTCTACACAGTTACTCAATCTGTCTAGGCATCAGTGCTCAGTGCATCAATCTAATCTCGGGCCTCAACACCCTGAGTCACATCAGTGGAACGACCCTAAAATGAAATAGGCTTATATAGAGCTTCACTACTGTTTTAAAGGCATATAAATATCTTAATTGATGTGTTTGTGAATTTTGAAGTCAATCCGGTTAAGATTGAAGTCTAACGTCAAGGGACGACCAAGACGTTCGACGACTATTTGCCTATGTGCTTGCATGTGCTTATGTGTGTGTCATGATTTTATGAGGTCCTTATATGGTTAATAATAATTTTTAAAGGCAGCATGTTGCGTTTGGTAAGGTTTGGAGGTCAAACGTCGAAGAACGTCCAAGAATTTTGAACGATAGCATTTGGACGTCCTTGTGTGTTTGTGTGTGTCTTAGCATGTTTTACGTGTTCGTTTCTGTTGAATTTCGTTGCAGATGTTTCTAAGACCTAGACGTGCACATTTATGGGTCCAACGTCCATGAATGACTCCACCTAGGACCCACAAGGGGCCCTAGAAGAGTACCCCAAACATAAGAGAGCATACCACGACCCCCAAACGACGGCCAGTCGACCAGTCGACGGCTCATCGATGGATGGCGTCGATGGTTCCATGTAGCCTGCAGGTCTGGGATTTGCAGACCCAACCAATGGGTACCAATCGACGGGGAGTAGCCCAGTCGACGGTCCGTCATTGGGTAACCCTCGATGGGCCTGCAATATGTTTGCTTCACTGTTATGGCTTGGGGTGTTTTTGCAAAATTCATCCCAAGTATTATAAAATAGGAGGATGGTTATTTTAGGTGTATATGGGTTTTGTAAGAGTATTTAAGTCATTAAACTCTCATCTAAACCCTAGCACCTAGAACAAAACCCCTTCCCTCCCATAGTTTCTCCAAAAACTCTCATCAAAGATGATTTCAAAGATTTTAAAAAGATGAAAATGTCACGAACGGAATCTAGACCCCAGACGAGACCAGCGTCGTTGACCTCTCAGAGGTCGCAGACAAGCCTACTTACGTCATTCTTACTTCATCTAGGTTAATTGTAGCGGAAAATTTGAAACTTTTTGTTTCTTAACATACTTATTAAGCATTCTCATCATTACATAATTGTTCACCATCAACCATCTAATATTAAGATCATCAAATGAAAGAAAATAGTATAATATAGTAATAAAGATGTACTTGCCAAAATGGCACCAATACAATGTCTGAATAAAATAGGAAAGACACGCTAGTGGAACATACTCCACTAGCTCAACTCTAAAACTATGCTAGAATATAAATGGCAGCATCCTCGAAAGCATGAGGACCTACCAAGTACGGATGAATGCTCGACGTCCGGATAGCTTCAGCGTCAACCTGTAACTCTAGCGCCCACGTGTGCCGGCACCTAAAATTGTAGAGTTGTATAGGGTTAGTACACACTTGTACTAAGTATGGGTATATCCAAGCACACACCAAGGACATGCATGATAAAGAATAGCTCTTTCCTAACAACATGATTACGGAATGTCAAGTCAGTGGACTTGCCAAATTGGGATTAGGAAAGTTAGTGAACTTTCCAAATTTGGATTAGGAAAGTCATGCCACGATAGTAACATGCATCATCATACTTATCCTATTGCACACAGCACATAACATCTTATACATAGCACATATCATATAGCATACATCACATAACATCTTTCATAACATTCATTCATATGCCATGAGACCTTGGAATCATGGACTTGACATTAGGACTTTACAAAATGAGGGCTCAACATATGGGACCTCAACTAGGGAGTCTTCATTAGCAAACACAGAGTCTGCTTCATTCATTCATACGTACTTCATATCATTTCGTTCATAGGCCAGTGTGAACACCAGCTATACCTAGGGTGTAGTTTGAGACTTTCATCGGGTTTGCTGTGCAATGATCAAGAATAACTTAGTGTCATTACCTGAGTCTAGCTCACCTCTTGATTATCCTATCCTAACACCTTTGGTATCGTTCATTTTATTATGTGCTTCATTTTAGGCTGGCCTCATTCATTCATTGGGAACTTTAACTTTAACCAACATAGATCATGTGAGCATCATGAAGTCCAGTGTCTCCCCCACACCGAAAAGAGGTGGAATCACCTGCCAAGGTGACCCAAAACATGCTAGCGTACATGGGATTTTAACCCCGCCAAATCCCTATATTGGCAGTATAGGTTCGAATACCAGGAGATATAAGGAGACCCATACCCGGCAAGCAGGATAGTCTCATCTCATGAGAGTTATGTGAACCTCCGCCCTTCCCGAAAGAAGGCATCACCGCTCTTAGCAAGTCTATCGGTGCTCAGTATAAAGTTCCATTACATTCAACTCATACGTCATGGAAGCTGGCTTCTAGTATGAGGACATCATAGCTCAATAGATTATTTCTCATCTCATCATTAGTATTAAGTGTGTTAATCTCAATACTTTCATTAGAGTGTTCATAGAGACTGGTCTCTTCATTAACTTACACTCTCATAGGTGTGTACGTTTTGGTAACATTTACTTAGGCTCATTTGAGATTTTTCTCATCTTTTATATTAGCCTCATATCATGTTGTCACCGCATTCATTAACTTTAGCACATTTGCTCTTCATAATTACTCACCCCATTTTACGTGACTGTTCATTTCATCATATGCCAATATACTTGGCCATTTGTGTGTTTCATACTCTTACTTAACCCTTCTAGGGTTTCATCATTTCATTGTTCATTTCACCATTTCATTACGTACATCCTTGGTTTACTTACTTTTAAACGTATGCTAGACTTATTAGTCTATACACACAAGCCATGAGGCTTCATTCATAGTTCGTTAAGTGACTCATACATTCTTAAGATTATGTAGTACAAGACCTATGTATCTTGTATATGTGTCAAGATCTTGATTTCGATCTAAGTAGGTGGCATTATTCTTGAACATTTAATTCACGTATGACTTATGTATCAATACGGAAAATTGGGCAAGGGAACCCAAGTTCGAATAACTTGGACAACATTTACATTTTTCATTGATTTTATCTTTAATCATCATGACATTGGGACTCTAGATCAAACCCCAACATCAACATTCTATCTTTAGTTTTCTCCTTGGTTTTCCTTTTAATTTGTCCGAAGGGTTGTGGGTTCGAACACTCACAACCCCTTTTTATTTTTCATTAACATCTTATTGTCCCATTTCGCCTAGGCCAAGAGGTTGTGGGCAAACCCCCACAGCCTATTTTATTTTTATTCTTTATATTCGCTGGGAATTGGGAGGTTGTGGGTTCGAACCCCCACAGCATCCTATTTTTATTTTTAATTAGAACTCCCTAAGCTAGGCGTTTGGCAGTGAGGTTGTGGGATTGAGCCCCCACAGCTTCACTTTGTTTTCTTAATTAATTTCTACTTTCTCCCTTCTATCCCTGAGGTCGTGGGGTCGATTCCCACGCCTCACATTTTCTTTTCTTTAATTCCTGTTCTCTCATTCGCAGCCTGGAGGTCGTGGGTTCGATTCCCACGCCACCCATTTATTTACTTAAATTATTTCCCTCTCCTTTCCCAACAAATAGCCCAATTTCGATTCCCCCAGCCCCCTTTTTCATTTATTTTTTTTCGCGAATTACAATAGCCACACGGTTCGATTCCCCTTAACCCCATTTCCCCCTTTATGTTTTTAGCATATTCACATGTGAGGTCTTGGGTTCATTCCCAAGTGACCTCACCTATTTTATTTTCATTTAAAAACACAGATTCTTAACCTTATTTTTGACCGAAACTAGAGTACACCAAGCTGGGAATTTGATCATAATTTTAGCTTCCTTTCATCAACCTTTTCACGTTAGTTCTTAAAGCATTTCACAAAACATTTAGTGTATTGTTAGGTGTAGTTTAGTAGTTACATTAGCCAAGCGTTTTTCACTCACAATCAGTAACTTCACACCCCGTATGACCATCACGTTGTGTACTACTTTTGCACATAAAATACAAGGATTAAACAAGCTATTTCACACCTCCAACAGTGAGTGCATTCACTGCCACACGTTGCACACACACTTCATTTTTTTCACATAATTTCTGACAACATATCCAATATTCACATAATTCCGAACATGCATACTTAAACATAAACATCACGAAAACACATTTCATCCCTACTTTGTACCAGCAAACATACCCAACCTATGATTCAATAGGAGCTAGTGACTGGGACATGCAACGGGGAACACCCTAGTTTTCAGAATGAATATCTTGAACCTTAAGGGGTCTCTTGGGAAAGGGACCAAGAGAGAAGAAACCCATACCTTATTTGATTGTTCAACGTTGAAGTTGCTGCCCAAACCTTTCTCCGAAACCATGTTCAACTCACCTAAAGTTTCACCACCAACTCGACGGAAATCTCCCATTGCCTTAACGTTTTTGATTAACTTGTTTTCTTAAACTTTTTTGGTGTTTTTCTTCAAGTGTGAAGACTTCAATATTTGTTCTGTTCTTGAAGTTGTTTTTGGCAGAGAGAAATTATAAAGTTTGAACGTGAGAATGTGATAGACGTGAGAGAGTGAAACGTGTGAAGTTGTTTAGGCTTAGATAATGACTTAGTCAAGTTAGGACTCCCCCTAAATACTTAAAATCTAATTTAATTAATTATACGTGAAAGGACCATAATGCCCTTACAAAAATCCGATTTAAACACTAATTAAATCACCAATTTGTTGCTTCCATTGGGGCTCGAACTCGGGTGGAGTGACCACCACGAAAGGGCTGTTTCGGGTTGACCCAACCCTAACTGGTTCTTTAATTAATTTATTAATTCCTTAGGGTAATTACGATATTACCCTTGGCTTGGAAAAGACAATTTTACCCCTGGACCCTCAAAACTTAAGATTTCTTCTTTTTAATTTCGGTAAAGACTCATTCGATTATATCTTCATTTTTGAGAGCCCTAAATGGTTCCAACCTTTCCAAGCTCAACTAACTCCCCAAGTTAGTTGGCTTGGCCGTAGTAAGGGTTCTGAGGTCTGGTTCTACGCGCTTCAATCCGTGTGAACCTTGGTCTAATCGCAAGCATTCTTGACACCTTAAGCCTTTCTTATCTTATTCATTTTTAGGGTTGTTACATTATCCCCCCCTTAGGAACATTCGTCCCCGAATGACACTACCACTATATATCATAATGGAAGTCAAATCATAAAGTAATCACTATGCACAGTCAAGTAATAGCAACAAAATATGGAGAGAGAAGGAAACATAGACTTAAGAGTAGGAAGTCTAACCTCAAGTGCTGAAAAGATGAGGGTAGCGGGATCTCATGTCGGCCTCAGCCTCCCACGTAGAACCCTCAACAAGATGATTCTCCACAATACCTTCACTGTGGCAATCTCCTTGTTCCTCAGCCGCTTGACCTGTCTGTCTAACATCTCAACAGGTACCTCCTCATAAGACAAGTCTTCATCAACCCCCAAACCTTCCACAGGTATAATCGATGCTGCATCACCTAGGCACTTCTTCAACATAGAGACATGAAAGACTAGATGAACAGAAGCTAGCTCCACAGGCAATGCCAACTCATAGGCTACCTCACCCAAACGCTGTAGGATCTCGTATGGCCCAACATACCTCGGACTCAACTTCCCTTTCCCGCCAAACCTCATCACCCCCTTCATAGGTGATATCTTCAGATAGACCTGGTCACCAACATCAAACTCTAAGGGCCATTTTCTATTATTTGCATATGACTTCTGCCGACTGTAAGAAGTAGTCAACCTATCCCTAATCACTTTGACCTTCTCTAAGGCCTCATGAATGATCTCTGGACCCTAAATGGATGACTCTCCAACCTCGAACCACCCAACTAGAGATCTACACCTCCTACCATACAGTGCCTCAAACGGTGCCATCCCAATGCTGGAGTGATAGCTATTATTATACGAGAACTCTATCAAAGGTAGATGGTCATCCCAGCTACCTCTGAAGTCAATCACACACGCTCTCAACATGTCCTCCAATGTCTGAATGGTGCTCTCTGCCTGCCCATCTGTCTGAGGGTGAAAGGCAGTACTAAGCTTTACCTGCATGCCCAAGCTCTTCTGGAAAGATCTCCAGAAATGTGAAGTAAACTGAGCTCCTCTATCTGAAATGATAGACAAAGGAATCCCATGCCATCTCACAATCTCATCAATATAGAGTCTCGCATAATACTCAGCTCTGTAAGTAGACTTCACAGGGATAAAGTGAGCAGATTTAGTCAATCTGTCCACAATAACCCATATGGAGTCATGCTGCCTCCTAGTCTTCGGAAGACCAACAACGAAGTCCATATTAATGGCCTCCCACTTCCAAGTCGGAACCTCAATAATCTGAGTCAGACCGCCAGGCTTAAGATGCTCTGCCTTAACCTGCTGACAATTAGGACACTTGGCCACATATTCTTCAATGTACTTCTTCATGCCATCCCACCAATATATCTGCTTAAGATCATGATACATCTTCGTGGAACCTGGATGTATGGAATATCTAGAACCATGGGCCTCTGCAACAATCCTGGTACGCAAATCATCAACATCTAGTACACACAGTCTGTCCTGATACCTAAGTATGCCATCACCTCCCAAAGCGAAAGACTCATTCATCTTCATCAGCACTGAGTCCTTCAGCTCATAAACACAGGATCTAGATGTTGACCCTGCTTGACTTCAACTACCAAGGATGATTCAGAACTAGGATGAACTGAAACATCCCCACTAGTAGAGTCAACCAATCGCATACCCAGTCTGTCCAGTCTGTGTACATCTTTTACCAACTCTTTCTTCTCATACTCAACATGGGCTGTACTTCCCATGCTCATCCTGCTCAAAGCATCAGCTACAACATTAGCCTTACCTGGATGGTAGTGAACATTCATGTCATAATCCTTCAACACCTCCAACCATCTCCGCTGACGTAGATTCAACTCTCTTTGTGTGAACACGTACTGGAGACTCTTGTGGTTTGTGAATACATCCACATGCACTCCATACAAGTAGTGCCTCCACATCTTCAGGGCAAACACCACAGCTGCCAACTCCAGGTCATGAGTGGGATAATTCATCTCATGAACCTTGAGTTGTCTGGACGCATAGGCTATCACCTTACCAACCTGCATAAGAACACAACCCAAACTAACCCTAGATGCATCACAATAAACAGTGTAATTCTCACCACACTTAGGCAAAGTAAGCACCGGGGCTGAAGTGAGTTTGTCCTTGAGCTCCTGGAAACTCCTCTCACAAGTCTCCGTCCATTGAAACTTGGCTTTCTTCTTAGTCAAAGCTGTCAATGGGGCAGCAACGGAAGAAAAGCCCTCCACAAACCTGCGGTAGTTACCAGCCAATTCCAAAAAGCTATGGATGTCAGTGGGAGTAAGAGGCTTTGGCCAGTTCTTCACAGCCTCAGTCTTCCTGGGATCCACCTCCACGCCCTGATCGGACACAACATCATCCAGGAAGGTCACTAATCTAAGCCAAAATTCACACTTGCTGAATTTGGCATACAGCTGATGTTGTCTAAGTACCTGCAAGGATAGTCTCAAATGCTGTTGATGCTCTTCCTTGGTCCTAGAGTAGATAAGAATGTCATCAATGAATACTATGACGAAAGAGTCAAGGTATTCACGGAAGACTCAGTTCATGAGGTCCATAAATGTAGCAGGTGCATTCGTAAGACCAAATGACATGACTAAGAACTCATAGTGACCATAACGGGTACAAAAGGCTGTCTTTGGGATATCTCCATCCCTAACCCTAAGTTGATGATACCCTGAACGAAGATCAATCTTAGAGAAGAAACTAGACCCTTGGAGCTGATCGAAGAAATCATCTATTCTGGGAAGTGGATAATTATTCATTATAGTGACTTTGTTGAGCTGCCGATAATCGATACACATTCTAAGGGTTCCATCTTTCTTTTTCACAAACAACACTGGAGCGCCCCAAGGGGATATGCTCAGCTGAATGAAACCCTTATCACTAAGATATTTTAACTGCAGCTTCAAATCTTTGAGTTCAGCTGGAGACATTCGGTAAGGAGGAATTAAAATTGGTTTAGTATCGGGTTCTAAGTCGATACCAAAATCAATCTCTCGAAGGGGAGGGACTCCAGGCAAATCATCAGGAAATACATCTAGGAACTCATTCACTACAGGCACTGAGTGTATGGAAGGAATGTCATGATCTAAATCGTTAACACTCACAAGATGACACAATAACCCCTTGGATATCATTTTATTGGCCTTAAGGTTCGAAATCAAGGGGTTAGGATGACTCGAGTTATACCCCTCCCAGACTAGCTCCTCTTCATCAAGGAAATGAAATCTCACAACTCTACTACGACAGTCCAAACAAGCATAACAACTGTGAAGCCAGTCCATGCCAAGAATAAAATCAAAATCATGCATGGGTAACTCAACCAAGTCTGCACACATAGTCTTACCACTTACAACTATTGGGCAATCCTTGTATACTCTATCAGTTCTTACATTCTCTCCTAAAGGTGTACTAACCACTATAGGATCATGTAGAACTTCAGGCAATATCTCAAAAGTGAGAGCAAGCAAAGGAGTTACAAAGGAAAGCGTAGACCCAGGATCAAGTAAAGTATAAACAGAAGTTGAGAATACTTGTAGCATACCTGTGACCGCATCAGCGGACTTCTCCTGCTCCTCCCTGCCCTTCAGGGCATAGAACCTGTTCCTCTTTGGAGGCTCGGCTGCTGCTGCACCCTGTGGATTAGGCCTAGGCTGAGCATTACCTCCAGCCTGGGCTCTGTTCTGTGGGCAGTCTCTAACCATGTGCCCACTCTTACCGCAACCGAAGCAGGCATTAGTGCCCTGTCTGCACTCTCCACTGTGAGCACGGCCACTCTTAGCACAATTCTTTTTAGGACGCTGCATCTCACCTCCATTGCCCTTCTTAGGCTCAGGTCTGCCTCCTCTAGGTGTTGTACTCCTCTGATAATTAGAGTTCCCAGAACTTTGTTGCCCCTTCTTGAACCTGGGCTGCTCACGGACACCAAAATTATTTCTATGGCCTCCATGGCTGGGACCTGCCTAATCTTGAGGCTTAGGCCTCCTAGCATCACAAATACCCCTCTTTTTGCGGTTGTCCTCTACCTGCTGGACATGCACCATCAACCTGGAGAGGTCCATATTATCATGGAGCATCACAGACCGACACTCCTCCTCCATATCTCCATTGATTCCTGTGAGGAACTTGCTCATCTCATCCCTGCTGTTAGACACAAGGGAAATAGCATACCTGGATAATTTAACAAACTTCAGTACTCATCTCATCCTTGCTGTTAGATGTTAAGGAAAGTAGCATAGCTGGATAGTTTAACAAATTTTAGGGAATACTCCCTGACTGTCATAGATCCCTGCTTAAGGTTGATGAACTCCTCAACCTTGGCTTCCCTCATATCTTTGGGAAAGAATCTCTCCAGAAAGGCTGTCTTAAACAACTCCCAAGTGACTGGAACTCCACCTAAAGCTCGGCTATCCTGCCACATCTTGCACCCAATCTGTGCGACATCCTTGAGCTGATAGGAAGCCAGCTCAGCCTTCTCAGTATCTGTGGCCCCCATAGCCACCAAAATCTTATGCAACTCGTCCACAAACTCCTGAGGATCCTCTGAAGTCTTGGACCCTGTAAAAATAGGAGTATTCATCCTCGTGAAGTCTCTCAGCCTGTCAGCCATGCTACGAACCGGTGGGTTCTCCCTCTGAACATCCTGTACGTTGACCTGGGCAGTCATAGCCTGGGCCTGCATAGTAATGGCCTGTGCCATCTGGGCCAGAGATGCCCTCACCTCAGCATCAGTCAACCCAGCTGGGTTAACTGGCATATCCACTTCTTCAGCTGGAGCCTGGGGTGGAACCTGATTGTTCCCAGCAGTTGCTCCTCCTCTCCTCTGACCAACATTCCTCCTAGTATTCATTCTTTGAAAACAATAAGAAATGATGTTAGACACGCTCATAACACCAAGAAATCAGACATTAGGAAAAGCATGATAAGATCAGAAGAAGGGAAATTTTCCTACGCATTATGCATTCTCTAATTCAGGATAGTGGTGCACTTCACTACCATGACTTAGAAACTACTCAATGTGGTTGATGTGAACTCATTATTATCTGAACTTAACCTAGTGCTCTGGTACCAACTTTGTCACGATCGGAATCTAGACCCCAGACGAGACCGGCGTCGTTGACCTCTTAGAGGTCGCAGACAAGCCTACTTACGTCATTCTTACTTCATCTAGGTTAATTTTAGCGGAAACTTAGAAACTTTTTGTTTCTTAACATACTTATTAAACATTCTCATCATTACATAATTGTTCACCATCAACCATCTAATATTAAGATCATCAAATAAAAGAAAATAGTATAATATAGTAATAAAGATGTACTTGCCAAAATGGCACCAATACAATGTCTGAATAAAATAGGGAAGAAACGCTAGTGGAACATACTCCACTAGATCAACTCTAAAACTATGCTAGAATATAAATGGCAGCATCCTCGAAAGCATGAGGGCCTACCAAGTTCGGATGAATGCTCGACGTCCGGATAACTTCAACGTCAACCTGTAGCTCTAGCACCCACCTGTGCCTGCACCTAAAATTGTAGAGTAGTATAGGGTTAGTACACACTTGTACTAAGTATGGGTATATGCAAGCACACACCAAGGACATGCATGAGAAAGAATAGCTCTTTCCTAACAACATGATTATGGAAAGTCAAGTCAACGGACTTGCCAAATTGGGATTAGGAAAGTTAGTGCACTTTCCAAATTTGGATTAGGAAAGTCATGCCATGATAGTAACATGCATCATCATACTTATCATATTGCACACAGCACATAACATCTTACACATAGCACATATCATATAGCATACATCACCTAACATCTTTCATAACATTCATTCATATGCCATGAGACCTTGGAATCATGGACTTGACATTAAGACTTTCCAAAATGAGGGCTCAACATATTGGACCTCAACTAGGGAGTCTTCATTAGCAAACACAGAGTCTGCTTCATTCATTCATACATACTTTATTTCATTTCGTTCATAGGCCAGTGTGAACACCAGCTAAACCTAGGGTGTAGTTTAAGACTTTCATCGGGTTTGCTGTGCAATGATCAAGAATAACCTAGTGTCATTACCTGAATCTAGCTCACCTCTTGATTATCCTATCCTAACACCTTTTGTATCGTTCATTTCATTATGTGCTGCATTTGAGGCTGGCCTCATTCATTCATTGGGAACTTTAACTTTAACCAACATAGATCATGTGAGCATCATGAAATCCAGTGTCTCCCCCACACCGAAAAGAGGTGGAATCACAGGCCAAGGTGACCCAAAACATGCTAGCGTACATGGGATTTTAACCCCGCCAGATCCCTATATTGGTAGTATAAGTTCGAAGACCAGGAGATATAAGGAGACCCATACCCGGCCAGCCGTACAGCCTCATCTCATGAGAGTTACGTGAACCTCCGCCCTTCCCGAAAGAAGGCATCACCGCTCATAGCTAGTCTATCGATGCTCAGTATAAAGTTCCATTACATTCAACTCATACGTCATGGAAGCTGGCTTCTAGTATGAGGACATCATAGCTCAATAGATGATTTCTCATCTCAACATTAGTATTAAGTGTGTTAATCTCAATACTTTCATAGAGTGTTCATATAGACTGGTCTCTTCATTAACTTACACTCTCATAGGTGAGTACATTTTGGTAACATTTACTTAGGCTCATTTGAGATTGTTCTCATGTTTTACATTAACCTCATATCATGTTGTCACCGCATTCATTAACATTAGAAAATTTGCTCTTCATAATTACTCACCCCATTTTACGTGAATGTTCATTTCATCATATGCCAATATACTTGGCCATTTGTGTGTTTGATACTCTTACTTATCCCTTCTAGGGTTTCATCATTTCATTGTTCATTTCATCATTTCATTGTTCATTTCATCATTTCATCACATACATCCTAGGTTCAGTTACTTTTAAACGTATGCTAGACTTATGAGTCTATACACACAAGCCATGAGGCTTCATTCATAGTTCGTTAAGTGACTCATACATTCTTAATATTATGTAGTACAAGACTTATGTATCTTGTATATGTGCCAAGATATTGATTTCGATCTAAGTAGGTGGCATTATTCTTGAACATTTAATTCACGTATGACTTATGTATCAATAAGGAAAATTGGGCAAGGGAACCCAAGTTCGAATCACTTGGACAACATTTACATTTTTCATTGATTTTATCTTTAATCTTCATGACATTGGGACTCTAGATCGAACCCCAACATCAACATTCTATCTTTAGTTTTCTCCTTGGTTTTCCTCTTAATTTGGCCGAAGGGTTGTGGGTTCGAACCCTCACAGCCTCACTTTGTTTTCTTAATTAATTTCGCCTTTCTCCCTTCTATCCCTGAGGTCGTGGGGTCGATTCCCATGCCTCACATTTTCTTTTCTTTAATTTCTCTTCTCTCATTCGCAGCCTGGATGTCGTGGGTTTGATTCCCACGCCTCCCATTTATTTACTTAAATTATTTCCCTCTCCTTTCCCAACAAATAGCCCAATTTCGATTCCCCCAGACCCCTTTTTCATTTCTTTTTTTTCACGAATTACAATAGCCGCACGGTTCGATTCCCCTTAACCCCATTTCCCCCTTTACGTTTTTAGCATCTTCACATGTGAGGTCTTGGGTTAAATCCCCAGTGACCTCACCTATTTTATTTTCATTTAAAAACCCAGATTCTTAACCTTATTTTTGACCGAAACTAGAGTACACCAAGCTGGAAATTTGATCATAATTTTAGCTTCCTTTCATCAACCTTTTCACGTTAGTTCTTAAGGCATTTCACAAAACATTTAGTGTATTGTCAGCTGTAGTTTAGTAGTTACATTACCCAAGCGTTTTTCACTTAAAATCAATAACTTCACACCCCATATGAACATCACATTGTGTACAACTTTTGCACATAAAATACAAGGATTAAACAAGCTATTTCATACCTCCAACAGTGAGTGCATTCACTGCCACACGTTGCACACACACATCATTTTTTTCACATAATTTTGGACAACATATCCAATATTCACATAATTCCGAACATGCATACTTAAACATAAACATCACGAAAACACATTTCATCCCTACTTTGTACTAGCAAACATACCGAACCTATGATTCAATGGGAGCTAGTGACAGGGACATGCAACGGGGAACAACCCTAGTTTTCGGAGTGAGTATCTTGAACCTGAAGGGGTCTCTTGGGAAAGGGACCAAGAGACAAGAAACCCATACCTTATTTGATTGTTCAAACGTTGAAGTTACTGCCCAAACCTTTCTCCGAAACCATGTCCAACTCACTTAAAGTTTCACCACCAACTAGACGGAAATCTCCCATTGCCTTAACGTTTTTGATTAACTTGTTTTCTTAAACTTTTTTGGTGTTTTTCTTCAAGTGTGAAGACTTCAATATTTGTTCTGTTCTTGAAGTTGTTTTGGGCAGAGAGAAATATAAAGTTTGAACGTGAGAATGTGATAGACGTGAGAGAGTGAAACGTGTGAAGTTGTTTAGGCTTAGATAATGACTTAGTCAATTTAGGACTCTCCCTAAATACTTAAAATCTGATTTTATTAATTATACGTGAAAGGACCATAATGCCCTTACAAAAATCAGATTTAATCACTAATTAAATCACCAATTTGTTGCTTCCATTGGGGCTCGAACTCGGGTGGAGTGACCACCACGAAAGGGCTGTTTCGGGTCGACCCAACCCTAACCGGTTCTTTAATTAATTTATTAATTCCTTAGGGTAATTACGATATTACCCTTGGCTTGGAAAAGACAATTTTACCCCTGGACCCTCAAAACTTAAGATTTCTTCTTTTTAATTTCGGTAAAGACTCATTCGATTATATCTTCATTTTCGAGAGCCCTAAATGGTTCCAACCTTTCCAAGCTCAACTAACTCCCCAAGTTAGTTGGCTTGGCCGTAGTAAGGGTTCTGAGGTCTGGTTCTACGCGCTTCAATCCGTGTGAACCTTGGTCTAATCGCAAGCATTCTTGACACCTTAAGCCTTTCTTATCTTATTCATTTTTAGGGTTGTTACATTATCCCCCCCTTAGGAACATTCGTCCCCGAATGAAACTACCACTATATATCATAATGGAAGTCAAATCATAAAGTAATCACTATGCACAGTCAAGTAATAGCAACAAAATATGGAGAGAGAAGGAAACATAGACTTAAGAGTAGGAAGTCTAACCTCAAGTGCTGAAAAGATGAGGGTAGCGGGATCTCATGTCGGCCTCAGCCTCCCACGTAGCACCCTCAACAAGATGATTCTCCACAATACCTTCACTGTGGCAATCTCCTTGTTCCTCAGCCGCTTGACCTGTCTGTCTAACATCTCAACAGGTACCTCCTCATAAGACAAGTCTTCATCAACCCCCAAACCTTCCACAGGTATAATCGATGCTGCATCACCTAGGCACTTCTTCAACATAGAGACATGAAAGACTAGATGAACAGAAGCTAGCTCCACAGGCAATGCCAACTCATAGGCTACCTCACCCACACGCTGTAGGATCTCGTATGGCCCAACATACCTCGGACTCAACTTCCCTTTCCCGCCAAACCTCATCACCCCCTTCATAGGTGATATCTTCAGATAGACCTGGTCACCAACATCAAACTCTAAGGGCCATTTTCTATTATTTGCATATGACTTCTGCCGACTGTAAGAAGTAGTCAACCTATCCCTAATCACTTTGACCTTCTCTAAGGCCTCATGAATGATCTCTGGACCCTAAATGGATGACTCTCCAACCTCGAACCACCCAACTAGAGATCTACACCTCCTACCATACAGTGCCTCAAACGGTGCCATCCCAATGCTGGAGTGATAGCTATTATTATACGAGAACTCTATCAAAGGTAGATGGTCATCCCAGCTACCTCTGAAGTCAATCACACACGCTCTCAACATGTCCTCCAATGTCTGAATGGTGCGCTCTGCCTGCCCATCTGTCTGAGGGTGAAAGGCAGTACTAAGCTTTACCTGCATGCCCAAGCTCTTCTGGAAAGATCTCCAGAAATGTGAAGTAAACTGAGCTCCTCTATCTGAAATGATAGACAAAGGAATCCCATGCCATCTCACAATCTCATCAATATAGAGTCTCGCATAATACTCAGCTCTGTAAGTAGACTTCACAGGGATAAAGTGAGCAGATTTAGTCAATCTGTCCACAATAACCCATATGGAGTCATGCTGCCTCCTAGTCTTCGGAAGACCAACAACGAAGTCCATATTAATGGCCTCCCACTTCCAAGTCGGAACCTCAATAATCTGAGTCAGACCGCCAGGCTTAAGATGCTCTGCCTTAACCTGCTGACAATTAGGACACTTGGACACATATTCTTCAATGTACTTCTTCATGCCATCCCACCAATATATCTGCTTAAGATCATGATACATCTTCGTGGAACCTGGATGTATGGAATATCTAGAACCATGGGCCTCTGCAACAATCCTGGTACGCAAATCATCAACATCTAGTACACACAGTCTGTCCTGATACCTAAGTATGCCATCACCTCCCAAAGCGAAAGACTCATTCATCTTCATCAGCACTGAGTCCTTCAGCTCATCAACACAGGATCTAGATGTTGACCCTGCTTGACTTCAACTACCAAGGATGATTCAGAACTAGGATGAACTGAAACATCCCCACTAGTAGAGTCAACCAATCGCATACCCAGTCTGTCCAGTCTGTGTACATCTTTTACCAACTCTTTCTTCTCATACTCAACATGGGCTGTACTTCCCATGCTCATCCTGCTCAAAGCATCAGCTACAACATTAGCCTTACCTGGATGGTAGTGAACATTCATGTCATAATCCTTCAACACCTCCAACCATCTCCGCTGACGTAGATTCAACTCTCTTTGTGTGAACACGTACTGGAGACTCTTGTGGTTTGTGAATACATCCACATGCACTCCATACAAGTAGTGCCTCCACATCTTCAGGGCAAACACCACAGCTGCCAACTCCAGGTCATGAGTGGGATAATTCATCTCATGAACCTTGAGTTGTCTGGACGCATAGGCTATCACCTTACCAACCTGCATAAGAACACAACCCAAACTAACCCTAGATGCATCACAATAAACAGTGTAATTCTCACCACACTTAGGCAAAGTAAGCACCGGGGCTGAAGTGAGTTTGTCCTTGAGCTCCTGGAAACTCCTCTCACAAGTCTCCGTCCATTGAAACTTGGCTTTCTTCTTAGTCAAAGCTGTCAATGGGGCAGCAACGGAAGAAAAGCCCTCCACAAACCTGCGGTAGTTACCAGCCAATTCCAAAAAGCTACGGATGTCAGTGGGAGTAAGAGGCTTTGGCCAGTTCTTCACAGCCTCAGTCTTCCTGGGATCCACCTCCACGCCCTGATCGGACACAACATCATCCAGGAAGGTCACTAATCTAAGCCAAAATTCACACTTGCTGAATTTGGCATACAGCTGATGTTGTCTAAGTACCTGCAAGGATAGTCTCAAATGCTGTTGATGCTCTTCCTTGGTCCTAGAGTAGATAAGAATGTCATCAATGAATACTATGACGAAAGAGTCAAGGTATTCACGGAAGACTCAGTTCATGAGGTCCATAAATGTAGCAGGTGCATTCGTAAGACCAAATGACATGACTAAGAACTCATAGTGACCATAACGGGTACAAAAGGCTGTCTTTGGGATATCTCCATCCCTAACCCTAAGTTGATGATACCCTGAACGAAGATCAATCTTAGAGAAGAAACTAGACCCTTGGAGCTGATCGAAGAAATCATCTATTCTGGGAAGTGGATAATTATTCATTATAGTGACTTTGTTGAGCTGCCGATAATCGATACACATTCTAAGGGTTCCATCTTTCTTTTTCACAAACAACACTGGAGCGCCCCAAGGGGATATGCTCAGCTGAATGAAACCCTTATCACTAAGATATTTTAACTGCAGCTTCAAATCTTTGAGTTCAGCTGGAGACATTCTGTAAGGAGGAATTAAAATTGGTTTAGTATCGGGTTCTAAGTCGATACCAAAATCAATCTCTCGAAGGGGAGGGACTCCAGGCAAATCATCAGGAAATACATCTAGGAACTCATTCACTACAGGCACTGAGTGTATGGAAGGAATGTCATGATCTAAATCGTTAACACTCACAAGATTACACAATAACCCCTTGGATATCATTTTATTGGCCTTAAGGTTTGAAATCAAGGGGTTAGGATGACTCGAGTTATACCCCTCCCAGACTAGCTCCTCTTCATCAAGGAAATGAAATCTCACAACTCTACTACGACAGTCCAAACAAGCATAACAACTGTGAAGCCAGTCCATGCCAAGAATAAAATCAAAATCATGCATGGGTAACTCAACCAAGTCTGCACACATAGTCTTACCACTTACAACTATTGGGCAATCCTTGTATACTCTATCAGTTCTTACATTCTCTCCTAAAGGTGTACTAACCACTATAGGATCATGTAGAACTTCAGGCAATATCTCAAAAGTGAGAGCAAGCAAAGGAGTTACAAAGGAAAGCGTAGACCCAGGATCAAGTAAAGCATAAACAGAAGTTGAGAATACTTGTAGCATACCTGTGACCGCATCAGCGGACTTCTCCTGCTCCTCCCTGCCCTTCAGGGCATAGAACCTGTTCCTCTTTGGAGGCTCGGCTGCTGCTGCACCCTGTGGATTAGGCCTAGGCTGAGCATTACCTCCAGCCTGGGCTCTGTTCTGTGGGCAGTCTCTAACCATGTGCCCACTCTTACCGCAACCGAAGCAGGCATTAGTGCCCTGTCTGCACTCTCCACTGTGAGCACGGCCACTCTTAGCACAATTCTTTTTAGGACGCTGCATCTCACCTCCATTGCCCTTCTTAGGCTCAGGTCTGCCTCCTCTAGGTGTTGTACTCCTCTGATAATTAGAGTTCCCAGAACTTTGTTGCCCCTTCTTGAACCTGGGCTGCTCACGGACACCAAAATTATTTCTATGGCCTCCATGGCTGGGACCTGCCTAATCTTGAGGCTTAGGCCTCCTAGCATCACAAATACCCCTCTTTTTGCGGTTGTCCTCTACCTGCTGGACATGCACCATCAACCTGGAGAGGTCCATATTATCATGGAGCATCACAGACCGACACTCCTCCTCCATATCTCCATTGATTCCTGTGAGGAACTTGCTCATCTCATCCCTGCTGTTAGACACAAGGGAAATAGCATACCTGGATAATTTAACAAACTTCAGTACTCATCTCATCCTTGCTGTTAGATGTTAAGGAAAGTAGCATAGCTGGATAGTTTAACAAATTTTAGGGAATACTCCCTGACTGTCATAGATCCCTGCTTAAGGTTGATGAACTCCTCAACCTTGGCTTCCCTCATATCTTTGGGAAAGAATCTCTCCAGAAAGGCTGTCTTAAACAACTCCCAAGTGACTGGAACTCCACCTAAAGCTCGGCTATCCTGCCACATCTTGCACCCAATCTGTGCGACATCCTTGAGCTGATAGGAAGCCAGCTCAGCCTTCTCAGTATCTGTGGCCCCCATAGCCACCAAAATCTTATGCAACTCGTCCACAAACTCCTGAGGATCCTCTGAAGTCTTGGACCCTGTAAAAATAGGAGTATTCATCCTCGTGAAGTCTCTCAGCCTGTCAGCCATGCTACGAACCGGTGGGTTCTCCCTCTGAACATCCTGTACGTTGACCTGGGCAGTCATACCTGGGCCTGCATAGTAATGGCCTGTGCCATCTGGGCCAGAGATGCCCTCACCTCAGCATCAGTCAACCCAGCTGGGTTAACTGGCATATCCACTTCTTCAGCTGGAGCCTGGGGTGGAACCTGATTGTTCCCAGCAGTTGCTCCTCCTCTCCTCTGACCAACATTCCTCCTAGTATTCATTCTTTGAAAACAATAAGAAATGATGTTAGACACGCTCATAACACCAAGAAATCAGACATTAGGAAAAGCATGATAAGATCAGAAGAAGGGAAATTTTCCTACGCATTATGCATTCTCTAATTCAGGATAGTGGTGCACTTCACTACCATGACTTAGAAACTACTCAATGTGGTTGATGTGAACTCATTATTATCTGAACTTAACCTAGTGCTCTGGTACCAACTTTGTCACGATCGGAATCTAGACCCCAGACGAGACCGGCGTCGTTGACCTCTTAGAGGTCGCAGACAAGCCTACTTACGTCATTCTTACTTCATCTAGGTTAATTTTAGCGGAAACTTTGAAACTTTTTGTTTCTTAACATACTTATTAAACATTCTCATCATTACATAATTGTTCACCATCAACCATCTAATATTAAGATCATCAAATGAAAGAAAATAGTATAATATAGTAATAAAGATGTACTTGCCAAAATGGCACCAATACAATGTCTGAATAAAATAGGGAAGAAACGCTAGTGGAACATACTCCACTAGATCAACTCTAAAACTATGCTAGAATATAAATGGCAGCATCCTCGAAAGCATGAGGGCCTACCAAGTTCGGATGAATGCTCGACGTCCGGATAGCTTTAACGTCAACCTGTAGCTCTAGCACCCACCTGTGCCTGCACCTAAAATTGTAGAGTTGTATAGGGTTAGTACACACTTGTACTAAGTATGGGTATATGCAAGCACACACCAAGGACATGCATGAGAAAGAATAGCTCTTTCCTAACAACATGATTATGGAAAGTCAAGTCAACGGACTTGCCAAATTGGGATTAGGAAAGTTAGTGCACTTTTCAAATTTGGATTAGGAAAGTCATGCCATGATAGTAACATGCATCATCATACTTATCATATTGCACACAGCACATAACATCTTACACATAGCACATATCATATAGCATACATCACCTAACGTCTTTCATAACATTCATTCATATGCCATGAGACCTTGGAATCATGGACTTGACATTAAGACTTTCCAAAATGAGGGCTCAACATATTGGACCTCAACTAGGGAGTCTTCATTAGCAAACACAGAGTCTGCTTCATTCATTCATACATACTTTATTTCATTTCGTTCATAGGCCAGTGTGAACACCAGCTAAACCTAGGGTGTAGTTTAAGACTTTCATCGGGTTTGCTGTGCAATGATCAAGAATAACCTAGTGTCATTACCTGAATCTAGCTCACCTCTTGATTATCCTATCCTAACACCTTTTGTATCGTTCATTTCATTATGTGCTGCATTTGAGGCTGGCCTCATTCATTCATTGGGAACTTTAACTTTAACCAACATAGATCATGTGAGCATCATGAAATCCAGTGTCTCCCCCACACCGAAAAGAGGTGGAATCACAGGCCAAGGTGACCCAAAACATGCTAGCGTACATGGGATTTTAACCCCGCCAGATCCCTATATTGGTAGTATAGGTTCAAAGACCAGGAGATATAAGGAGACCCATACCCGGCCAGCCGTACAGCCTCATCTCATGAGAGTTACGTGAACCTCCGCCCTTCCCGAAAGAAGGCATCACCGCTCATAGCTAGTCTATCGATGCTCAGTATAAAGTTCCATTACATTCAACTCATACGTCATGGAAGCTGGCTTCTAGTATGAGGACATCATAGCTCAATAGATGATTTCTCATCTCAACATTAGTATTAAGTGTGTTAATCTCAATACTTTCACAGAGTGTTCATATAGACTGGTCTCTTCATTAACTTACACTCTCATAGGTGAGTACATTTTGGTAACATTTACTTAGGCTCATTTGAGATTGTTCTCATGTTTTACATTAACCTCATATCATGTTGTCACCGCATTCATTAACATTAGAAAATTTGCTCTTCATAATTACTCACCCCATTTTACGTGAATGTTCATTTCATCATATGCCAATATACTTGTCCATTTGTGTGTTTGATACTCTTACTTATCCCTTCTAGGGTTTCATCATTTCATTGTTCATTTCATCATTTCATTGTTCATTTCATCATTTCATCACATACATCCTAGGTTCACTTACTTTTAAACGTATGCTAGACTTATGAGTCTATACACACAAGCCATGAGGCTTCATTCATAGTTCGTTAAGTGACTCATACATTCTTAATATTATGTAGTACAAGACTTATGTATCTTGTATATGTGCCAAGATATTGATTTCGATCTAAGTAGGTGGCATTATTCTTGAACATTTAATTCACGTATGACTTATGTATCAATAAGGAAAATTGGGCAAGGGAACCCAAGTTCGAATCACTTGGACAACATTTACATTTTTCATTGATTTTATCTTTAATCTTCATGACATTGGGACTCTAGATCGAACCCCAACATCAACATTCTATCTTTAGTTTTCTCCTTGGTTTTCCTCTTAATTTGGCCGAAGGGTTGTGGGTTCGAACCCTCACAGCCTCACTTTGTTTTCTTAATTAATTTCGCCTTTCTCCCTTCTATCCCTGAGGTCGTGGGGTCGATTCCCATGCCTCACATTTTCTTTTCTTTAATTTCTCTTCTCTCATTCGCAGCCTGGATGTCGTGGGTTTGATTCCCACGCCTCCCATTTATTTACTTAAATTATTTCCCTCTCCTTTCCCAACAAATAGCCCGATTTCGATTCCCCCAGACCCCTTTTTCATTTCTTTTTTTTCACGAATTACAATAGCCGCACGGTTCGATTCCCCTTAACCCCATTTCCCCCTTTACGTTTTTAGCATCTTCACATGTGAGGTCTTGGGTTCAATCCCCAGTGACCTCACCTATTTTATTTTCATTTAAAAACCCAGATTCTTAACCTTATTTTTGACCGAAACTAGAGTACACCAAGCTGGAAATTTGATCATAATTTTAGCTTCCTTTCATCAACCTTTTCACGTTAGTTCTTAAGGCATTTCACAAAACATTTAGTGTATTGTTAGCTGTAGTTTAGTAGTTACATTACCCAAGCGTTTTTCACTTAAAATCAATAACTTCACACCCCATATGAACATCACATTGTGTACAACTTTTGCACATAAAATACAAGGATTAAACAAGCTATTTCATACCTCCAACAGTGAGTGCATTCACTGCCACACGTTGCACACACACATCATTTTTTTCACATAATTTTGGACAACATATCCAATATTCACATAATTCCGAACATGCATACTTAAACATAAACATCACGAAAACACATTTCATCCCTACTTTGTACTAGCAAACATACCGAACCTATGATTCAATGGGAGCTAGTGACAGGGACATGCAACGGGGAACAACCCTAGTTTTCGGAATGAGTATCTTGAACCTGAAGGGGTCTCTTGGGAAAGGGACCAAGAGACAAGAAACCCATACCTTATTTGATTGTTCAAACGTTGAAGTTACTGGCCAAACCTTTCTCCGAAACCATGTCCAACTCACTTAAAGTTTCACCACCAACTAGACGGAAATCTCCCATTGCCTTAACGTTTTTGATTAACTTGTTTTCTTAAACTTTTTTGGTGTTTTTCTTCAAGTGTGAAGACTTCAATATTTGTTCTGTTCTTGAAGTTGTTTTGGGCAGAGAGAAATATAAAGTTTGAATGTGAGAATGTGATAGACGTGAGAGAGTGAAACGTGTGAAGTTGTTTAGGCTTAGATAATGACTTAGTCAATTTAGGACTCTCCCTAAATACTTAAAATCTGATTTTATTAATTATACGTGAACGGACCATAATGCCCTTACAAAAATCAGATTTAAACACTAATTAAATCACCAATTTGTTGCTTCCATTGGGGCTCGAACTCGGGTGGAGTGACCACCACGAAATGGGCTGTTTTGGGTCGACCCAACCCTAACCGGTTCTTTAATTAAATTAATTAATTAATTTATTAATTCCTTAGGGTAATTACGATATTACCCTTGGCTTAGAAACGACAATTTTACCCCTGGACCCTCAAAACTTAAGATTTCTTCTTTTTAAGTCCGGTAAAGACTCCTTTGATTAAATCTTCATTTTCGAGAGCCCTACATGGTTCCAACCTTTCCAAGCTCAACTAACTCCCCAAGTTATTTGGCTTGGCCGTAGTAAGGGTTCTGAGGTCTGGTTCTACGCGCATCAATTCATATGAACCTTGGTCTAATCGCAAGCATTCTTGACACCTTAAGCCTTTCTTATCTTATTCATTTTTAGGGTTGTTACATTATCCCCCCTTAGGAACATTCGTCCCCGAATGACACTACTACTATATATCATAATGGCAGTCAAATCATAACGTAATCACTATGCACAGTCAAGTAATAGTAACAAAATATGGAGAGAGAAGGAAACATAGACTTAAGAGTAGGAAGTCTAACCTCAAGTGCTGAAAAGATGAGTGTAGAGGTATCTCATGTCGGCCTCAGCCTCCCACGTAGCACCCTCAACAAGATGATTTCTCCACAATAACTTCACTGTGGCAATCTCCTTGTTCCTCAGCCGCTTGACCTGTCTGTCTAACATCTCAACAAGTTACTCCTCATAAGACAAGTCTTCATCAACCCCCAAACCTTCCACATGTAGAATCGATGCTGGATCACCTAGGCACTTCTTCAACATAGAGACATGAAAGACTGGATGAACAGAAGCTAGATCCGCAGACAATGCCAACTCATAGGCCACCTCACCCACAGGCTGTAGGATCTCGTATGGCCCAACATACCTCAGACTCAATTTCCCCTTTCTGCCAAACCTCATCACCCCCTTCATAGGTGATATCTTCATATAAACCTGGTCACCAACATCAAACTCAACATCAATACGAACAACCATCTATACTAAGCTCAACATCAATATAACAACCATCTATTATAAAGAATTAATTAGAAACTGAAAATGAATATATCATAAATAGTTTGCCAAACACGGCCTTATTACAAAGCTTCCAAATGAAAGTACGAAAGAAATGCTAGGGACAACATCCACTAGCTATGTCTAAGACTGAGGCTAGACTAAAACTGTATCATCCTCGAAATCATGAGGACCTACCAAATGGTTTGGAGAAACGCTGAAGTCCAAACCGCTGCAAGTGTTGTCAACCTGTCCTTTGACCTGCACCTATAAAAATAGTAAATAGTACGGGGTTAGTACACCACTTGTACTAAGTATGGGTGTATGCACACATACACATAAAGCTATGCATGATCAATGAAAGCTCTTCCTAAGCAACATGCCATTTCTGGAAAGTCTAGTCAATAGACTTTCCTATTCGTTATTTGTGAATTGTGGTATGAATATGATATATTTTAATGCATTCAAAGAACACAACTCATTTTCTATATGATTATAAGACATTAGTATCATCAACATAATTTTAGAACCACTCGGGCGAAGATTTAATTTTTGTATCCTCCAAACCCGAGAGCTCCTCTTTGTACACTTAGATTATTTTTTAATCTTTTTCTTCCTCTTGTTGTGTAGTTCAATAACTCCTTTGGTCCTATGTTTTACTTACAAGTGCAATGATTCATTGTAGTCCCATACCCACAATGAATCAAGTAAGTAATTCAAGAGATTAAGGAAATGACTTAACTACAATTTGGGGCATGAATATATTTATAAGTCAATACTTATTGACTATACTCATTCTTTAGTTGATTGCATAATGTGCATAGATCTTGGGGCATATCATTAAAGCTTATGATCTTGCTTACTTTGGGCATGAATTCTTTATAAACCAATCTTTGGTGACTATTCCTATTATTGTATTATTGGCCTAATGTAAGAAGTCATTATAAGCCAATATTATTTGGCGAATATCGTTTAGCCAATTATATAAAATCATTATAAGCCAATTTATTTGGCTTTATCATTTTCATAACATGAGGATTCATTATTAGCTATGCCCTTTACTTATTGTAAACTTCATTGGACACGATTTGACTATCCTTACAACAAGTTATTCATTACATCAAGTATTCATTACATTTCATAAGCCATTCTCTTTTGATTATGCCATTGATTTCATTACTTTCATGTTTTATATATTATACATTTTGTATAGACGAGACCTTGGAATCGTTGATATAGCATTAAGACATCTCAAGTGAGGACCCAGCATATGGGACCTCAACCCGAGGGCCTTCTTTAGAAAACACAGAGTCTTCTTCATTCGTTCATTCGTACTTCATATTATTCATTTCATTCAGACGTAGGCTGATGTAAACACCAACTATACCTAGGATGATGTTTAAGACTCTCATCGGGATCATGAAGTGCAATGACCAAGAATGACCTAATGTCATTACTTGAATCTGATTTCACCTCCTAATTGTCTTGCACAAACACCTTCGGTATCGTTCATTTCATTATCTTTCATACTTTGAGGAACTCCAACCTTAACCGACATAGATCATGTGAGCATCATGAAATCCGGTGTCTTCCCCACACCGAAAAGTGGTGGAGTCACTGGCCAAGGTGAAACCAAAACATGCTAGCGTATATAGGGAATTGAACCCTGCTAGATCCCTATATTGGCAGTATAGGTTCAAATACTATGAGATATAAGGAGATATACCCAATATGCCAGACAATCTCATTTCATGAGAGTTACGTGAACCTCCGCCCTTCCCGAAAGAAGGCATCACCGCTCATAGCTAGCCTATCGGTACTCAGTATAAAGTTCCATTACATTCAACTCATACATCATGGAAGCTGGATTCTAGGATGAGGACATCATAGCTCATTTGATGATTTCTCATCTCATCTCATCATTAGTATTAAGTGTGAATTGTCCTTACACTTACATATAGAGTATGATTGAGACTTATTTATTCTTTTGATGACTTGTCATCCTTACTTTACATTGATGCAATATGAATTGTCCTTACATATCATCCTTACTTTACATTGATGAATGTGAATTGTCCTTACATATCATCCTTACTTTACATTTATGAATGTGAATTGTCCTTACATATCATCCTTACTTTATATTGATGAATGTGAATTGTCCTTACATATCATCCTTAGGTGTTAATGAGACTAGTCTCGCACATTCTAACACCTTCATTCTTGAGTATTCTTTTAACAAATTAGCTTTGGTGTAAGTAAGACTTGTCTCACTTCCTTTAACACCCCATTATGGTCACTTACTTAATTTAGACCCCTTTAATTATGTTATAACTCACGTTACTTACTTACTTTAGTGTAGTAGCTTCATATCACCGTTTATGTATGATGAGCACTTCATTCAATGAGTTTCATGTGTTCATAGTTCATTTTTGTGGAGCATGTTGGGAGTTATCCCAATGAATGGCATGCCCTTGGTTATGGATTCATTGATATTACTTTAGAAGTGCTTAATATATATTTGATACTCTTGCTACACAAGAATTGACATATGATTAGTATTGGCTTAAGATTTGGGATGTTAGACTAACAAATTCATTCTTTTTGTCATAAGCCAATTTTTTACATATGTTCATATTTAAATTGCCATATGTATGAACCATTAGCCAATCTTTTAATCATTTACATAAGTTCCTAGCCATTAGCATATATTCATTTTGACCAAATAGAGTTAGCCAACTTTATTGGAACCAGATAGCCAATTTATTCAAGATATGATTTCATAGATGTCTTTTAGTGTCACATTTTAAGAACATATTGTACAGCATCATATTAATATTTGATGGCTTTAACATCTTTATAACATCACAACAACAGCAAGTCAACATTCAGCCAAAGGTACAAAATTCACTTAACACATCACAGACTTATCTTAGCATATTATCGATCCTTAATTATCATGATAAGATTAACTTTACGCAATTACAAGTTCATAAGTTCATTCAATAATCATCATTCAAGAACAATACATGTTAAGAATAGCCAGCACCACATACCAACAACATGATCTCTAACCTATTCAATATTGATATCGAAAAGGATACTAGGGAAGGGAAGTTCGACGAGAACGACTGGAACAACCCTAGTTTTCAAGATCTTGTGAATCGTTCAAAGGAAAATACTCTTGGAGAAAGAATTCCAGGAGAGAAACCCATACCTTAAGTAGAACGTAATCTATGAACACCATCTTGAACGAAAACTTGGAGAAACCTTGAAATCGCCTAGGAGAATCAATGTAATTTTCTGCCTTTTTCTTGCGTTCGTTGCTTGCTGTTTTTGCGTTGCCTTTTCATGAGTTTGAACGTGATTTTTAGGTTTAAGAACTGATCTTAAATTATACAACTTAGGGTTAATAAGTTAATTTAATAATTTAATTAACCAATTACCAAAACGCCCCTCCTAAGTTGACTAAACATAGGAGAACATAACACTTAGTCAAATGTGGAAATTGGTGTTGACTATGGTTTTGGTCAACATTTTGAATTTATATTATTTAATTAAATCCCAAATTTAATTAATTTAGGTACCTAGGATAAGTACTAAAGTACCCCTAAGTCATTGGAACCAAAATTAACCCTTTTGGACCATCCTAGGTTAAGTACTAGGATGTTTCTTGAATTGTACTAGGTTAGTGTAAGAATTTCGTTTTGATCATTTAAATTAATTAATTAAATTGCTAATTTAATTAATTAGGTTATCTAAGGTAATTACTAAAGTACCCTTAACTCGTTAGGACCATAAACAATCCTTTGAACCATCGTAGGTTAGGTACTAGGTTGTCTTTTTCTTGTTTTAACCGAAATCTGGAAATTGCTTTGTGATTTCGGTTTTGCCCCTTTAAATTAATTAATTAACTTGCTAAATTAATTAACTAAGCAGCCTAGTGTAATTACTAAACTACCCTTAAGTCGTTAGGATCTTAACTAAATCTTTGGACCATTATAGGTTAGGTACTAGGTTGTCCCTTTCTTGTCTTAACCAAAATTTGAAAATTTCCTTTTTAGTTTCGATTTTAGCCCTTTTAAATTAATCGATTAATTTTCTAAATTAATTAATTAGGTAACCTATGGGAATTACTAAAGTACCCCTAAGTTGTTAGGACCATAACTAACCTTTTGGATCATCCTAGGTTAGGTACTAGGTTGTCTCTTTAACTAGTACTAGGTTAGTGTCAACCTGGTTTTGGTCATAGGTTGTCGGGTGCACTAATTAGTTTATTTTGTTTGTTCCTAGGTTAGTTAGCTATTTAGGGTAGTAGGTTAGAGTCTAGAATTAGTTAGGAAGTTAGGCCCCACATGGAAGGGTCCCTTGTGCACGTTTTCCCCCTAACTACCCTAACCGAATTCGGTTAGGGTGGTCCCCTCCTTTGGCAGCTTCTTCACATGTCTTGCACATGTGTTGGTTGTACTTTCCTAACTAACTATTATTTATGGTTCCTTTGGGAATGTTTACTTATTGTCCCAAGGACCCTCACTATGTCCTTGGGCACTGCTTAATTGACATGATCATTTTAAATGGTCATGTGGAATGGTGCTAGGCTTGACACTTGGATTCCTAGTACTTCATATGTTTTGTTGAGATGTCATTTTTATTCAGCTTAGGGTCTTTATTGCAGGTACATTTATTGAACATCAATCTTGGATTGGGGTATGATAACCCAAAAAGTATATTTCTTATTCGTATATATAAAATTGGCTAATATCCCTTAGCCAATATTTCTATACTATGCCCAATATTTCAAAACATTGGGCATTGGGGTGCCTATGTACCCCTAATACGCTATCCTAATGGCATACTGGGCTCTTCATTAGACATATAATTTTCCGGAATGTTACAATGGAGGGGTAGTAGCTTAGCATCTATGGGTCCATTTATTTCTTACCTTAAGGCTAGCAAGATGATATGTAAGGGTTATCTCTATCATCTAGTTCGGGTTAAGTATTCTAGCTTTGAAACCCCAACTCTTGAGTCAGTTCCAGTAATCAGTGAGTTTCCAGAAGTGTTTTCAGAAGATCTTCCCGGAGATCCTCCCGAAAGGGAAATCGACTTTGGAATTGATCTCCTTCCAGATACCCAACTTATTTCTATTCCTCCTTACATAATGGCTCGAGCAGAGCTTAAGGAATTGAAGGATATGTTGAAGGACTTTCTAGATAAGGGTTTCATCAGACCTAGTATTTCACCATGGGTGCACCAGTGTTGTTCGTAAAGAACAAAGATGGCTCTATCTGAATGTGCATTGACTATAGATAGTTGCACAAGGTCACAATGAAGAATAAGTATCCCATCCCCTAGATTGATGACTTGTTTGACCAACTTCAGGGTGCTAGCCATTTCTCAAAGATAGACCTTATATCGGGTTTATCAACTCAGAGTCAGAGATAGTGACATTCCAAAAACAACCTCCAGAACTCGGTATGGTCATTATGAATCTGTAGTTATGTCCTTTGGACTAACCAATGCTCCTGCAGCTTTCATGGATATGATGAACAGAGTTTTCAAACAGTACTTGGACTTGTTCGTTATCATCTTTATTGATGATATCCTCATTACTATAGGAATGAGGAAGAACATGCAAGTCATTTGAGAGTTGTTCTACAGACTCTCAATGATTGCCAGTTATTTGCTAAGTTTAGCAAATGTGAGTTTTGGTTGCAATCTGTTGCTTTCCTTGGTTACATTGTATCTAGCGAAGGAATCACAAAAGATAGAAGCAGTGAAACAACGGCCTGACCCACCTCTGCTACAGATATCAGAAGTTTCTTAGGTCTATCAAGTTATACAGAAGGTTCGTGGAAGGATTTTCATCCAAAGCCTCACCATTGACTACATTGACTACAGCTCCTGTCTTGACTCTACCAGAGGGTTTAGATGGTTATGTGGTCTATTGCGATGCATCTAGAGTTGGCATTGGTTGTGTGTTGATGCAAAGAGATAAGATTATAGTTTATCCTTCTAGATAGCTTAAGGTGGATGAGAAGAACTATCCAACTCATGCCCTGAAACTTGAAGTCGTGGTATTTGCACTCAAGATCTGGAGACACTACTTGTATAGTGTTCATGTAGATGTGTTCACTGACCATAAGACCCTTCAATATGTGTTCGCCCAAAAACATTTTAATCTTCGCCAGAGGAGATTGGTTGAGTTCCTTAAGAATTATTATATGTGTGTGCATTATCATCCCGGTAAGGAGAATGTAGTAGCAGATGCTCTTAGTAGACTATCTATGGGTAGTGTAGCCCATGTTGATGAAGAAAAAAGGAGCTAGTGAAGGATGTTCACAGGCTTGCTCGCTTAGTAGTTCGCCTTATGAGCATATCAGACAATGGTGTGACAATTTAGAATGGGGCAGACTCTTCTTTTGTAATGGAGGTTAAAGAAAAACAAGACAGTGATCCAATCTTGCATGACCTTAAGGGTGCAGTCCATAATCAGAGAGTGGAGGTTTTCTCCCAAGGGGTAGATGGTGTACTTCGCTACAAAGGTAGATTGTGTGTTCGTGATGTAGGCGAGTTGAGACAGCATATTCCTGCAGAAGCCCATAACTCCAGATATTCTATTCACCCAGGTGCCACTAAGATGTACCGCGATCTGCGGGAAGTCTATTGGTGGAATGGCATGAAGAGGGATTTAGCAGATTTTGTGAGTAAGTGACCCAACTGTCAGCAAATCAAGGTAGAACATCAGAAACCAGGAGGTATGACTCAAGAGATAGATATTCCTACTTGGAAGTGGGATGTGATAAATATGGACTTCATCACAGGGTTACCGCGTACTCGCAGACAACGTGACTCCATTTGGGTGATAGTTGATATGATGACTAAGTCTTCTCGCGTTTTGGCGGTCAAGACTACAGATTTGGCTGAGGACTATGCCAATCTTTACATTAATGAAATTGTGAGGTTGCATGGGGTTCCTTTGTCTATCATCTGAGATAGAGGTCCTCAGTTTACCTCTCATTTCAGGAAGTCATTTCAGAAGGGTCTTGGTACTCAAGTTAACCTTAGCACAACATTTCATCCGCAAATGGATGGACAGGCAGAGCGTACCATTCAGACCCTAGAGGATATGTTGAGAGCTTGTGTGATCAATTTCAAGGGTATTTGGGATGATCACCTTTCTCTGATTGAGTTTGCCTACAACAGTAGCTACCATTCCAGCATTCAGATGGACCCGTATGAGGCTTTGTTTGGGAGTAGATGTAGATCTCCTGTTGGTTGGTTTAAAGTAGGTGAAGCAGCTTTGATAGGGTAAGATTAAGTCCTTTATGCTATGGAGAAAGTGCAACTCATTAGAGATAGACTTAAGACAGTCCAGAGTTGTCAGAAATCTTATGCAGATGTAAGGAGGAGGGAGCTAGAGTTCCAAGTTGATGATTGGGTTTTTCTGAAAGTGTCAGCTATGAAAGGGGTGATGAGATTTCGCAAGAAAGGGAAGCTCATTCCTAGATATGTAGTCCCTTACAAGATCTTGAAAAGTATTGGCAAGGTGGCATATGAGTTTGAATTACCAGCAGACTTAGCAGCAGTGCATCCAGTCTTCCACATCTCGCTCTTGAAGAAGTGTGTGGGTGATCCAGCCTCTATAGTGCCATTAGAGAGTGAGGCGGTGAAAGATACTCTTTCTTATGAGCATGTACCAGTTGAGATTCTTGACAGTCAGGTTAGAAGGTTGAGAAATAAAGAAGTCGCTTCAGTCAAGGTTTTGTGGAGGAGTCAGTCCCTAGAGGGAGCTACTTGGGAAGCAGAAGCGGCCATGAAAGCCAAATATCCTCACCTCTTTCCTTCCGACTCCACTCCAGTTTGATGTAGTAGTACCTCTTCAGTTTTCCAGTCATTCATGCGTGAGTTAAGTCTTAGAATCATGTTCCCTCAGTTTGTACTTGCATTTTTAGCGTATTTGAATGTTCTCAGAACTCAATTCAGTTAGAAACTCGGTTCTAAGTGTTTAGTAGAAGGGTTTGCTGCTCTCTCCCTCTATTTCAGCTAGTTTAGTCTTCATTCGAGGACGAAATTTCCAAAGGGGGAGATAATGTAACACCCCGTAGACAAAACAGACCAAAAATTAGTTTTTCAGAAAACTCTGCAGGTGCAACCAACGTGACCATCGACGGACCGTAGTCTGACCATCGGTCCGTCTTGCACATCCATCAATGGGGTCAGAAACCCCCAAAATCTCAGCCTAGGAAAATTTGGTTAAGTCCAGATCGACGGATGGACCTATGGTCCGTAGGTTAGAATACGGTCCATAGTATGTGACCATTGATCGACACCTCATTCACCAACTCTCTGACAAGAACCACAATTGACCAGCAAAGTTTATAGGTGGACCCACGGTCCGTAGGTCTGTCCGTAGGTTTGAATTAGCAGACAGTTAGGTGGGAAATGCAGTTGGGTCAACTTCAAATGATCATAACTCTTCGCACAAAATGAATTAGGCTACGCATGACATACCAAAAGATAGATAATTGAATTAGCTTTCCATAGCCAACCCTGCTAAAATCAGAGCTCCGAGTAAAAAGTTTTGCCCATTTTAGTAAAGACATGTCAAACTGGCCCAATCTACGGACCGAACAATGGGCCATCGATTGAACGATGGACTGTCAGTCCAGGTCGTCGTTTGGTCCGACAACAATTAACCCAGGGGTCTTTTGGTGTTTTCCCACTTCGTTTAAACTCTAAAATATGTCATTTGACCCTAAATCATCATATTTTGGTCAGTTTAACCTTAGAAACATAACTAAAACTTACCTAAGTGAAATCATTAATCAAAACATAGAAACATTAGAAGCAAGAAAGAAGAAAAAGGTCAGTCCAGGTTGTCGTTTGGTCCGACAACAATTAACCCAGGGTTTATTTGGTGTTTTCCCACTTCGTTTAAACTCTAAAATACGTCATTTTGACCCTAAATCATCATATTTTGGTCAGTTTAAGCTTAGAAACATAACTAAACTTACCTAAGTGAAATCATTAATCAAAACATAGAAAAATTAGAAGTAAGAAAGAAGAAAAAGGTCAAGAACCCTAGTTCAAGAATGCAGCAAGGTTCCAGCAGTTCTAGCCCTGAAACCTAAGCGTTTTTCTTTGAATTTCATCAGCAGGTATGTGGGATTTCACTAGTGGATTCCTTTCACCCCTTGGGTCCCTAGTTTTCAGTCAGATTCTTGATTCTCTTATTATGATTAAACCTAGGGTTTCTAGAACTTTGATAGAACTTTATGAATTTATTAAATATATGTTCCAAATCAAATTGTAAAGTTATTATTCAGTTTATCGCATGAATTTCAGAACCCTAGCTATGTATTTCTTTAGTTCCTGAATTACACATGCTAGGTCAGATATTTCAATTATGCAGTTATACATGCTTTAGTTTTAAATGCATCATTATCAGATTGAATGTTGCATTCCCAGTTTGTATGTTCAGTTTTGAGCTATCCAGTAATTAAAGAAAATTCAGAATTAATCAGTTAACTACATAAATCAATGAGAGTGGCATAATACCGAGTTGGACTAAGGTTGTTCGTACCCAATTAGTCCCAGAACTACTAGCCAAGTAGGTTTTAAGTCCCCTCTCTGGGCAAGCAGTTTAGTGATCATGCCAGCATGTCTTTATACTCTGGCAGGGTATATTGGGTCCTCTCGATGGGGCGTATACATCAGACTCCACATTTAGCTCATGTGGTTTTATTATCGGTTATTAGTATCTCCCACAGTTCAGTCAGACTCTCTTGCATTGACCATTTATCAGTATATTCAGTATTCAGTTTCAACATGTTATAAATTGGTCATTCCATTCAGTTAGCTCAGAATTTTCTATATCATGTTCAGATTATTATAATTGCTTTTGTGCTTGTTCAATTATGTTTTGTTTCAGCTTTATTCTATCCTACATGTTCAATATCTTTCAAGTACTGACGCATACGTGCGCTACATCTTCTTGTGATGTAGGTTCAGGTTCTGAGCATCCAACACATACATCGATTTCTGGTCTCCAGTTCAGCAGATCCAGTGGTGATTCCTCATTCTCCGAGGACAACAGTCATGAGTTTCATTTCAGTCTTTTGGTCATTTAGTTTCAGTTTTGCTAGATTTAGATGGGCTTGTCCCAGTATTTCTAGTCCAGTTTAGCGGCTATTTTCAGACATAGTTAGATTCAGCTTAGTATTGAGTTAATATTTCCTTTGTATCAAACTAATTGTTTTCAAATATCTCAGTTATAGAATATGGGTAATCCCAATCTTTTTAGATTAAATTATGATTTTAGCTTCCACAACAATTTATATTCTTTAGTATGCTCATTATCATGCCAGCAGGGTTAGCTTGGGATCACTTGTTGTCCTAGGTCCCGCGTCCGCGACTCGGGGGTAGCTCGGGGCATGAAGTCTTGGTCGTCCCTTGACGTTTGACTTTCAAATCACCTAAAACTTTACACACTTCCTCAATACCATATTTTAAACCATTTGAGAACCTTAGACCCTAGGATAAACATGTTAGGCTCTAGCCACCCTAACTCATTTTGGGGGTCTTACAACATCCCCCACTTGGGAACATTCGTCCTCGAATGACACTTTAGAACACTTTAGTCACAACAAGGACTTCAATGACTCCTAGAGAAGCACAAAATCTTCATAAAATCATCACATAGAAGTCAATGCACCAAACTTACAAGGAACACAAACTTCAAACAACTTAGCATTCAATGACACAAGCAAGCCACACTTTCACTCACTTATTCTCATCACATCAAGCACTTAGGAACTTCCCATGTTCATAGGAGGAACATTCTTCTCCTAATCATAACATGATTGTTACATTATAAATTCATTAAGAGATCATCAGGCACCCTTATTTAAATCATAGTAGACAGATTCCACATCACTCAAAAGCAAGTAGGCACTCATACTTAATTGCACATAGACTTGAGTTAATTGAATCAACAAAGATCTTTATTATTTAGACCTAGATCCATGAAGGTCATACTCAACCATACCATGCATAGTTGTGTCCATGAGGGAATTTCTTTCTCCTCAACACACTTACCCGTATCATGAGTTCACACCCAAACAAAGCACAAGGTCAATTCCTTTTTAAAAAATAAGACATTCTGTACTTTTACACCAATGCATGTTCATGTTTCCTTCCTAGTGAAGTCTTAATTGTAAGTCACACCAAGTACATCACAACAAATAGAAAACCATTTTAAAATATCAATTTCTAACATAGCAATAGCCTTCACAGTAATCATCATTTGGGAAAAATAACACAAATCATAGGCACACAAATGAACACTTAGCTAGACATGCTTTCATTTTTCAAGAGTGAGCCTACAATCATGTTTTCTTAACTTCTCTCATGAAGTCAAATGCAAAACTAGCATATTAAGGTGCACAATCAACATGAGAAAAACCATGAAGTTAATTAAAATTATTTTTCAAGTACTTTCAAATCTTCAAAATATCCTTAAGGTTGTGTCAATCAATACATACTAAACATATAAAGGTCATGCAATTCATACTTTATGAAAAACTCTATTCATGAACAAGCTTAGTAAGAATTCATTAGTTTCAAGTTCAAGCCAAAATAGAAGGACAAGGTAGAAAATATCTACAACCTTACTACTCCATCACCATCCCCCACTTAGGGTAAACCCAATGAAGAGCAACTTAACCCAATCTTAAAGAGGATCTTAGCCTTTCAACCAACAAAGAGGTTACAATAACTTATCATAAGGTCTACAATGCCATTTTAAACTTTGTGACCTATGAAAATTATCCCCAAACATCAAGTTAGGTCATACTACACAACCACATAATGTTTTAAACAATACAATAAACACCAAGGTCATACAACATTAGGGAAAAACAACAAAGAGACTTAGCCATAAAATTTCTTCTTTTTCCTTGAACATTACAGTAAGGTGACTTCAAGGTCAATAAAACTCACGTCATCACCCTACAAGGACAAGCATACTACCTTCAAACTTAGGATCAAGTTTATACAAAGTACTCCAATCCATACTAGGCAACTAAAAACGACCACACATATACTAGGGCAACACTTAAACCATTAAAACATATATAAGGCAACATTGAACTATCAACATAGATATATAGGTAACATGCAATTCTTGGCCATTTACCACACTTCCTAAACCATTTTAAGTCTAAGCCATACCATAAGACTATCACCATGTAAGACCATATAGTAACATACCATCCAAAAGAGACTCACTTTAACCATAATAACTTCTAACATGCTTTAACTATATCATGACATTCCTTTCTCAACATAACATGCTATTTTACATAAATCTCACATATAGCCACAAAGGGCATCATATCAACCAAACATGCCAAAAGTCACCTTAACATAAACTCAATTGAACCATAAAACCAAGATAACACCAAAACTCGCCTTTTCTCCAACAAGTATAAAGTACCATCTCATCCAAGCAATCACATCTAAAAGACCACAGGACAAGAAAATATAAGAGAGAGATCTTATAGAGTTAAGTTCTATGGAACGATATGAGAATGATGACGAAGGCAAACTCTATTGTCCTATAGCCTCCCGTACCATTTGATGTGTCGCGACTCACCATCAATGATACGAGACTCTACTAGACGTGGAAATATGACACTTTTTGGACCCTAAACTACTTTTAAAATCTCATACTCTGATACCATGTTTGTCACATCCTGGGAGAACTCCCTAGAAGTAACATGGCGTACTTGACCTCTTGGAGGTCTTATACAAACCCATAGTTATCATTCATCGCACTGTCATAGTAAATTTAGCGGAAAAATTAAAAATTTTCATAGCACATCATATGCTATAAACTTCACTTCATATATATATAAAACATAAGTCATAATACATATTTAGACCTTAAGTCTCTTTGCCATCATAGACTCAAGGTCATACGAGTACCTTAGGGACACGACCCTTACAACATAATGCATAAATATAATACTAAAGAACTTTACAGTAAACAAAACATTAGGACATCCTTGGACTTAAGGATTCCTTTACTTGAGCTTGGGAATTCACATATCAAGCTCCTCATCTTTTAAAGACATCCCTTAAACATACATAACCTACACTTTGTTTAAAAAGTAGAGAAGAATGGAGTTAGTACAATAATGCACTAAGCATGACAACCATGCAAAAACATGCATTTAAAAATGACATTTTTCTTGAAATCATAACTCATGCCTTTTTGTGAAAACTTCATAAAACCTTGATTCAATAGAATTTATATCATTCAAATATTTCATATAGACATACTCAAAGGCCAAACATCACATAAGATCACATATAGAATTAAAGGCATTTTAGTGTCACATTATAGTGAGCTATTTACCTTAACAGTGAACTTCTTTTTGTTTTAACTCTTTAACCTCCCAAGTAACCCTCTAATGATACTTGGTGCAATGCATCACCTTAAGGCCACAAAGAAAGCACACATACAATTTACATAAAGCAACACGTACCATCATAGAAGTATAGTACAACATAGACATATTTAAGCCAAGACTATAAGGACATTACAGTGAACTCTATTCACTTTTGATATATACTAACTTCAGTTCACATAAATAATTATAAGACCTTGTTAATGACCCCAATCTAAGTCTACTAGTGCAATGTACATGTGAAGCCCCATAACCTCACACATACTTAGTAAACCCATCATGAGACCACAAACCTTAACATCCAATTCATACATCATCATTGTAATTGAACACAACTTCATTCATGTCAACAACCTTTATCATATAGTCATTAAGACCAACACAATACATATATGAATAAGACCACATCATATAGACTCATACGATGCACCTATTCATAACAAGTAGGCCAATACTACCAAGTCATGCATAAGGAACATATACATAGTCACATGCATTAGAACACCTTCCTAGGAGTTCCCTCAAGAGCAACTTGTGCAATGCATAGGTGGAGTCACATACCCCCACCTACACTAAGCAACTACACTTAGGTTATCCTAGTTAGGGTCCTTACTTTACTTCCATTGTCAATTTTACTTTAGGGAAACTATAGTTTTAACCGACACTAAGACCATGGGTGCTAAACATGGAATTTGGTGTTGTAGAGCCTTACACCAATGGAAGGTCTTCTCACCTAGCCAAGGTAGAACATTGACATATATCCTAGCATACGAAGTGAATTCACTTGCTAGATCCTATGTGGCAAGCATAGTTTATGGAACTAAGAGATAATTATGATCCCTCTACATGCCATTTGGAAATTGGGGCCTCATCTCATGAGAAAGCATGGGTGAACCTTCCTAAAAGGGAAGCCACTACCTCGTGTGGAACCATAGGTAAATATTACTGTAAGGGAAATCAACACTCTTTAAGGAACAAATACTTAATCTTCCTCCAAGGGAAGCCAACACCACTCACTGTCAAGTACACTCGGTGCTAAGCTAAGTTACCTTTATTAAAAGCCTTTATTATCCTTTATTTATAAAGCAGAAGCTTAGGATATTTACTCCTCATATGCTTATAGCATATTCAAGCACCTATCTAGTTTTATAGTACTCTTTAGCACACCTTTCAAGGCCCCTCTATTGACTAGATCTTCATACATGTGTGTGTATACATATATGTGAGCAAACCTTTCACATAACACATAAATGTCACACATGTTCATATATCAATGCATGAGTCTATAGGTATAACTATATGAGAAATTCTTTCATATAAAAACACTAAGACACCATTCATATTCATACTTCATCATATCATATAATTCATATTCATAATATGCCCATACATTCATTTTCATGTACATAAAAACCAAACCTAGGAAGTATCGTATCAAGGTGCACATGTGCAATGCATAGAAAAGGTCCCATACCCTTTCCCATACTAGTACACCTATCAAGTCATCCTAGTTAACGGATACATAACATACTTCACATACATATACTTTACATGCATAGAAGTAGACTTTAGTGCATATGAGATTTACTCGTTCATTTAGACACCATGAAACTTTACTACTTTCAAGCATGCATGAATTGTGAGTGTGTGTGTACATTGGTTGACAAATTAACATAATGGATATCAATAACACATTGAATCATCCACCCTCTTAAGACCAGAATACACTTTCAAGCATAGACCACCCAACACACAATAGCATAGGAGACAAGCCAACTTCATATTACACTTAAGATTCCTAACTTTTGTTGTTCATGCATTCACATAGGGGTACATAGGTAAGGGGTTGTTAACCATTATAACTCATCAATGGAAGCAACTACACTTTACCCTAACATAGACATACACATGCTTATACAATAGCCATAAAACCTAGATCACAACTAGAATAGGAAAGTAGGCCTAAGTTTCACGTAGTGTGATCATCATAACCACATACTCATATATTCATCAGTTTTCCTTCAACGACATAATCAACACATATATTGATTGACAAGAAGTAAGCACCGCCACTATAAGTGGATCTTACCACACAATGCCATACACGTCTTTACCAACTACAACAATATAGAAAAGTATAGCGAAAGAGCAATTCCTACCAATTCATCAACCTTTGATAATCATTGATCAATACAAGCCTTTTATCAACAATTCAAGTATAAGGCAGTAGCTAAACATACATTAACATAAACAAAACTATACTCAAATCCCTACAAGATCAAGATACCAACATAGGCACTAACTATCAATTCAATAGTGAGTAGAGAAAGTAGGCCATCTTACCAATTTCCCAAAGTATTGAGCATCAATCATATTTTACCAATAAAGTACATGCTAGGAAGTAGATAAAGAGATATAAATCAAGTCTTAATCATGCTTTATTCATCTTAGAATATAGATCACATCACCCACATAGCATTATCAATTCCTAGACTAGAAGAACCTAGATCAACTCATACCAAGCCTTATTCACTTTGATCATACAAGATTTATACTTACAATTAAATCATGATATTAACCTAAGGCAGTAGAAGCAAGAATCCTATAATAATCGAATTCCAATTTTATACATTATAAGATCAATGTTACAGTGAACACATGGAAATCTAAGCTAGGCATGTTCAAATCTTCATACATTGATCTACATGGATCCTTAATGATCAGTTTATCATCAATACACGTAAAAAATAGTAGATATAAATAGTTCAACGTAATAGAATCATAAATGTACCAATCCACGATCACCATGCCCATGCGAGGGCTAAATTGAGTGCGGGAAGGGACATGAGTTCATAATTAAATTGGATTAAATTTCACTTTAAAACCAATACATTATCATCAATTCATCATGATTAAGACATTAAAAACGTTTTTAGAAAGAACTCATGGCTAGATTAAAGCAGAAGAGATTTGATCATATTTTCTCTTTGAAAACTTTAAGATTAACTCTCCAAGTGAAAGGTTACATTGAGATGAAGGATTACCATAACTTTATCTATATAAAAAACTATAAAACTTCATGAATAATCCATGGAAATCCAAGATCCAAGATCTTCTTGAGCTCCACCATCAATGGAAGTTTCTAGAGAATTGGTTTTGGAGGGAAAGTCTATTTTGTGTGAATGGGATTGGGAATGGATTGATCACGTTTGTGATCCCTTAAATACACCTAAAAATAATGAAATAAACCAAGTAGGTTCAGGTTAGGCCGTGGGGTGAATTTCCATTCACCCCTTTAATGAAAAAGTGCGCAGGCAGTGACACTAGGCCTCCTTCGACGGACACCAACGACGGGGAGTTGGTCCATCGACGGACCGTCTTGTGCCTCCGTTGTTTGGGTATAAGGATTTCATGTGGCCAATAATTGTCCAGTCTAAGTGACCAATGACGCCTCCCAATCGACGGGGTGTCAGTCCACCAACAGTGCGTCAGTTGAGCTCTTCGATTAATACTGCCAAGGCATTGTCTTGACAACCTTTGGGTCCTTCTTCTTGGCCCTTTTGAGGAGCCCTTGGGAAGTCGTACCGGAGAGTTTACAACTTAAATATGACATTAATAATTCAAGGACCTTCCACATCAGTTTCACCCAAAACAGTTACACGTAACACGTCCAAATATGCTAGGCCCCATCAAGACACACACATGCATGTCTCAAGGACTATCTTTCAAACTTCTCCGACGTTCTTGGATGTTTGACTCCTAAACATCATGAAACCCCATACACTGCTTTAAAGCATCATAAAAACACATTTTAATACTTCATAAGCACATGACATACAAATATAAGCACATATAGACACATGAGGCACATAGGTGACTATTCGTCGAACCTCTTGGTCGTCCCTTGACGTTTAACTTCCAAATCACCTCAAAATTTACACACTGCCTCAATACAATATTATAAACCATTTTAGGACCTTATACCCTTAGGAAAGACATGTTAGGCTTTTGACACTCTAACTCATTTTGGGGGTCTTACAGGGATAAAAACCGAAAAGTGTTCATCTAAGACATCGAGAAGCATATCAAATTTCAAAGCCACAAAATAAGTAACAAAAGAAAAAGTTTCACCGGGATCAAACAATGCATATAAATTAATTTAAAATACTTGGAACATACCGGTAACAACATCCTGAGAGATCTCTTGCTCACCTCAGGATTAGAGAGCATAGAAGTGATTCTTCTTAGGAGCATTGGGATTTGAAGCACTTGATTGTGCTTGACCATTTTCCCTTTCTTTGAGCCTTATCATAGGGAAATCTGTAACATTCCAGAAAATCTACTTGTCGAGTGAAGAGCCTATTAGGTTTTAAGAATATGTATTGGGGTATATAGGCATCCCCGTTGTCCAATATTTAGTAATATTGGGCAAGTTAATAGAATATTGGCATAAGGGTATTAGCCAATGTTTGCATGTATACACAAGTAACATATAACTTAAAATACACATTGATGTTCAAACGCTCCAATCCAAGCTTGTTTAGGAATTGTACCTGCAATGAAGACCCTAAGCTAAAATAATTATATTCATCGCATACACACATTTGGTACGAGGCATCCAAGTGTCAAGCCTAGGTACCATAGCACATGATCATTTGGAATGATCATGTAGATTAAACAGTACCCAAGGACATAGTGACGATCCTTGGACCAGAAGTGAACTTTCCATAGTTCACGGTTAGGGAAAGTGCACGGCAACATATGTGCAAGCACCTGTGCAAGCACATGTGTTACCGGCCGAGAGACCAATGACCAAGCCCAACCAATTCGGTTAGGGCGGTTAGGGAACAGGCACGTGTCGGGTCAAGCCACGTGGGGCCGAGTTTCCTAACCAGTACTAGGCTCTAACTAACTAACCTAGGAATAACTAAAATAAACTAACTAGTGTGGCCGAAATCCTAAGACCTAACCGGGTGACACTAGCCGAGTAGCTAACTAAAGAAACATCCTAACCTAGGATGGTCCTAGTGACTTAGGGGTACTTTAGTAATTAGCCAAGGTCACTTAATTAATTAAATTAGCAACTTAATTAATTTAAAATCATGGTCAAAACTGAGACCCTTAGTCAAATGCTCTCTTATTTTTAGTCTATTTAGGAGAGGTGTTTTGGTAATTTAAGTGGAGGGTCTTTAGGGTAATTCTTGGGACGACTATATATTGATATTAGGTCAGTTTTAGACCACTTTTTCACGTTCCAAATCAGATCAAACGAAATTTCTCTCAATCTCTCAAGCACGCTCTCTTTTCCAAACTCCATTGAAGAACAAGAAAAGCTTAAGAAAGAAGAAAAGCTCTCTATAATGTATGGGTTTTTCACTCTTGGGATTCTTTTCTCCAAGAGGTCCTTTTAATATAAGTTTTCAATAACTTCAAATACTAGGGTGTTTACTCTACAAAACGGATTTTCTTCCTAACCCTAGATTTATGATTTTCATTGAAAAGTAAACGTTTATATTTAATTTTGCACAAATTGTTGAGTAATTGATTGATAATGTTTGAATGTCGTGTGATATATGATTTTTCTCTAAGTGATGTTTTCAAATGGGTTTCTTCTAGTGTTTGATAATGTATAAACGTTAGGTTGGAATTTAAGGTTTGAATGAACCCTTTCATGACCCGTTTACTTTCCTCTACGCTATGCATGGATCTTGTACATGATTTTATGAGTTGTTCTTGATTATTGCATTGAGTATTTCACTATGTATGATTATGAATATTGCACGATGAATAAGATTCTTGGAAGCAAGAGTTAAGTTTTCTAAGTGTGATTACTCTTAATGTTTATGTTAGCCTATAATTATGATGTTATGGTCGAAAGGAATGTATGATGTTGCTATGTGAATATTCTGGTCTATGAACATGTAAATTGTGAAATCATGATAAGAATACGAATATGCAAGTTTATGATATCCCTTGTATGCTTTACACATGGTGACTATGTTATGTTAATCTCACATATGAAGTGTTATGATGAAAGGACATTCTCATCTAATCTAAAAGAGCTCATGATCATCTTATACATTAAGTTAACCTCCTACGACATATGATAAGTTTATGATAAAAGAAAACATAAAAGGTAATTCAAGAAAGGGACTTAAGCTAAGAAGGCAAAGTCTTTTGAGAGTGGTTCTCCTAAAAGTAGGCTTGATGTTCAAGACAAGCCTAAGTTTAAGAATAGGTTTTCAAACCAAGTTCCTTCAGATTTCTACAAGAATCGCAATGATACAAGTTCTAATCCTAAACATCAAGAGGGGAGGAATTTTGATCCACCAAGAGAAAGACCAACTCGTGGTAAGTGTGGTAAGAAGCATGGGGGCGAATATCTTGTTGGAACTAATAGTTGCTATGGTTGTGGCAAAGGTGGCCATATAGTGAAAGATTGTCCTAATGTGAGAAGTCAAGGTAAGGGTAATAGTCAATCTCAACCAAGCAGTCCTAATTCTGAAGCTCCAAAAAGGAACAGTTTTTATGCACTTAAGGCTAGGGGTGAGCAAGGAAGGTCTCTCGATGTTGTGACGGGCATGTTACAAGTTTTCTATGTTAATGTTTATGCTTTACTTGACCCATGTGCTAATCTTTCTTTTGTTACACGTTTGGTAGCTAGGAAGTTTGATGTACTTCTCGACGTTTTGATTGATCCATTTTCCGCTTGTACCCCAATGGGTGACTCTGTAGTTGCAAAAAGAGTCTATAGGAAATTCCCTGTAATGCTGCCCAATAGAATTACTCTTGTTGATTTGGTAGAACTTGACATGTTTGATTTGGATATCATCTTGGGTATGGATTGACTTCATGATTGTTTTGCTTTCGTAGATTGTAGAACAAGGGTAGTGAAGTTTCAATTCCCTAATGAACCTATTCTAGATGGGAAGGGGGGAAATTCTATGCCAAGGGGTCAAATTATTTCGTGTGTAAAGGCTTGTAAGATGATAGCCAAGGGTTGTTTATACCATGTGGTGAGGATAAAAGACTTTTCAAACGTATTGAATTCAAGAAAACAAAAACTAGGGTTGTTCCCAATGGAATTGTTGAATGTTAATCTCCCTTGTTCTCCCTATTTCCGATTCTAGTAGTATGTATAATGCTCAAGATTTTATTAAGAAAGTAAGAAAGAAAGAAAGAAAGAAGTAGGAAGATGAGGGGTGTTCGGATAGAATGACCAAAGGTAAGTAATGATGTAAGTCATTCTTAGTCATTGCACAGAAAGATCCCAATGGATGTCTTAAAAGAATATCCTAAGTCGACCTAGCATGTTAAAGGTGAAGGTGAGATCAAAGAAGAAGAAATGTAAGTTCAAAGTGAACTAAGTAAGCAAATTATGAGAATGTCAAATCATCAGTGTTTGATAAGAATGAAGTTTTAACAGTTATTGGTTTAAGCAAATATTGGAGTATGACTATATTCCCCAAGAACTATATATTATGCAAATAATCAAAGACTGGGAATTGCCAATAAATATTGGCTTATGAAGACTTCATTCCCAATTTAAAAAGAATGAAAAAAAAAATTTTTTTACTAAATAGGTGCATGTTTTGGTAAAAGATAGTACCAACTAGAGTTTTTAAGAAGATGTTTTCATACTCTATTCTTGCACTTATGTGAAACTTGTATACATATGTTTTCTTGAGATTTTGCTGTTTTGTTGTTATCTTGAGAAGATTGATAGCATGGTAACTCTTTGATGCATTTTGAAATGATGATAAGGTTGAGAAGGAAATTCCTCACTATGTGTTATGAATATGTACCTCTTATATGTTTGTGCATCATGAATGAGTGCTAAGTGTAATGATATGTTATGTGCTGGTTGTGCTGCTAGTATTGAGTTTTTTCCTACCCCCAAAATTTTTTAGTGTCATTCGGGGACAAATGTTCCTAAGGGGGGACAATGTAACAATCCATAAAATGTACTTGTCTAGTGAATAGCCTATTAGGTTTTAAGAATATGTATTGGAGTATATAGGCATCCCCATTGTCCAATATTGAGTAATATTGGACATGTTAAGATAATATTGGCTTAAGGGTGTTAGCCAATATTTTTTATGTATACACAAGTAACTTATAACTTATAATACACCTTGATGTTCAAATGCTCCAATCCAAGCTTGTTTAGGAATTGTACCTGCAATGAATACCCTAAGCTAAAATAATTAATATTCATCGCACACACACGTTAGGTACGAGGCATCCAAGTGTCAAGCCTAGGTACCATAGCACATGATCATTTTAAATGATCATGTAAATTAAGCAGTTCCCAAGGACATAGTGAGGATCCTTGGACAAGAAGTGAACTTTCCAGAGTGCACGTATAGGGAAAGTGCACGACAATTCACGTGCAAGAACATGTGCAAGCACATGTGTTATAGGCCGAGAGACCAACGACCAAGCCCAACCGATTTAGTTAGGGCGGTTAGGGGACAGGCAAGCGTCGGGTCAAGCCACGTGGGGCCGAGTTTCCTAACCAGTCCTTGGATATAACTAACTTACCTAACTTGCTAACTAACGTAGGACTAACTAAAATAAACTAACTAGTGTGGCCGAAATCCTAAGACCTAACCGGGTGACACTAGCCGAGGAACTAACTAATGAAACATCGTAGTATCTAACCTAAGATGGTCCAAAGGGGTTGGTTATGGTCCTAGTGACTTAGGGGTACTTTAGTAATTACCCTAGGTCACTTAATTAATTAAATTAGCAACTTAATTAATTTAAAATCATGGTCAAACCCGAGCCCTTTGTCAAATGCTCTCCTATTTTTAGTCGATTTAGGAGAGGCGTTTTGGTAATTTAAGTGGAGGGTCTTTAGGGTAATTCTTGGGACGACTATAAATCGATATTAGGTCAGTTTTGGACCACTTTTACACGTCCTAAATAATATCACACGAAATTTCTCTCAATCTCTCAACAACAATCTCTTTTCTAAACTTCATTGAAGAACAAGAAAAGCTTAAGGAAGAAGACGAAGGTTTCAAAGATTCCAATCAGATTTCATGGATTCTTAATCTATAATGTATGGGTTTTTCACTCTTGGGATTCCTTTCCCCAAGATGTCTTTTCAAGATAAGTTTTCAAGAACTTCAAATACTAGGGTTTTTACTCTACAAAACAGATTTTCTTCCTAACCCTAGATTTATGATTTTCAATGAAAAGTAAACATTTTCTATATTTATCGCACAAATTGTTGAGTAATTGATTGATAATGTTTGAATGTTGTGTGATACATGATCTTTTTCTAAGTGAAGGTTTCAAATGGGTTGCTTCTAGTGTTTGATAATGTATAAATGTTAGGGTTGGAGTTTAAGGTTTGAGTGAACCCTTTTATGACCCGTTTACTTTCCTCTACGTTATGCATGGATCTTGTACATGATTTTATGAGTTGTTCTTTATTATGCCATTGAGTATTTCACTATGTATGATTATGAATATTGCACAATGAATAATATTCTTGGAAGCAACAGGTAAGTCTTCTAAGTGTGATTACTCTTAATGTTTATGTTAGCCTATAAAAATGATGTTATGATTACGAAAGGAATGTATGATGTTTCTATTTGAATATGCTGGGCAATGAACATGTAAATTTTGATATCATGATAAGAATACAAATATGCAAGTTTATGATATCCCTTGTATGCTTTACACAAGGTGACTATGTTTTGTTAATCTCACATATGAAGGGTTATGATGAAAGGAAATTATCATCTAATCTAAAAGATCTCATGATCATGTTATACAGGGAGTTAACCTCCTATGACCTATGATAAGTTTATGATAAAATAAAACTTAAATGGTATTTCAAGAAAGGGACTTAAGCTAAGCACCGATGAACTAGATATGAGAAGTGTCCCTTCCCTATTTGTAAGGTAGGTTCACAATGATTCTCATGAGATTGAGGCTACCATGTAATGTGGAACTATGGGTCTCTAATACATCTCCTAATTCTTGAACTATGTTGCCACCATAGGATACTAGCTAGTGGATCCCCCTAGAAAGCTATGTCATTTTGGGTTCTACTTTGGCCGGTAGACCACCTCTTTTCGGTGTGGGGAAGACACTGGATTCCATGTTTAGCTCACATGGTCTATGTCGGTTAATGCGTTTGTTCCCTCATTTAAAATGAAAGACAAGTAAATGAAGGTTGACTAGGGTGACTTGAGGAGTTTTCTTCGTATAGGTAGGGGTATGGGACTCTACCTGGACATTGTACAAGTTGACTCTAAGGGAAGTCCTAGGAGATTGTTCTTATGTAATACGATAACATGAAAGGTATGATGCTTATGATATATGAGGTTACTTTTATATGAATGTTGGCTATTAGGATGAATACGTTATTTGGTTATATTGTTATATGAGGTGATGATTACTTATGTTACATGTATATGAAGCAAGGCTTTACTTATGGTCTCCTATCTTATCTACTATGTTGTGTGGGGTTATGGGGTTCCACATGACCATTTCACTCATAGGTTGGGGATGGGATCATTGGTAAGTGTTTTGTATGTTATGTTTATATGATCTATTGAATATGAAAGGTTAACGTGACTCTATGAGAATATGTGTTTGTTTATGATCATGTTTTAAGTGATGGAATCCTTAACTTGTATATGTTATATGGTATGTGCATTGATGACTTTCATACGAATTAGCATGATTTCTAAAGAGATGATAAATGATCCTTTTTCATGCATGTCCCTATGTGTTATGTGCATATACCCATACTTAGTACATGTGGCATACAAACCCCATTACTTTATATTACTACAATTGTAGTCCATCCATTGAAGTTAAGAAGGTCGATTTGAAGAAGCTTGGAACTCTTTCTCCAAGTCTTGGTAGGTCCTCACGTTCAGGACGCTATCATTTATATTCCAGCCTATGAAGACTTAGTAGTTTACAGGATACGTTATTTCCATAATGTTATTTGGATTCTTTTGTATTAAGTCCTATATTGAATGTTGACTATTATTTGATAAGTCCAGATTTGCACTCTTAGATGGTTTCTATATATGTGAGACAATTTTAGAATATCGTATGTTCTTTATGAATATTAAGTATGAAGTCTAATTATACTTCATTAGTATGTTAAAATTTTAAATTTTCCGCAAAAGTTAACTTTATGATTGTGATGAAAGCTAAGAAGAGTCTTGTCTGCGACCTCTGAGAGGTTAACAACGCCAGTCTCATCCGGGGTCTAGGATCTGGGTGTGACACAATCCCTCTTCATGTGACCACTCTTACCACAACCATAACAATTACCCATGCCAAGTAGGCACTTGCCTTCATGTTTTCTACCACACTTTTCACAAATAGGCTTCTCCACATAAGAGCCAACACTTTTTCCCTCTTGAGGCACTGGAGTAGACTCCTTACCTTTTTTGAACCTCGGATTATTAGGAGTACCTTGGTTGTAAAACCTCTTCTTGAATCTTGCTTGTCTTGAACCTCAAATCTAGTCTTGGAAGAATATCATTTTTCGGTCCTTGTCCTCTTCAACTCCTTACCAACTTGCTTAAGCTTTTTCTCCCCAATTTGTTCATCATGAACTATGAGACGAGAGATTTACATGCTAGGAATCAACATAGCCGACCTACATTCATTAATCACAAGGTAAGATATCCCCATAACAAATTTGGTCATCTTAGCCCTATATTCCGCCAACATAGTGAGAGCATGTTTTGATAGATGAGTGCACTTGAGGCTATACCCTTTCACACTAATACCCCCTTCACAAAGATTGATAAATTCTTGCATTTTCATCTCTGTCAATTATAAGGTAAAGAACCTATCGAGAAAGATTGTGTTGAAATATGCCAAACTAACCGGACCTTCTCCAACGAGCATCTTATGTTTCCATTGTTTATACCAATCTTGAGACACATCTTTGAGTTGATAGAGGACTTGTTACGCCTTTTGTTGATAAGTCACACCCATAGCATCTAGCACCTTGAACACTTTGTCAATGGAGGTCCTCCTCAACTTTGAAGCCAAAAAGGGTAGGGGATTATTCTTTGTGAAATCCCTAATACTAGAAGAGGTAGTGTTATCATTAGGGTTCACTTGGAACCTAGTATACCTAGACAATTGAGTGGCTAACACTTAATTCAAGCTTTGAATTGCCGCCTTTATCTCAACATTAGACATAACCCCTTCTTCAATAGGAACTTGAGGGTTTTGAGGAGCTTGAGGGGAAACTGCCTAATTCTTTCTCCTCTTCGGGCCTTCGAGCATTGTCCCTCCTTGTATTCATTGCCTATAAGAACAAGAAAAGAATTAGAAAGGACTAGATAGAGTCAAGACAGTTAGGCACGATTAAAGAATGTCAAAAAAGTAGGAGTTCCTAAGCATCTCATAGTCTCTCATTAATAAGTGTGGCGCGCTTCACATCCATGAACAAAACTCTACTTGACGTGGTATGTTATGTCATCAATCCTACATTATTCGCAACCTTATGCTCTAATACCAAGTTTATAACGACCCAAAGGTACCCTGATGTACCGTGGTTTCACGGTACTTTCAATGCTTTTTCCTTAAGTTTAGTGTGTGTCTAAGGCCTTTTTGTAGTAGTTTTAATCTATTTTTCTCTTTTTTAGCAAGAAAACTGTCCAGAATGAAAACGCGGAAGAACTGTGCTGAAATTGCAGAATTCATGACCTACGGAGCCATCAACGGTCCGTCAGCCCCTCGACGGTCCGTAGGTGGCAACCGTCATCTGAATAAAATGCTACTGAAGGAAGAACTGGGAATTCATACCAAGTGTAGGGCTACGGAAGCTATCGATGGACCGTCATCTCCACGATGGACCGTCCTGCACATCCGTCATTGCTAATAGAAAGTAGCCCTAGTACCCGTGTTGAAAAGATTCTAAGTGTGGAGAAACGGAAGCCATTGATGGACCGTCGTGCACTCAACGGACCGTCATCCTAATCCGTCGATGGTAACAGTGAGTTGGAGAAGAAAGCAGCTGAAAAAGATTTTAAGTGTTGAACGACGGTCCGTCGTGGCCTCGATGGTCCTTCGGTCCGGTCGTCGACTCAGACGCGCTTCTGGGAAGATTTTCCTTAAATAGATTTCCTTTTTATGTTAGGACTTGTTTATTAAAAATTCTTGTAAAGACTTCGTTTTTGGGGTTGGACTCTTTGGTATTTTTCAGTTTTATTATCCTAGTTGTTGAACTTGAGATTTTGGAAATATTCAACTTTCAGGAATCGTTTGTTGCAAGACTTTGATTTATTCAAGTAATTTTCTGGATTTTCTTCAATCTAATCAAAGTAAGTACATGAATTCTTGTCTAATCAATATGAATTGTGTGATTGTTAACATGGGTAACTAAATTCATAACTAGGGTTGTGGGAACCATGAGTAATTAACAAAGTAAAACTAGCTAAAATAACAATTCTCGAATAGTTTTTTGTATATATTGATAATTCTTTCGTTTAGAAGTCTTTTTAATGAGTGCACGCGTTAGAACTCGCCTTGTTGCTACTTGCCGGACCAAGGAGGTATATAATAAGAAAAGAATTATCTACGTAGATTTAGTATATACTATCTAATAGGCTAGTGTCGATTGGTGCGAAGTAACAACTACGTCGTACATCGATTATGATGCTTAATATGAGGTAAAAGGTAAGGTTTAGTAAAGTATACACACATAGCCGGACCAAGGTGCGGAGTGAAATTCACTAGTTGCCGGACCAAGGAATTATGGATACATAACTTATCACTTTGCATGCAAGATACTAGGAAAGAGTTGTTATAGCTAGGGTTACTGCGTTATGAACCTAATGGGGAACACTTACACCCTAGTTTCTCTCATTACTTGATAAACATCAAACATTTGAACTTGCTACTTGTTTACTTAGAAGTAATTAAATAATTTTGTTACACAACCCCCCCCCCCTTTAATTGTTAATTCTCTTTTGTAAAGGACTTGATTAGAATAGAATTAATCGTAGATTAAAGTTAAGTCTAAACCATTTTCCTCGTGGGATCGACCCCAACCTAACCTTGGGTTCTTTACTTGATATGACCGCTTATACTTCTTTAAGGAAGTGTAATTTGAGCGTATCACATCCCCTAGTCGATACCGACATATTCGACTTGAAGATGTCTTATACAATCCCTTAGCCTACATCATAGAATGTATCGTAGAATAAAAGTGCAGAAAATTTGAACTTTTACTTTGGAAGTTCAGTTCACTTCATATAAGAAAATTATTATCTAACTTTGTGGCAATGTACTATGTAGACATAAAGGAATAGAAACTTGTGACATAGCACATACATCAATGTGAAAATCTCAAATTGGAAAATACAATATTGTCTTTCAAACATAACGAAAACTCGAAAGCTAGAATATGGGGCTTCGTCCTAGGAATTGAGGTCTCACCAACTTGGATAAGGAAGTCCAAGAGTCTTGAGAAGTGTCTTCTATGCATAAATTTATCAATTCATGTATAAAAGGACATTTTAGTTAAAAACATGCTTTCTATCAATTAAAACTAATACGCAGATATAGTAAGACTTATAAGCCAACCCAACATAATATTAACCCAACATGTAGGCAACCCAAGCAATACTTGTGCAATGCAAATGATAGAATCCCATAACCCTATCCAAAGCTAGATATCACATTAAGAAACCCACTACATGCAACATTCGTAATCCCATATTTCATCATGGCATGTTTTATTCATAAACATCATAAATACCTTACAACACAAGTCATAATCAACATAATCATAAAGAAACACTACTATAACCTTCTCTAAGGATTCCACAAGTGCAATGTATGAGAGAAGTCCCATACCCTCCCTCATACTACGGGAAAACCCTTAAGAAAGCTCTAGAGAGAGAGTTCATGCACTTATTTATCCATTTTCTCTTACAATTAGGGAAAGAGTTTGCCATAATAGACTCTATACCATGTGAGCTACATGGAATCTGGTGTTCTAATCCTCCAAAAAAAGAGGGTTAACACTTGGCTAAGGTGTAACCTTTCGTACATAGCTATCGAGGTGGATCCACTAAGCTAGAGTCCAATGTGGGAACATAGTTAAGGGTGAAGGAGATTGATACTAGAAACCCTAGCTTGCTAAACGTAGGAGTTTACATCTTATCAAACAGCACATATCTTGGGAATCTGGACTTGCTCAACGTGAGGAAACCCATGTGGGAAGCCGGGCTCACTAACCGTGAGACTTCCATCTCATTTACATACCTTTTTCTTGCTTAGCATCTATTCCCTTTTGTAACCATCTTTAGTTATCACAAAAATTCACATTAGCCTTTACTAGACCCTTATGTAAACATCTCATCATAATAGCTCATAGGTAATCATAAGTGAGAACAACCCTTTCACTTTAGAAACCACTAGAAGGTGTGTAAACCTTTCACTTAAACATTTTATTATAATCATGAGAATACTTTTCAATCATATAACAATCACATCATAACATGCATACATACTTCATAGATAATTCAAGTGCATAGGGTTAAGGACGAGGAATACTTTTCATCAACACCACAACAACACATTGGATATAGGATCATTACTATCTAAGTAGCTCATCTTTCATAATTAGGTTAAAAAAATAACCAACCTTCATACCTTCTTGCCTTTTCATGGGCCTTCATACTTCAATTGCCCAATATTACATGATTAATGCATAAACAAGTTAATTAAAGAAGCAATACATAACATCATTCCACACAATCCATATACTCATCATCTTATGCAATTCACAGTAGAAATTTCAAGGTTTTATGAATTAAGGAAGAACAAGGGTCCAAGGGGAAATCTCAAGTAATTACCAACAAATAACCATCATTGCATAGTTAAACATCAATACAGGTTAATAATTTATCACAATTGATTCATAATTTCGTTTTGAAATGAGGACCCATGTATAAAGAGAAACCCTAGTGTTTGGGGAGTTTTGAAATACTCATTGGAGGCGACTCTTGGGGAAAGAAGTCCCAAGAGAAAAAGAAACCATACCTTTACTACACCATTTTAGGCCTACGGCCACACTAATTTCCGACAACGCTTGAAAAGTGTTGCCAAAAATATCAACGGGCGCACTTTTATGGTGTAGCCTTTATACTTGACTTTTGGCCACAATTTTTTTGGCAACGCTTATATAGCGTGCTCTTTAAAATAATAGACTACACATTTTAAGTGTTGCCCAATCATAAACCAATTTGAAACACTTATTTCTCTCTCTACTCATCTCCCATTTAAGAATCTTTGAAGCTTTGAGAAGAAGACTAAATCACTAAAGTTTCTACTCAATTTAGTGGTGATTCATCTTTAAGGTATGATTTCTTTCACTATTGGGATCCTTTTCCCTAATAGGTCCCTCCAAAAGATGATTTCACTATATGGGTTTTCTTCCACACATATTCTTCTTTGAAAAATTAAATTATGCATCAATTGAGATGAATTATAATGAATAAATATTTTTATGTATATAATGATGATTAATTGATGATTTCCTATGAGATTTCCCTAGACATATGTCTTTCCCCCAATTTCATGAAAACCTTGAATTGATATGGATAAAAGTGAAGATCATGAACATGTAGATTGACTACATTGTTGTTAATTATGTAATTGCTTCTTGAGTTTACCATTTTTATGTAATTGGTTATGTATTCTTGGTAATGGATGTATGGAGGTTATTTGAAGGGACAAGGAAGGTATGTCTATTGGTTCTTCTTGAATTCAATTGTGAATTATGAATTACTTGGATAGTAATGCTTCCATGTCTAATGTGTGGTTGTGAAGTGATGTTATGTATTCCTCATCCTTAACTCTAAGACATTGAATTACACATGAATTATGTATGCATGTTATGATACAAATATTATATGATTGAAAGTAATGATTATAATAAAGTTAAGTAAAATGTTTACTCACTTGTGAAGTGGTGTCTAAAGTGAAAGGATTGTTCTCACTTATGATAACCTATGAGATAATATAATAAGATGATTACATAGGGGTCTAGAGGAGGATAATGTGAACTTGTATGATGAAATAATATGATTACAAAAAGGAATATTTTCTTATCATCAAAAGGGCATATAAATGAGATGGAGGTCTCACGTTAGTAATTCTGGCCTCACACATGTGTTTCATCACGTTAGTAAATCCGGATTCCCAAGATATGTGTTGTCTTATGAGATGGAAACCTTCACGTTCAGTAAGTCAAGGTCTCTAGCAACAATCTCTTTGACCCTTAACTATGTGCCCACATATGACTCTAACTTAGTGGACCCACCTAGATAACTATGTACGAATGGTTGCACCTTAGGCAAGTGTTAACCCTTTCTTTTAGGTATGGGAATAGAACACCGAATTCCATGTAGCTCACATTATCTCATGTCGGATATTTCACTTATTTCCCTAATGTAAAAGTAAATGAACAAGTTAAGTATGTGGACTGTATTAGGGTTGTCTTAAAGGCTACTACATATTGTGAGGGAGGGCATGTGACTTCTTTTACACATTGCACATATGAGATACTAAGGGATTTTCCTAGTAGTGTTCTCTTATGATTATGATTATGATAATGTTGATAAACTATGAGTAGTATTGATGTATGAAGCATGTTATGAAAATACGAGAATATGTTGTAAGTATGAAGTCAATTGCATAATGTGATACTTAGCTTTAGATAGGGTTATGGGGCCTTATCCTTGGCATTGCAAAAAGTGTTGCTTGGGTTGTTTACTTGTTGGTTGATATTATGTTGAGTTGATTTACTATGCTTATATTTGAGCCAAAGCTTCGGCCCTCCTCAAGGACCATTAGGATGGTCCTTGGGGAGTCATTTCGGAGGTTTAAACCCTAAACACGTTCGTCTAGACGTTAGGAACCTCTCCTATCAATTTGATCTCCAAACAACACGTAAAACATGTAAAGAAACACTAGAACACACAAGAACGTCTAAAGGCTAACTTTCGGACGTCATGGATGTCTCACTTCGTCTATCCTCAAACTGACTTCAAATATTATAATACATCATTTTTACACCTTATCAACTCATGGAATACATGTTAGGCTCTAGATTAACCTAGTTTATTATTAAGGTCGCTACATTAGTGCATAAGCGTTAAGGAACGACCATGACGTCCGGAAACTAGTGAAAATGATCTACTATGTCTTTAGATCTAGCAAGGGGTTCGAAGAGTCCCATGATGTATAAACCTAGTAAAAATACTTGAAATACATGTTACAACATGTTTAGGGTCAAAACATATGGGCACGACTCCCCAAGGACCATCCTAAGTGTCCTTGAGGAGAACCCAAAAAATTGACCCAATTGCTGTCAGAAACAAGTCTTACACCTTAAAACTTTAAAACCCCAAAGGCTCCCACTTCTTTATAGATTCTCACACTAAACAGGGAGTCCATTGAACAACAACATCAAACCTTCAAGTAGGGCTCAAGAAAAAGACTTTTATTCACTAATTCTTAAGGATTGAAAAGGTATAGGTACTCTTCATGCTTGGGACTCCTTTCCCCAAGAGGTTCCTTCAAATTGATTTTCAATGTTGTTCCAACTTACTAGAAGTCACTCAACTTTGTGGGTCACCTTTAAACTTGACGTAGTTGATCAAGATTTGATTAATAACGATTGGTTATGAATGTTTATGATTGATTTGATGTATTATCTTAGGTTTTTTTTACCTAATTTCTTTAAAGACCCATGAATGTCTTCTTGTCCTAACCCTAACTCTTGAATTACGTTGATTAGTGAGTAAAGGTGATGAAATTGTGTTTGTTCTTGTGTAATTGAATATTGTATGATGATTAAAATTTATTTGATGGATAAACATCATGGATTTAGGATGAATTCTTGAAAGGGTTTCTTGGAGTCCATTAGTAAGATCTTTAAGGTCATGAGCATGCTATTATAATGTTGGTGGTCTATCTTTGGTAATGTTGATCACTTGTAATATGATGTGATAAAGTTGTGAATATGTTATCAAGATATAAATGTGATGAGATTATGAATATTTTATCATGATATGAATGTGATGAAGTTAGGAATATGTTATCATGATATGAATGTGATGAATCGTGAGATGATGATAGATGTGTTATTACGAGGGGTTGAAGGTAACTCCTATGTACACCTTATGACTATGTTATGAAATATGGTTTTCTATGATGTTGGGTTTGTGATGAAAGGGATTTCTCATCCTAAAAGCTATGAGCTATGTGCATGTTATATGAGGGGTTAAGCTCCTACGACATATTTCATGAATTAATGTTAAAAAAGACTTCAAGACACTTCAAAAAGGGAATTTAGCTTAGCACCGATTTAACTTGACATTGGGAGGTGTTCCTTCACAAAGAAAGGGAGGTTCACACGATGTCCCCTCATGAGGTTGAAACTAAAATGCTAATTAGCATAAATAGGGTTTCTAGTAAAAACGCCTAGTTCCTTAACTATGTGACCCCATAAAAACCTTAGCTAGGGGATCCACCTAGATGCTATATGAATATATATGTGCTACCTTGGAAAGTATCACACTCTCGTTTTAGTGTGAAGGGTTGACACTATATTCCATATAGTTCACATGGTCTATGTCGGTTATTGCATAGTTTCCCGAATGTTAAAATGAACAAATGAAAGTAAGAAGATGAAAACTAACTAGGACTACATAAGAGGTGTCACTTTGTGTAGGTAAGGGTATTAGACTTTACAGATGCACTGCACAAGTTGATCTTGAGGGGAATTCTAGGGTGGGTTATTTATCTATATATTCTATGAATGAAATGCATGATTTTGGTCTCATATAATAAGTGTGATATTGGTTTCACTTAATATACATGATGTTGGTCTAAATTTGTATGCATGGTATTGACTACACTTGTTATTATAATGTATGAGGTAAAAGACAATGCTTGTGATGTCTTTGTTGGTTTACTTTGTTTATGTGGGATTATGGGGCTTCATATACACAGTTCATTAGTAAAGTTAGACTGCGGTTATGCCTAAGGTACTGTGATATATTTGATGAAATGGACTCTAAGCATGAAATGTTCACTATGGCTTTATTATGAAGTTACTTGTTGATATGTCGTATTGTCATGTTATGGACTTATATGTTGTTCTTGGAATGTGCCTAAAGACTTTTAAAGTGAATGTAGCATGCTTATAGCGAAATGTCCCTTTGTGCATGTTTTCAAATGATTTACATGCATATGCTTCCATCTTTAGTACATGTGGTTTGTACTAACCCATATCTCTTCTATTTTCTACGCAATGTTTAGGTTCGGGCCATTGAGGTGATTCTATCCTTTCTTGATGAAACTTGAATTGCTATTTCCAAGTTCGTGAGTCCTCAAGTCCGAGGATGGAGAAGCTTGATTCTAATTATACTTTCACTTTCCCCTATTCAAAGTATATTTTGTAATTTGTATTATAAGATTTGTTATTGATGAAAGGGCTAAGTCATAATTTTCATACTCTTATGTTTAGATGTCACTGTGAGACAAGTTACCTTTTATTATTGATATATGAAGTGAAGTTGAACTTCGAATGAAAATATTTAAATTTTTCACTTTTATTCTATCTATGATTCAATGATGAACACTAAGGGGTTGTGTAAGACCTCTTCAAGGTTGAAGACGCCGGTTACATATAGGCGATACTTCCCGGTCGTAATAAACTTGGTATTTGAGTATGAAGTTTAATAATCTTATGAATGATGTCGCACAGAACAATATCCTTGTAGAGTCTTTTTACATAATTGTGAAGTGTTCCACATTTATGATTAAGAGGTTATGTGATACCTTGGAAATTCTCAATTCTTTTGGTATTCTTAAGTCGTGCCTCAAGAGTCTTAACTCTATGCTTCCTTTTCTTCTAATCTTTTCTTGTGGATATAGGCTATGACTACTAGAAGGTCAGTCACAAGAAGGGTTGAAGAAGAGATAGCCAATGCGGGAGTTCCTCCCAAAGGTAACCAAACTCCTCCTCAAGAGCAAGTTCCTCTAGGTGGTCAATATCTGGTCAATCCTACGGTCATGATTGATGGGTAGATAGGGGAGGATTTCCTAAACTTGACTCAAGTCATGGCTATAAAAGATCAAGCAGTAACTATTCAAGGTCAAGCTATGACGGTACAACCAAATCGGAAAGTTGCACCCTGTGTGATTCAAAATGCTAGTACCATAGCTTCACGTTTGAGGGACTTCACTAGGAGGAACCCTCCAATGTTGTTTGGGTCTAAGGTAAATGTAGATGCTCAAGATTTTCTAGATGAGGTTTATAAGATCTTGTTTTCTATGGGGGTGAGTTCAAATGAGAAGGCTGAGCTAGTCGCTTATCAACTCAAGTATGTGGCTCAAACTTGGTACACTCAATCGAAGGACAACAGGACTTTGAGAGTGGGTCCCATAAGTTTGGAAATCTTTAGCAGTGAATTTCTTGATATGTTCTTCCCTAGGGAGAAAATAGAGGCAAATGTGGGAGAATTCATCAACCTTCTTCAAGGAGGTATAAGTGTTCAAGAATAATCTTTGAAAATAATCATGTTTTGCATGTATGCTCCATCTTTGGTGTCGAATCCTAGAGATGAAATGAGCCATTTTGTGATGGGTGTATCCGATGACCTTCTCAAAGAATGTCGTGAGGAAATGCTTCATGATAACATGTACCTTTATCGTTTGATGGTGCATGCTTAACATGTTTAGGAGAGTAGGCTTAAGAAGACAATAGGGATACTAAGAGTGTAAGGCCCTATTATGGAGGTACTTCTAAGGGTATGTTTGAAATCTAAGACAAACCAAGGTTTAAGAAGAGATTCTCCAACCAAGTTCCTTCTAATTTATCAAAGTCTAACAATGATAGGGTTCCGAACCCTAAGCCTCATGGGGGAAAAGGTGGTGGTTCACAAAGCGGGAAAACTATTTATGTTAAATATGGCAAAAAGCATGTGGGTAAATGTCTAGTGGGTACACGCAATTGTTTTGGTTGTGAAAGAGTTGTCTCATTGTGAGCGATTGTCCCATGGCCAAGACTCAAAAGAAGGGAGAGTAACCAAGCACAAGAAAGTGGTCTTAATTTCGATGCTCCGAATAAGAACCTCTTTTATGCTCTCAAATCTAGGGGTGATCAAGAGGATACTCCCAATGTTGTTATCCGTATGTTGCAAGTATTTTCAATTAATGATTATGCATTGCTAGATCCCAGTGCCATTTCATCTTTTGTAACTCCTTAAGTTTCTATGAAGTTTGATGTGCTCTCTAATGTGTTAGTTGAACCTTTTTTTGGTTTCTACCCTGGTGGGTGACTCCGTTGTTGCTAAAAGAGTCTATAGTGGTTGTCCCATATTATTGTCCAATAGAGTTTCATTGGTTGATTTGGTTGATGTCATATTGGGGATGGATTGGTTGCATGCTTTCTTTGCTTCAATCGATTCTAGAGTAAGGGTAGTTTCATTCCGATTTAATAATGAACATGTTAAAGAATAGAAAGGGGGAAACTTAATCCCTAGAGGTCAAATTATTTCATGTCTAAAAGCTTGTAAGATGATCTCCAAGGGATTTCTCTATCATATTGTGAGAGTCAAGGAATTTGGGTCTGAGGCTCCACCTATAGAGTCGGTCCCCGTAGTGAAGGATTTTCCATAATTCTTTCTCGATGACTTACCCAAAATTCCTCCCAAATAGGGAATAGATATCGGCATAGATTTGATTCCGGATACTCAAACCATATCAATTCCTCCTTACCGTATGGCTCCGGCCTAGTTTAAAGAATTGAAATCTCAACTCAAGGATTTTTTAGACAAGGGTTTTATACAACCGAACATATCTCCATGGGGCACTCCGATGTTATTTGTTAAAAAAAAAGATGGGTCTCTTAGAATGTGTATTGACTAGTAACAATTGAACATGGTGTCTATAAAGAATAAGTATCCTCTCTCTAGAATTGATGATTTTTTTGGCGAACTTCAAGGGGCAAGTTACTTCTGGAAGATTAATTTGAGGTCGGGGTATCACCACCTTAGAGTTGGCGGAGTCGACATGCCTAATATTTGTTTTTTGAACAAGGTATGGTAACTATGAGTTCCTAGTCATGTCCTCGTATAACTAATGCCTCAGCGACTTTCATGGACCTTATGAATATGGTGCTTCTGGATTATCTTGATTCATTTGTAGTTGTCTTTATTGATGACATCTTGATATATTCTAAGAATGAGGATGAACAAATGAGTCATTTGAGGATAGTATTTCAAGTTCTCAAGTAATACCAACTCTTTGCTAAATATAACAAGTGTGAATTTTGGCTAAGATTTGTTTCTTTTATTGGTTACTTTGTGTCTAGTGTGGGTATAGAGGCTGATCCAAAGAAGACGACCGGTTAACAATTGTCCTAGACCTCGAAGTCCCACCGATAGTCAAAGTTTCTTAGGTTTAGCCGGGTATCATAGGAGATTTGTGGATTCACATCTATCGCTTTTATATTAACTACCCTAACCCAAAAGACATCTAAGTTTGAGTGGACGGAAGCTTATGAGAAAGGCTTTGAAGAGTTGAAAGATAAGCTTACCTCCGCTCAGGTTTTTACCTTACTGGAAGGTACCAAAGGGTTTGTTGCACATTGTGACACTTCACGAGTTGGTTTGGGTTGTGTCCACATGAAACATGGTAAGGTTATAGCATATTCTTATAGGAAACTTAAGGTACATGAGAAGAACAATCCAACTCATGACCTTGAGTTAGCAGCTGTAGTGTTTGCTTTGAAGATATGGAGACACTACCTATATGGAGTGCATGTAGATGTGTTCACTGATCACAGGAGTCTCCAATATGTGTTCACCCAAAAAGGTTTGAACATTCGACAAAGAAGGTGGTTAGATCTTTTGAAATATTATGATATGAGTGTCCTTTACGACCCCAGGAAAGCCAATGTGGTTGCGGATTCATTGAGTCTGATGTATATGGGTAATGTGGCCTATGTTGTTGATAGTAGGAATGAATTAGTAAAAGATGTTCATAGATTGGCCCTGTTGGGTGTTTGACTTTAAGATTCTCCAAAAATGGGCTTCATGGTTCATAATAACTCCATAATCTTTAGTGGTTGAGGTGAAATCTAAGTAACTTCTTGATCCTCTACCAATGGATTTGAAGGAATCTGTTCTTAATTAATCTAATGATTCCTTCTCCTGGGGGATGGGATGCTTTGGTATAAAGGTTGTGCATGCCAGATGTGGATGACTTAAGAAGACAAATTTTGGAAGAGGCTCTTTGTTCCCGATATTCCATTCATCCAAGTACCACCAAAATGTATCGTGATATACAAGAGATCTATTGGTGGAATGGGTTGAAGACCTATATAGAAGAATGTGTGGCCAAATGTAGGAATTGTCAACAAGTCAAGGCCAAACATCAATGACCGGGAGGGCTCACTCAATATATATCTATACCTACTTGGATGTGTGAGGATGTCAATATGGATTTCATCGTAAATTTGCCTCGTACATAAAGGAAAAATTATTCAAATTGGGTTATTGTTGATAGGATGAAAATATAATCCCAATTTATACCCGTCAAAGCTACTTATTAGACGGAAGAATATTCTTAAATAGATTGTGAGAATTCATGGAGTTCCTTGTCTATCATTTCGGGTAGGGGTACTCAATTTTCTTCTAATTTTTGGAAAGCATTCCAAAGTGGTCTTGGTCCCAAGGTTAAACTTAGTACCGCATTTCATGCACAAACAGATGGTTTGGCGGATAGAACCATCCAAACCTTAGAAAGTATGTTGAGGGTATGTGTCTACTGTTGATTGAGTTTGCCTACAATAATAGCTGTCACTCAAGTATTGCCATGGATCCATTGGAGGCTCTTTATGGAATAATAAGTAGATCTCTGATTTGGTGGTTTGTGGTAGGTTAATTTGCTCTAATAGGTCCAAAAGGAATTTATCAGGTTGTGGAAAAATTACGACTCAATAGGGATAGATTGAAAACGAATCAAAGTCAGCAAAAATCTTATGCCGACAATAAGAAGATGGACCTTGAGTTTATGGTAGGAAGGGGTGATGAAGTTTGCGGAAAAGGGGAAACTTAGTCCCCTATATGTGGGGCCATATAATATTTTGAAACTCATCGAAAGTGTTGCCTATGAGTTTAAATTACCCATTTAGTTGGCTCTGGTGCATCCGGTGTCCCATATATTAATGTTCAAAAAGATCATAGGCGACCCATTGTCCATCCTTCCCTTAGAATGTTTAGAAGTATGTGATATCCTTTCTTATGAAGAGGTCAAAATTGAGATTCTAGACTAGCAGGTGAAAAAGTTTGAGGAATAAGGAAGTAGCTTCTATAAAGGTTTTTTGGAAGAATTATCTTGTGGATAGGAGGCCGAGGCCGATATGATGTCCTGATATCCTCATATTTTTCCTTCAACTTCTAGTCAAAGTTGACGCTTGTAATTCCTCCTAGTATTGGTTATGAAGGGACATTAATGTATTTTAACTTCCATAAATTCCCTTAACTATGCATGTTCTTGTGTGAATTCATGTTTCATATGCGTTTTGAGTTATATGTTCTTCATACATGACGGCACTTTATTATATGATTTGTATAGTTGATTGCATGTCATATTCTTGTTATGAAATTTCTGAAGTATGAAGTGATGAAATTATGTATTGGATCCTTGTTGAATATGTTGACCTATATAAGAAGAAGAAGGAAATTCAACCTTGCATAATGTGAAATGATGAAATGTGTGCATAATTGGTAGTTTACATAATTTCAACCTTATAATGATGCATTGTTGTGTTTGAGAATGAATTAATGTTTCCTCCTTTGTTGAATTATTATTGTATACCATGAGTTGGTTGGGATCCTAGTCTTGAGTCGTAAAATTCATAAAGATTTGTAAAGTGTCATTCGAAGACGAATGTTCCCCAAGGGGGGATATTGTGACACCTCAGAAATCCAATGACTTAAGCTAGACCTTTGAATGGAGTCTAATAAATTAAAAAGGTTTAAAAGATGTTTTCATACCTGACCTAACCTAACTAACTTGGTTTGGAAGCATTAGAGCATAAGAGTCAAGGAACGACCATGACGTCCAAAATCTAGTGAAAATGATCTAGTGTGTCTTTAGATCTTCCAAGATGTTTGGAGAGTCCTATGATGTCTAAACCTTGTTAAAATACTTGGAATACATGTTACTATGCTTTTAGGGTCAAATTATCCGGGTACAACTCCCAAAGGACCACCCTAAGGTTCCTTGAGAAGGACCCAAACAATTGACTCAAAAGTTGTCAAAAAACAGCAAGGAATCACGAGTGCATTGAAGATCCGTCAATGGACTCACGGCCCATCAATGGTGGTTGTGAGTCCACACATATAATTGTGGATCTTGGCTCAATTTTTCCAGTCTCTGACATAAACCACGGACAGCCAAGACAAGGCGTCAATGGGCGTGGTTTGGTGTCTGGAAACTGGTGCAAGAGACTGCCAAGCCAACGTTTTTTTAGTAAATTCCACCCTTGTACATTTAAGTAAGGGAAGGTTATAATTTGTTAGTTTAGGTATATTAAAGTATATGAAGTCATAAAACTAGTCTTATACCTTATAACTCCAAAACCCCAAAGGCTCCCACTTCTCTTTAGATTCTCTCACTAACCACGAAATCCATTGAAGAACAAAGTCAAACCTTAAAGTAGGGCTCAAGAACAAGGCTTTTCTTCACTAAATATTAAGGATTGACAAGGTATGGGATTCTTTACTCATGGGACTCCTTTCTCCAAGAGGTTCCTTTAAATTGATTTTCAATGTTCTTTAAACTTTTTAGAATTCACTTAAATTCGTGGGTCACCTTTAATATTGACTTAGTTGGTCTAGATTTGATTCATAATTATGGGTTATGAATGTTTATGACTGATTTGATGTATTATCTTAGGGTTTCTTTAACTAATTCCTTAATGACCCATGAATGTCTCTCTTCACCTAACCCTGACTATTTAATTATTTTGATTAGTGATGAGAGGTGATGAAATTAAGTATGTTCTTCTGTAATTGACTATTGTATGATGATGATAACTGATATTATGGATACATACCATGTATTTAGGATGAAGTCTTGAAAAGGTTTCTTGTAGGTCATTGGTATGTTTTTCATGGTCATGAACATGCTATTATGCTATTGTTGGTCTATCTTTTGTAATGTTGATCACTTGTAGTATGGTATTATGAAGTTATGAATATGTTATCTATACATTGCACAAGTTGACCTTGAGGGGAATTCTAGGGTTGGTTCTTTATGTATATATATGCTATGAATGAAATGCATGATTTTGGTATAATATAACAAAATGATATTTCTTTTATTTAATACACATGATGTCGGACTAAATTGGTATGCATGGTATTGACTACACTTGTTATGATGATGCATAAGATAAAAGACAATGCTTGTGATCTCTTTGTTTGTTTACTTGGTTTATGTGGGGTTATGGGGCTTCACATACACATTTCACTAGTAGACTTAGATTGTGGTTATGCATAAGGTATTTTGATGTATTTAATGGAATGGTCTACTTGCTAAGGTAGAAACAAAACATGAACATACCTTCTAGGTGGATCCACTAGCTAATATTCCTATGGGGGCAACATAGTTAAATAACTCGGAGATATACTTGAGACCCTCTTTATGCACATTGCATTATAGTCTCTATCTCATGAGTACAATAGTTAAACTACCTTCCCACAGTGGGAAGGGACACATCTCACATCTAGTTCACTCTGTAATAAACCAAAGTCTATTTTTGAAATGTCTTTAAGCCTTTATTTATAATTATAGCTTAGTATAGATCATAGGAGACTAACCACTTGTATATCATAATCATTATCTCATTAGGAATTGCATGAGAATGTCGTTTCATTGCAACCCTTCATTTGTGATATTAACACCATCCTCATCATATCATAATAAGGCACATAAGTTATTCACAATCAACCTTATATCATCATACCTTAATCATAATCTCACAATTCACATAGTCAAGACATTTAAATTTCATTCATCATACCATCACCTACTAGATTTAATAACATGTAATACTTCAATTGAACATCATCATCAAGTACTAGCCATGACAATTGAAGTAAAGGATTCAAGATCATAAGGTCTTACAAATTTCACCTTCATAAGCCTCCTTCAATGGTCTTACCATAAACCAACCATATTCACCCATCAATAAGTGTAATAACATCATATAATAGTAATCAACACAAGAACTAAGTCAATAGTATTATCACTAACCAATTCAACATCAATTTATGACCTAGCGTTAGAGGGGAAAGGGTTAATCATGAGTTTCTCAAGAAATAGATCCAATCCCAACAATACATGACCCTATGCAGTCCATGTATGAGTTAGAATAGTTAAAACAAGTCTAACAATCAATACATTCATCGATTCCTATCAATTCATAAGCAAGATCCAAGATTTGGGGAAATTTGTGGAAAATACATGATTCAAACGAAATTCACATCAATTAACATCAATTACTCAACAATCTACACTTAATTAGCCATGGATAATCACAATTTGTCATAATCAATAATCAATTTCAAGTTTAAAAGAAAACCCATTGGTAGAAGAAAACCCTAAGAATTGGGTGATTTAGAAATCAACTATGAAAGGACCTCTTGGGAAAAAGAACCCCAAGAGTTAAGAACACGTACCTTAATGAAGCATTATCTACAAATTTTGAGTGAGAACCTTGGAGACTTTGTCTTCTTCTTCAAGCTTCCTTGTTCTTCAATGGAGGATGAATATAGAGAGAAAGTAGAGAGGTGAGAGCTTTTGGGTTTTGAGTTGGGGATTTTTTTTTTTTCGTGAATGTGAGGGTAAAACTTATTTAACATCAATATATAGGTCTCCGATGACATACTCAAAAGACCCCTCACTTAAGTGGACCCCTTAGTGAAAAACTTGGATTCTAAATTTCAGATTTTCGTAAGGAAACAAGTCCGCGTCGCGGAGCTGTTCCCGCAAGTTTTCCTAAATTAATTTTTGAACCAGAAGAGTCTTCTACGTTTCCGTGTCGCAGACAAATATTTTGGATCTTGGTGGACCATGTGCGCGATGCGGAGACACTTTACCATAGTGCAATTGGCTGCTGCCTTTTGGCAGCTTGTTGGCCAATGTTGGGGTCCCTTCGTGGACCCCTAGGGCGATCCTTGGGGGGTCGGACCTGGATGTTTTCACCCTATATACATCATATTACCCATTTAAAGTCTTTTTAAAAGTTTTAGACTTTATATGACACTTCCAAACCTTCACAAAACCTAAGGACGTTTTACTAGTTCAAGTGTACTAGTTTCCGGACGTCATGGACGTTTCTTGACTTTTTGACTCTAACACTTCCTAAATAGTTTTAATACATTAAGTTAGGCTTAGAAACAGTGTTTGAAGGTTTAGTTCATCATGTGAGGCTCTAGATTAGGTCATGTACTTGCAGAGTGTTACAACATATATAGTCGAATCCCTGGACAATTAAGCAAAATATATGTCATAACTGATTGCATTTGACTCGCTTTCCACGCTTTTTAGATCCTCGACCATCTAGATGAAAAATTGATATCAGTGGAAATGAAGGATCAACATCGTATTCATCATTCCGATTGGGCCTGTTGCTCATGCGTGACACATCATCACAAAAGTAATAAGAATAAAAATCACTAGTTCCTCTCCCAATATGACCTTGAACAAATGATCCTTTGATATTTCCCCTTTGCTTAATTTTTTTCTTGGATCTGTCAATTATTTTGCATGTATATGCATAATAGTTTTTTGACTCATGGGTTGCACGTGATTACTAATTTAACAAACATATGTTATAGTAAATAGTATTTGCTTATTTTAGCAAAGATTTGACTAATAAACTTAGCAAAAAATAATATTGCAGATTTTTTGGTGAATGTTTAGTGTGGATCGTCATATATATATCCTTTATTCACGCAAACCTATGAAGATAGTCAAGTGAATATTTTATTAATTAAATGGAATTATGTATACATTTATTTCAACTTGATGAGCTTCAATCATGCAATTAGTCTTATCTCACTAATACTACCCTATAGACCATATTTGTTTTTTGTATTTTTTTTGTCATCTAACCAGATGTGTTTTACGTGCGTATTCTATGTTAAATTGTTTAGATATGTCATATGAACATGTGAAGAGACAACTACATTTTATATATTCACATATTTTCACATTTGTTGTGAGTTTTTTAAGAAGAACTCAGAACATTTTAAGATAATATATTTTGAACTTAGAAGATCTCGTAACTTCATAATACATTTGTGACATATATAATACTTTAACTTAAATACAAATACGTAAATATATATATATATATATATATATATTTGTATTAATGAAAATATTATCTCATAAAATTAACTATTAAATAAATAATAAAAATTAAACCAATACAAACTTCAACTGACGTTGTTACAAGTCATATAAATTTTTCTTCGTCTAAAATACTGAAATATTAAAAAACTAGTAAATAAGTAAAATAACATGGCAATGTTTATATAGTAATAACTATTTCGAAGCAAACTTTTTGAAAGTCTAAATCACATAAGTAAATTGATAAATAAATCATTCTTTTGTCTTCACCGACAAAAATAAATTGTGACAATTCTCTGAATTTTGAAAAAAAGATATTAAGAACCATATATTTACATCACAAGATAAATGGTCAACAAAAAACAAATGAATTTAGACTACATCATGTTATTTCATATATTGGAACATTACATACTAAAGTATATATTAACTGAAAAAATAATTATCATATCATCAAAATTATATTTTTTTCCTTAAGTACTCGAGGTTATGGAATATACACTCTTAGGATAGAACTACTTACTTAATTAGAATAGTGGTACCTCATATTCCGCTAAACTTAATACTCACTCAACAACAATAAATCAGACAAACAATTTAAAAACTTCAGCGGACTTTATTATAATTCATATGAATTTTGTTTCACTAAAATATTGAAATATTAAGAAATAGTAAATAAGTAAAACAAAAAGGCAATGTTATATAGTAATAACTATTTTGAAGCAAACTTCCGGAAAGTCAAAATCACAAAAGTAGCATTGATAAAGTCATTTTTTTTTTTAGCATGAAAAATAAATCGTGACACTTTTATGAATTTTGGAAAAAGATATCCAGAAGCATATATCTACATCACATGATAAATTGTTAACAAAAATAATGAATTTAGTATACACCACGTTAACATCATATAATGAAACATTACATACAAATGTATATATTAAACAAAGAAGTAATGGTTATATCATCGAAATTATATTATTTTCCTCAAGTACTCCAGGTTATGGAATGTACCTCTTAGGATAGAAAGACTTACTTCATCAGAATAGTGGTGCCTCATATTCCGCTTAACTTCAAACTCACTCAACGAAGATAAATCACACAAAAAAAATTATAATGCAAGAAGAAGTAGAGCATAAAATTAGAAAAAATTATTGTTGAAAAATGAGAGGAAGCCCCTCTATTTATAGTCAACAAAGGGTAGTATGAACAAATGTTTTTTCTGCCTTATCTGAAAACTTATGACCTTTCCAAGAAGTAACAATACTTTGGAAAAATCAAAACTCTTTGGAAAAGTCAGAACTTATTGATAAAGTAAGAACTTTTTTGAGAAGTCACAACTCATCGAAAATTCGCAACCTTTGAAACAAATCACAACTTATCGGAAATGTCATAACGCATCAAAAAATTCATAACCTAATCAGTAAGGGATATTATAGTAATTTAATATTCATGTTAGGAGTTCATACTTTTAAGGTAATCATAATAAGATATATATGTTATCAAAAGAATTGGTGAATATATATAACTTAGTGAATATTTTGAATCTCTCAAATGGATACATTCATCTTGTTTGAACAGGACCTCCGAGTCGGAACTCTTGTACAAGGTGAATTGGAAGATGCTCCATCACATCAAAGAAACCACATCGAAATATCTTCTCCAACTTAGTAGTAATAACAACAATATTTTCCTCCATCCTGTATAAAGTACTCTCTAACAACTTCCATGAACACAAGTCTTTAAAATAAACTTACCTCTGTGATTGATTTCCATATCGTTTCTGTTATATGTCTAAAAGCGCTAGGAATTAAAGTTTCCATGAACATACGACAATCATGTCTTTTCATACCTATCAATTTTCCGTCATACATATTTTCTCTCTTTCATAAATTCGAAACATAGCCCTCTGGCATCCTCAAATTTTTAACCCACTCACAAATTTCACGTTTCTCATCAAATGTGAATGAAAAGCTGGATTTCGGCTTAACTATTCTACCATTAGGTAATTCATATAGCAATAACTCTTTTCTCTTACAATATTCCTTTAAGTCCATTCATACTTTTGGATTTTATTTTGTCTCACCCTTAAGATCCATCACTGTGTTAGACAAATTATCAAAATAATTTTTTCAATGTGAATCACATCAAGATTATGTCGTAGAACACTGTCCTTCCAATACGACAACTCCCAAAATATGCTTTGTTTGTTCCAATTATGTTCAACACAATATCCAGGAAGTCTAGAAGGTGAAGCTTCTGTAACTTTAGGTAATAAAAAAACTCTCTCCCAAATTTGATGGTATGTGAGTAATGGAGGCGGGGGGTCACTTTCAACCTTATTTTTCCTAAATGCATTTTTCATAATTCTGAACTCATGGTCCAGTGGCAACAACTGGTGATGACAATCAAATCATGTATTTTTTCTGCAATGCTTTAAAGTGAATGCCTAACCATTTTCTATGCAATACGAACATGATAGCTTTCTAGCTGTCATCCATCCAGACAACATCTTGTATGCAGGAAATTAAAGAAGAACGCATAACAAAATTTTACTTAGTTGATATATCATATGTCAAAACTCCTTCAAACCACATTTCTGGAGGAAAATTATACTGATTAAAAAATACCGGCAAACATGAATAAGGTGAAGCTGCATTAGAGAATGGTGTAAATCAATCTGAACACAAGCCCAATCTAACATTTCTTCGTTCACTAGCAAAATCAGGATATACATTAACAAAATTTTTCCATGCTTCACCATCAGATGGATGAGATAAGACACCCGGCGGACTTCTATATTCACGATGTCATCTCATATGTGGGGCAAACGTCATCGATGCATACAATCTCTTCAACCTAGTAATGAGAGGTAGATAATGCATCGCATGAACCGGGACCACATTTCTAGCCGAAGTCCTCTCATAACGAGCATGTCCACAAAAAATACAATTTTCTAATTCACTATTAGTCTTGCAAAATAACATACAACCATTAACACAATAATGAATTCTATCATACATCTGTCCTAACTTGGACACCAAATGCTTTGACTGGTAGAAGTTCTTTGGTACGTTAAACTCCGGATTAACTAGTTCACCCATGATATTAACCATTGAGTTCATAGCCGCATTAGGAACATTACAATGTGATTTAATATTTATTAATCTAACCGCAATGAACAAGGCAGAATGTGGACTCCCTTCACATTGTGGACAACTAGACTTTTCTAATTGATAATAGATGAGTCTTGCTTCTTCATTAGAAGCTTCATCAAAATATTGTTCAGGTTCCATCCCACCTTGAACCCCAAAAACATCATTTATCATTTCATCAACCCTATCATGTTCAACCCTAACCTGTTAAACCCTAATTTAGTCATGTGGTGCAATTCTATTATATACATCCAAAGGCATCGAATTATAAAATATACCATCCAATTCATCAATTTCTCCATAATCAAACCATACAAAATATCTACGCTTAAATACACTACGGTACAAATGAACCATAATCTATCTGGTTCAAAAAAAATTAAATACTTACATGCACTATAAGGACACCTAACCAGTCAATTATTCTTGAAAATGTCAAGTGTCATTGTATGTTCAATAAAATTTCTAACACCATCAATAAACTAGAGCTCCAAACCAGCGTAAGTTTCATAAGCATATTATAAATCGACAAACTATGATACATCTACAAAAATATAGATATTGAATTAGTTTTGACTCAATTCCAACAACGAAATTCACCAACTAAATTCACATTAGTTTTTCTAACTTATTTGAACAACTTAACAATTTTTAACTTTAACTTGCTTAGTTTTGATGACTTAATTCCAACAACTAAATTCACCAACTAAATCACATTATTTTGTCTAACTTATTTAAACACTAACAATTTTTTAACTTTAACTAATTCAATATTTATGACTTAATTCCAACAACTAAATCCACGAACTAAATCACATTATTTTTTCTAACTTATTTAAACAACTTTAAATAGTTTAGTTTTGACTTAATACAAGAACTAAATACAGCAACTAAACCACATTATTTTTTCTAACTTATGTCAACAACTTACCATTTTTTGTTTAGCTTTAACTAGTTTAGTATTGACATAATTCCAACAAATACATTCACCATCTAAAGCACATTATTTTTTCTAACTTATTTGAACAACTTTAAGTAGTTTAGTTTTGACTTAATACAACAACTAAATCCACCAACTAAACCACATTATTTTTTCTAACTTATTTAAGCAACTTGACAATTTTTTTAACTTTGACTTGTTTAGCATTGACTTCATTCCAACAAATAAATCCTCCAACTAAATCAAATTATTTTTTCTAACTTATTTTAAAAACTTATCAACTTTCACTAGTTTAGTTTTGAATTAATACAACAACTAAATCCACCAACTAAATCACAATATTTTTTCTAACTTAAACAACTTAAATTTTTTAACTTTAACTAATTTAGTATTGAATAAATTCAATCAACTAAATCTACAAACTATAACATTATATATTCTAGTTTAATTTTTAAGCAAAGTGTCAACACTAGATTGGCACAAACCAATCATGCTAGAAAATCAATTTTTCCATCAATAGGATCAACTAGTGTTGGTACTTATGCTAAACAAACACATTATTCATAAATTAAAGAAAAATATCAACACTAGATGGACAAAATTTATCTTGCAAGAAAATCACTTGTGTCACCAATAGGATCAACTAGTGTTTCTACTTATGCCAAACAAACACTTTATTCCTAAATTAAAGCTAAGTGTCAACAATAGATGAACACAAATCGATCTTGCAAGAAAATCTATTTTGTCATCATAGGGTCAACTAGTGCTGGTACTTATGCTAAACAAACACATTATTCCTAAATTAAAGATAATTGTCAACACTAGATGGACATAAATCGATCTAGCAAGAAAATCAATTTTGTCATCAATAGGATCAATTAGTGTTTGTACTTATGCTAAAAAAACATTATTCTTAAAGTAAAACTTGTTATCAACACTAGATGGACAGAAATCGATCTTGCAAGAAAATCAATTTCGTCATAAATAGGATAAACTAGTGTTGGTACTTATTTTAAACAAACACTCGATCGCCAAAAATAAAATATCACAAAATTAAAGCAAAGTCTCAATGCTAGATGGACACAACACATTATCGAAAACAATTTTAATTGGACTTTTCAAATATAGAAGCACCAACTTTATCTCCTACTTTTATGAAAGAAACAATATAGTCTTGTATCAACATTTTAGATGTTGAGCTTCCTCAGTTGCCTAGCACTATATATATATATATATATATATATATATATATATATATATATATACATATATATATATATATATATATACAAGTTGTAATTTCAAGATCAAGTCTAAGTTCAACATCAAATTCTAATTTAAAGTTCAATATCAAGTTCTAACTTCATGTTAAAATTCTAATTTCAAGTTTAAATCTAAGTTCAACTTCAAAATATGCTTTGTTTTGTTTAATTAAATTCAGTTAGTTAATGCTTTCTACAAAGTTAAATCTTCATTAATTAATCAATACTAATTAATCAAATTTAATTAATTATAAGTTCTAATTAAGTTGTAATTCAAATCCCTTGTCTTAAAATCACAAATTCAAACTAACCCTCATATATTTCAAATTCCAACTAGTCTTAAAATCAAAAATTCAAAGTATTCCTAGAATTAAAAAATTAAACTAGTCCTAAAATCCCAAATTCAAACTAGTCCTAAATTATAAATTCAAATTAGTCATAAAATCACAAATTGAAAGTACTCCTATAATTCAAAACTCAAACTAGCTAGTTCTAAAATGTCTAATTCAAATTATTAGTAGTCCTAAAATCTCAAATATAATTCAAGTTCTAAGTTCAACTTCAAACAAATTTCAAGTTCTAAGTTCAAGTTTTTGTTCCAATTTCAAGTTCAAGTCTAAGTTAAACTTAAAATTCTAAGTTCAAGTTCAAGAACTAAGTTTAATTTCTAAGTTCAAGTTTAAGTTCTAAGTTCAAGTTCAAGTTCTGAGTTTAACTTCAAATTCTAAATTCAAATTGATATCTAAATCTATAAAATTAGTTATATACAAACTTATAATCAAACAATTAGTTATAGATATTTAAGTTTTAATTACAAAAAATATCACCTGATCAATATATAATCATTAAATTTAAACATTCATCAATATATATTTATGACATTCAAACATTCATCACCTAATCATAAAACTTCATTAGTTACTAATTTCTAACTTCAAATTACAACTTTACTAACTGACAAGCAATCAAGTCCAAAAAAATCTCAATTCAACCTCACATAACATATTTTCAAGTTTAAGCTAGTCCTAAAATAAAATAAAAATTAATTCACTAACTAACAATGCCCATTTCAAAAATGCCCATTTTTCTTTTTAAAAAAACCTTAAAATAAAAATCTTCAATTCCTGATACCTAATTAACAATAATAAAATGAAATTAACAATTGAATAATGCAACTCAACAAACAAAAAAATAATTTACTAACAAACCATCAATTATAATACCTAGAATTGAAAAATAAAATTAACAGTTACCTTAACAAATTAGGACAGGCAGAAGCTATCAGTCACACACTGCAAGGGCGGCGACGGCGATGAGGACGGCGACGGGGAAGGGAGGCGGCAAGGAAGATCGATAGAGGGTCTGGGAGAGAATAAAGGTTTACAGAGAGGGGAAATAAGAAAAACTTGATCTGTCTATCAGATATTTAATAAAAAGCATCGTACAACGTCTCTATGTCCGTCTCTTTTTTTATAAAAAATGTTTGACTAAGGTTTTGACGAAAAAGAGACGGACTAAGAGACACTGTCCGTTGTTTTTTTAATAATAGTTGACCAAATATTTTTACCAAGAAGCGACAAACATAAGGATGCTTGACGGTTACACAAAAAATAATTAAACAATTTAAACTAATAAAAAGTGACAGACTAGTTTTTTTTATAAATAATAATTTTTAACAGAAAGTGACGGACTGCATCACTATCGAAATAAAACAATTAATTATTGATTTTATATATATATATATATATATATATATATATATATATATTTATATTTGGCGCAACAATACGCGAAATAAAGCGACGAACTAAGCGATGCCGTTCGTCGCTTTTTTAATAAAATAAAAAGATATTTTTATTAAAAAGCGACAGATAGTGTGTCTAATAGCGTCGCTTTTTGAGCGACACCGTCCTTCGCTTTTATTTCCTTTTTTTAGCAGTATTTTAGTAGTGAACACTCTACTTATAAGAGTGTTGAAATTATCTATAGAATTACACTTTTTATAAAATTACAACTCTATAATAGTCTTACTCAAATATTAATTGAGTAATAATATTTTGTAAAAGATATTTTATGTATAAAGATAAAATTTTACAATATTTATGGTAATCGTTATTAGTTTCATGCACATATCTAATTTGTATTATTAATACTTAAGAGAAAATTGTACTTAAATGATGTCCATCATTTATAGTCATCACCTCAAGAGAAAAGGCTCTTAGTGACATTTTTAATTTTGATATTATTTTTCTATTTGTTTTGTTTATGTTTGTTTACAAAATTGAGCAAAGTGAAAAACATATTACAAAAAAGTAACTTTCTCTCCATATTAAAATTTTGAATTTTTTCACTAAATTCTTGTCATTTTAGTGTTTAAAACAAATAACTCAATGATAATCTGCATTAATAATTTAAAAGGACTTGACCACTATTTTTTCAATTTATAATTATTTACTTAAAAGCATTAATTTAGTGATATTAATCATATTTTACAATATTGTATACTATATAATATGATATACACGCGCAACACACGTGCCATAACAGTAGTATATATATATCGATAGATAGATATGAAATCTTCATTATTTTACTCTATGTGATAGATAGAATTAGGAGAGGCAACTATGTTTTTAAATATTTTTGTTGTTAACTATTTTATAATACTTTTCAAATACTTCTCTTATAATATTAGTGACTCAGGTGATATTTGAGAGTTAATAAGTTTTTAAAAATATTTTAAGTTGTCAATTATTGTGATTTTATGTGGCACGTGTGATTTTTTGTGAGTTAATAAACTTTTTTAAAATATATTTTTTGAATTAAAGGTCAGGATATATTAGGCTATTTGACATTGCATGAAATATTAGTTATAATGTACTTTAGTTTAGGAATAATAACAATATTTTATAATTAAAATATTAAAGAATAATATAAAGGTATTTTGAGGTATTAACTCAAATTATTTTTAAGAAATCACTACTAAACATTGTCTTAATTGTTATTGTTTCAAACGGAAAAATGTCTGCATTATTCTGTCTAGTTTTTTAGTGTGAGTCAGCAATTCACGAGTAAGTCATTCCATTAATACAAGAATAGATTCTTCCAATACAATAAATAAACATTATCTAATAGGACTCTCTTCTATTGAAAAAGTCTATTTAGAAAATCTCTCTTATTTTTTTACCCCGATTCTCTCTTCAATGGTTGATATTATTGCTGAGAAAAAGTTTCCAGCTTTCTGTTGAAGAAGGTAGTAACTTTTCTCGTGGGTCTGTTTTTGTTAGTCAAATAAATCTTATTTTTTGTGGAGTTCTTTCAGTTGATTAAAACGACATTCACTGTTTTAGGTAAACTAGTTTTTGACACGAGCGTTGCACATCATTACCAATTCCAAAATATATGTAAATATATATAGTATTGCTTATTTAAGTAAAGATTTGAGTAATAAGTTTTGCACAAAAGAAATCATTGCAGATTATTTTGTGAATGTTCATGTGGATTGTCAAATATATCTATTATTCACGTGAATCATTGAAGTTGGTCAATGAAAATTTTTATTAGTTAAATGCAATAATGCATATAGGTATCTCAATTTAATGAGGTTATATCATCTAATTAGTCATATCTCAGTAATTTTACCTTATAGAGAATATTTGTTGCATATTTCTCTTATCAGTTTAACAGATGTGCTTTGCACGTGTATTCAATACCATTTAGATGGCATACACACATGTGAAGAGAACAACTACATTTATTTTTTAGAGCTAATATTTGTATCATAAATTTTATTTTATAAATTATAACATAATAGATGATGTTCTTGTTGTTGACTCTCATATTTTACTTCTCGATTAACTTTATACATAAATCAAAGATAATTAATTGTCTACCAATAGTTAATTGAGCAAATTTTCTTTTTATGCAAAATAGTTTAAAAATTTATATAAATAATATATACAATATAATTCTTTCTTAAATTAAACAGACAATGAAAACATTGATATCAAAATATTCTTGATGATTTAATGAAACTTTAGCTGTGTTAACATTAGTAGAAGACTTTCAAAAATCCAAAGGGAGAAAATTTGTTTTCATTGTTGTTCAACTAATGGTATTTGTTGAGAGAGGTAGAAAGTTTTGTAAATTGTAGGATTTTATGATTTTTAGGTTAGTTTTTAAGTTATTGTTAGACCAAATTTCTTATTTATATTTTCTAAATGTAATTGTTTTTACAATTTGCATAAATGGTCTCCTATATTACTGATATTTAATTTGTGCCCCTACAGTTTCTTGTTCAAAAATATAGTCATACAAAAAATAAGTATAATAGAATATTGATATGTTTATGTTATTGCATGAGATTATTATTATTGACTTTATAATCACATGTTTATCTTACACCCAACAAAAATGTAGTTCATCTTCATGTAAACGATTTTCAATTTATTCAATCAAGCATGATTCATTCAAGAAAAATAACCACATCATGTTATAACATATACAGGGGCGGTGTAATAATATGTATTTTTTTTATTAAAAGTTAATACAAGAAAAGATGAAAGATAAAAATAATTAATGTAATAACTATAAGAATTCATAATATTATAACTAAATAATGTTAAAGAGTGTGAATAACGTTTGCAATAGTTATAATAACAAAGAGAATTAATAATTTTATAACTAAAAGATTAATGTGAAATTGTCACGACCCGAGTCTACACCCTAGACATGGCCGACAAAGAACCATTACTAGTTTCCAAGCGAATCATCATCCTAGCTGACTACAAGCGGACGAATAACATAAGCATGCAAAGACTTAAAACTGAAATAAAAGTTCATAAAACTTGATACAAACTTTAAATCCAAAGAAAATTCTGTATAAAAAATTATATACACTTCTCCATAAAAGGCAACTTTAGTCTCTAAAACATTTAATAAAATAAATAATAAAGACTTCTCAACTATATTTACTATCTATGAAGCCTCTAACTGATAAAGATGGAAGTCGGGACAAGACCCATGACATCCTAAGAAATGATATAACTTAAAGGTAAATAAAATCCTCCGGAAGTAAGAAGACTCACCATAGCTAACTTGAACACTCGGATGTGTCAACAAGGCTCCTGTTGAAGATCCTGAATACTTGTGTCTGCATAATGAGAAGATGCAGGCCAAATGGCTTAGTACGTGGAATAATCGATCATGTAAGGGGACTTTTAAAGTATAACATAATCTTGAACTGGATAAAAATGGAAACATACTTGCCTCTTTTCAAACATACACAACTCTAGGAATACTCAAGGATGCTCAAAACTACTCACACTTATTCAACTCAAAAGGACTCAAGGATAAGATACTCAACTTAGAGATTAGATAACTCAAAGATATGAAATTCGACTCTAGGGACACAACTCTGGATACTCAACTCAATATAGAGCAAGAGTATGCATGCAATATGTAGAAAACTTTATAAAACATTATAAGAACCTTACTTCATTAATTAAAATGCAATTACAAACACAACTTTACTTATATAATAATGTAATATTATTTCTATGGGAGATTCCGTAACAAAAAGCCACCACTATGAGCCTAAGTGATGGTACAACGTTTTACCTCATGCTGCCAAGGACAATCCTATAATTTGTTATCAGCATAGGACCTTACTTAACTTAGTGGATCCACTAGCTTAACTTAAGGAGTATCTAAAATGTATGATCATTTTCTACCTATGATGGTTAAATGGGTTTATAGTGACTTTAGTTAATATGAACTCACATCCCCATATCAGTGCTCAATACTACTCCCAAAAATATACTTATTGTTTTTAAAAACAACTTCTTTCTTTGCTTTGAGATAATTACTCAAAACATAGCTTAAAAGCTCTCTTGTAAATCATAGTTTCCTCTTGACTGAAAAACTAGCTCAAAGTCTCTTTTGGAAATCTCAATGTCTTTTCTCGTTCAAAAGTCTTTTGGAAATATCAGTTTCCCCTCATTATAAATGTGAAAACATTTACTCTTTGGGAATACAAAGTACCGAAATACTCTTTTGAAGAAATGAACTCCGTTCTTTACTATTTACTCTTTACTCAATTCGAAACTTAAGTCTTAAAAAAAAGTTGTAACATTTGTAAAAAACTTCTTAAAATAAGGTTATGCCGAATTATGGACGTAAAAACTCAATGCAAGGTTTTCAATAACCATAGATTGGACTCAATGCCTGGAACTTAAGAACTTCATTGTACTGCTCATTTAAAGATTTCGCAACATAGGGTTCATCCGGATTTATAGGGATAAACTACTCAACTTAAGGACTCAAAGATACTTCTCATCTCAAGATTGTTTGACTTATAAGGTTGATGCGGAATTTTGGGCGTGAACTACTCAACTCAAGGTATTCATGGGTAACATGTAATAGTCCCATGATTAGAAATATAATCTCAAAGGAGATTAGGAACTCAAATACTCAATAGATAGAACTTGAAGATACTACTCCTCTCAAATGTACTCAACTGATGGAGTTCATGCGGTAGTTATGTCATGAACGACATGACTCAAGGGTGAAAACATCAATAAGGAAATCATGTATATGACTCTTCTAATTCTCATACTTACTTTCTCAAAACTTAGCTCGAATCAATAATTGATTCCAAAGGATTCACAATTGAACTCAAGTACTTTCTTCAACTCTACATCCTAGCTCTCTCTTAAACTCTACTCTTAACTCTCTCTTGAATGTAAATTATGAATTCAAGACTTATAGTTCATGATAAGAAAGATGTAATGATGACAAGGTAGAATCATCAATACATTACTCTCACTCTCATACTCACTTTCTTGAGTCTTCAATCAAATTATTAGAAATTATAGAATACTCGTCAAAAGGAGTCAAGTAGACTCTCTCAAAATGATAGGAAAAATTTCAAGAATTAAATCTTAAATATTCCAAGAATTTTAATTATTAATGTCACATCCGGGGAGCATCCCCTAGACGTAACCGGCATCGTCGTCCTCGTAGAGTACTAAGACGAGCCTCTTAGCATTCATCATTACATTCATAGGTTAAAAAGTGCAGAAAATTAAAACTTGTCGTCTACATCTACTTCATGAGGTTTACATAGACCTCTCGCTTACACATAATATATACATAGCAAGTTTACTTAGACTCCTCGTATAAGAATATTACATAGTCTTCTACTTTTATGTCACGTATATATATAACATACGCAATATAGCCGTAATAGGAATGTCTCATATTAAACCATCTAAACGGAATAGAACAATATGGACATAGGCCTTACACAAACGTATAAATGCCACTTAGGGCTTACAACAATATCTTGAAACACCTAGAGTGAAATGATTGTCTTTAGACATTAACAATGTAACATAGATAGAGTGAGAAAAAGGCATCATCCTCCGAACTTGAGGACATACTCACACTTGGAGAGATGATCCAAGCGTTCCTTGCAAATGGCCACAACCTCGTCAACGGACGGACCTAAAATGTTTGGGAAAAAGGGAGAAATAGGGGCTAGCACATCACTTGTACTATGTATGGAAACATATGCACACAAAACATAGAAATCATGCTAAAAAGGGACATTTGTTCAAAAGCATACAAAGTCACTTTGAAAAGCCTTATGTGCAATCAAGAACCAATACAAGCCAATAAGAACATATTCCGTAATTCAAGATCATATACAACACAATACCAACATCAACAAGTATAGTCAAGTCAACATGCATATCAACATAATTGAACACATAATAAAAAAAAATTCTAACATCAAGTTATAACATCAACAAGCATGTATAAAAGTCTATAACATCATAACATAAGCAAGACCCTTACTCACAAACCCCCATTGTCCACTAGTGCAAGGACTAAGAACGGCCCCATAACCTTACTAAACCAAGTAAACCAAACAAGGACCCATAAGCAATGCCTAGGTTTACATAACATAGCATCAAGAGTACTCATCATCATATTTAGCAATAGAGACCAACAAAATATTCATATGTGAAACCAATATCATATGGTATCACAAACATGTAAAGTCAACATATGCATAGCATTCACTTTATAAGAGTATAAGAACATAAGAACATCCTTCTAAGACTTCCCTCAAGGCTACCTAGTGCATATATGTAGAGTCGTATACCCCTACCTAGACTAAGTCAAACCCCTCAAGTCCTCCTAGTTAGAGTTCACTTATTACTTCATTTTTACTTTTGGGAACATCTTTCCTTAGCCGACATAGACCACATGAGCTAATGTGGAATCCAGCGTCATGGAACCCTACAACGAAAGAAGGTGGACTACTTGCCAAGGTAGTACCAAAACATGAACATAACATCTATGTGGATCCACTATCTAGTATTCCTATGGGAAAAACATAGTTCAAGAACTAGGAGATAGTTCAACATAGTTCAACATGATTCATCACTAGTCCATAACCTAGGGTTAGGGAATTGGGTCAATTTCATCATACTTACCACATACAAGGTATAATCATCAAGAACTAACATAATTGAATCATAATTCATCATATTCTAAGCATAATAATCAAAAGAAACCATAGACAATAGAATTTAGAAGATCAAATTCGTATTAGAAAGAAACCCATAAGAAATTATCTTTTTGAAATCAATTTTTGGAAGAACCCTTTGGGGAAAGAAATCCCAAAGTTGAAGACTTCACATACCTTCGTATTTGATGAAGATTGATGGAGGAAAATTGAATTCTTTCTGCACAAAAGACCTTGACCTAGTTCTCCAATGAAGTTCTTCTTTTTGGGAGAGAGAAATAAGAAAGAAAGAAGATCAATTTGTGTTTTGGAATTAGCAGGTGTTAATTTGGGTTTAGGCTTAGGGTAGTTTATAGAGTGATTTATCTAACTTAATTAAAGACACCTAATCCCTTATTAATCTCCTAACTAAACTTACTAATTAAATGAACTCAATAAAACTCACGACCAAATTGCAGGCTTGACCTACCAGACCATGACCTACGGTCCGTAGGTCAGTCAACGGGCCTTGGGACCAACCGTCCTGCAGGTCCATCGACGAGTTCAGAGACCTGCATTTTGGCCACTTTTGGAAAAGTTTCTAAGCGTACAACGACGGAGGCATCGATGCTCTGTCGTCTCACCTACCCCCGTCGATGGCAAGCGTAGGTGGACACTGCCTGCATTGCCGCATTTGACATCTTTGGGTCAAAATGAAAGGGTCCTCTTCAAGGACCCTTAGGGTGGTACTTGGGGAGTCGTATCCTAACGTTTCGAACCTAAGCCTACTATAATATGTGTTAGACACCTTTCCACCAAATTTCATCAATTTCCGACTCCTAAAATGCCATGAAATAGACTAAGGCACACTAGCACCTCTTGTACTAGTCTCTGGACGTCATGGACATTCTTTGATGTTTTGACTCTAAGACTTCCTAAATGACTTTTATACAGTATTATTAACCTTAAAACAGTGTTACAAACATTTTAAAACTCATGTGAGGCTCTAGATTAAGTTTTAGACTTTTAAGAGGGTTACATTATCCCCCTCCCCTTAGGAACATTCGTCGCTGAATGACACTAAAAATCTTTTAAAGGGAAGGATGTCTCAATACTAGAAGCCCAACCAACAACATACACAATCAACATGAGTTACAACTCAAATTATCATAACAACATAGCACTTACCCATAGAAATTTAAAACTTCAATTACTACACATAAGAGCTCAAAATCACAACATGAGGAATTTCCTTTTCACAACAACATGAGCTCAACATATCATTAAAGAGTCAATTATGCTAAAATTCACCCTATCAACATACTCAATATCATTTCATAAAGGCAAAAAAAATACCAAATACACAAATATGTGCAAATCAAATAGAAGAACATTTTCCCATGAACTTCATTTTAGCACAAAAACCTTTTACCATAATATACATATCTTTTCAAGATAAGTCAAATTCAAATTAACTCATGAATTTATTATTATTAGTAACAATTAACCTTAATTATCAAAGAGATGAGGGTAACGAGACTTCATGTCGGCCTTGGCCTCCCATGTTTATCCCTCAATTAGGTGGTTTCTCCATCGAACTTTTACGGAGGTCACCTCTTTGTTCCTCAATTTCATCACTTGACGGTCAAATTTTTTCATCGAAACCTCCTCATAGGAGATGTTATCATCCACTCCTAGACACCTTAATAGGAAGAATGGACTTAGGATCACCAATGCACTTCTTAAGCATGGAGACATGGAACACCAGATTAACCAAAGCTAGTTCACTAGGTAGTCTCAACTCTTATGCAACATTGCCAACCCTTAGCAAAATTTCGTAGGGACCCATATCACGAGGACTCAATTTCCCTTTCATGCCAAACCTCATCACCCCTTTCTTGGGTGAAATTTTTAAATACAAGTTATCACCTTCTTCAAATTCAAGCTCTCTTTTTCTATTGTCGTCATAAGACTTTTGCCGATTATATGCCGTCTTCAACCTATCCTTATGACATGAACCTTTTACAAAGCCTCATATACCAATTCGGGACCAAGAAGTGAAAACTCACCAACTTCAAATCATCCAACCAGAGATCTACATCTCCTACAATACAAAGATTCAAAGGGAGCCATGGATATAGTAGAATGGTAACTATTGTTATAAGAGAACTCAACCAAAGTCAAATGTTCATCCCAATTTCCTTTGAAGTCGATCACATAATCCCTAAGCATATCCACAAGGGTTTGAATAGTACGCTCCGCTTGACCATCCATTTGAGAATGAAAAGTTGTGCTTAACTTCACCTTTGTACCCAACCTTTTTTGGAATGACCTCCAAAACCTAGATGTGAATTGTGCACCTTTATCCGATATGATGGATAACAGAATACCATGAAGACACACAATCCCATCTATGAAGATCCTTGCATAATCCTCCGCCGAGTAAGTTGATTTAACGGGAATAAAATCAGCGGACTTTGTCAATCTATCCACCGACTCCCGTATAGAGTCATTTTTCCACCTAGTCTGAGGCAAACCCACTACGAAGTCCATATTAATCTCTTCCCACTTCGAAGTAGGAACTTGCATTTCTTGGAGTAAGCCACCCGACTTTTTGTGGTCGGCTTTCACTTGTTGGCAATTTGGACACTTTGCAATAAATTCAGCTATGTCCCTCTTTAAGACATCCCACCAAAAAACTTCTCTAAGGTCATGATACATCTTAGTAGAAGCCGGATGAATAGAATAAAGGGAACCATGAGCTTTCTCAAGAATCGGGTTTTTCAAATCATCAACATTGGGAACACACAACCTTTTTTGATACCTAAAAATACCATCCCCCAAGGAGAATAACTCAATAAGCTTACCAAGAAACGATTCCTTCAACTCCATCAATAATTGATCTAGGTGTTGCTTAGATTTAACCTCAACCACCAAAGACGATTCTGAGTTATGATGGACCATAAAACCACCATTTAGGGAATCTTCCAATCTAACACCTAAACAAGCCAACCTATCAACATCTTTCACTAGGTGTTTCTTGGATTCCTGTACATGAGACACACTACACATGGTCATACGACTTAGAGCATCTGCAACCACATTGGCTTTACCGGGGTGGTAGAGAACACTCATGTCGTAATCATTCAACAATTCCAACCATCTTCTTTGTCAGAGATTTAACTCCTTTTGAGTGACTCTTATGGTCGGTATACACATCAACAAGAACACCATACAAGTAATGTATCAATATTTACAAGGCAAATACCACGGCCGGTAACTCAAGAATATGAGTTGGATAATTCTTCTCATGCACCTTAAGTTGTCTAGAGGCATAGACTACTACTTTCCCATGTTGCATAAGAACACACCCCAAACCCACTCGGGACGCATCACAATAACCACAAAACCCTTAGTACCCTCTGGTATAGTCAATACTGGAGCAGAAGTAAGCCTATCTTTCAAAATTTGGAAGCTTCTTTCACATTCTTCCGACCACTCAAATTTCACACTCTTTTGAGTCAAGGTATTCAAGGGAGAAGCAATAGACGCAAAACCATCCACAAACCTCCTATAGTATCCCGCTAGACCCGTAAAACTCTTAATGTCGGTTGGAGTCAATGGTCTAAGATAGTTTTTCACCGCCTCGGTTTTCCTTGGATCAACCTCAACTCCCTCACTGGAGATGATATGACAAAGAAACGCCACCGACCTCAACCAAAACTCATATTTGCTATACTTGGAAAATAGTTGGTGTTCCTTAAGCACTTGCAAAACCACTCATAAATGGTCCATGTGTTGACCCTCATTTTTTGAATATACAAAGTTGTCGTCAATGAAGACAATGACAAATGAATATAGGTAACGTCGAAACACCTATTTATTAGGTCCATAAACACTGCCGGGGCATTAGTGAGACCAAAGGACATTACTAAGTACTCATAGTGACTATATCTAGTTTGAAATGCCGTTTTTGTTATATCCTCACCTCTCACCCAAAGTTGGTGATACCCCGATCTCAAGTCAATCTTAGAAAAGTAGCTTGCCCCTTGGAGTTGATCAAACAAGTCGTCAATCTGAGGGAGAGGTTACTTATTAGTAATAGTGACTTTATTGAGTTGGCGATAATCAATGCACATTCTAAGGGACCATCCTTCTTCGTCATAAACAATACCGGTGCACCCCTTGTAGAAATACTAGGTCTAATGAAGCCTTTGTCTCGTAAGTCCTTGAGTTGAGCCTTCAACTCTTTCAATTCGGCCGGAGCCATCCGATAAGGAGGAACTAAAATGCAGTTGGTATCCGTTAGCAAGTTAATACCAAAATCACTTTCTAGTTCGGGAGGGATTTCGGTAAGATCATTAGGAAAGACCTACGGAAATCCCCTCACTACGTGGACTAACTCAACGGGAGGATTTTCCGAGTCCAAATCGTTGACTCTTACAATATGGTATAAAAACCCTTTTGAGATAATTTTACAAGCCTTAAGAAAAGAGATGATACGACTTCTAGGAATAGAATTTTCCCGCGTCCACTCTAAGACGGGTTCATTTGGAAAATTGAACTTAACAATTCTTGTTCTACAGTCAATGGAAGCAAAACAATCATGCAACCAATCAATCCCCAAAATTACATCAAAATCAACCATATCAAGTTCTACTAATTCAACATGAGTAACTCTACTACATCATTATAGGACAATTTCTATATACCCTCTTTTCTACCACCGAATCACCTACCGAGGTAGTTACCATTAAAGGTTCATTTAGATAATCAGGCAAAATATCAAACTTTCTAGCCACCAAAGGAGTAACAAAAGATATTGTCGCACCAGGATCAATTAAAGCATAAACATCAATAGAGATGACTTTTAACATACCGGTCACCACATCGGGAGAGCTCTCTTGTTTACCCCTAGAGCGAAGAGCATGAAAGCGATTCTTTCTTGGAGCATCAACATTAGAACCTCTAGCTTGAGCTTGCCCACTTCCTTTTTCTTGCCTCTTCAAATTAGGGAAATCCCTAACCTTGTGGCCACTCTTGCCACATCCAAAGCTATTGTTCGTCCCAACGAGGCAATCACCATAATGTTTCTTGGTACACTTTCCACAAGTTGGCTTCTTGCTTGGTTAACAAGTACCCCTCCCCTTTTGAGATTTAGGGTTTGACACCCTCTCGTCACAAGCCTTGGGGAATTTGGAAGGAACATGATTAGAAAAACTCTTCTTGAACCTAGGCTTGTCTTGAATATCAAGCCTACCCTTAGAAGAACCACCTTCGTAAGACCTTACCTTCTTGGCCTCCCTATTCTTTCTCCTTAGCCTACTTTCTTCCACTTGTTGATCATGAACCATGAGACAAGAGATAGTCATATTACCATGAAGCATAGCCGAACAAAATTCTTCTACCAAGTCTTCGTACACTCCCATAAGAAAACAACTCATCTCATCCCTTGGGTTACATACCAAGGTTGGAGCATACTTGGACAATTTAGTAAACTTCAAGGAATAGTCAAATACACTCCTACCTCCTTGACAAAGTTTATGAATTCTTCAACCTTAGCTCCCCTCAACTCTCCAGGAAAAAACCTGTCAAGTAAAGACTTCTTGAAGATCACCCAAGTTACCGGACCACCTCTTAATTCTCTTTTATCCCTTCATTGTATGTACCAAGTTTGGGCCACATCTTTGAGTTGATAGGCCGCCAACACGACATTCTCAATTGAGGTCACACGAATCGCATAAAGAATCTTATAGACCTCATAGAGGAAATCTTGAGGGTCTTCATCTGATTTCGAACCGATGAATAAAGGTGGGTTCATTCTAGTAAATTATCTCAAACGACAAGCCATGTTGTTAGCATGATAAGGCACTCGGGGTCCAACCTCTCTATTCACATGGGCCGTCATGGCTTGGACTTGAGAAGTGAGGGCATTAGCTTGAGAGGTCATGGTTTGGGAGAAATTGAGAAAAGTCATCCTTATCTCTCCATCCGTCATAGGTGGAGGAACAACCGAAACTTGATCACCCATAAGCACTTGTTCAAGAGGAGGCACTTGGTTGTCTTGTGGAGGAGATTGGTTGTAATTAGCTCCCACATTAGCAATGCCTTCTTCGGACCTTTCTTGAGGCTGTCCCTCGAGTATTCATACCTATAACCACGATACAAGGTTTAGTTAAAAGAACATAATAAGACTCTAGAGGCACGACATAGGAATGCAAGAAGATGAGAGTTTCCTAAGCATCACATAGTCTCTTATTCATAAGTGTGGCGAATTCACAATTTTATGAATAAGAACCTACATAGACGTAGTTTAATGAGACATCTTTTCTAGGGATATTCAACCTCATGCTCTGATACCAGTTTTTCAAATTCGGGGAGTACTCCGTAGACGTCACCGGCATCTTCGTCCTCAAAGAGGACTAAGACTAGACTCTTAGCGTTCATCATTGCATTCATAGGTTAATAAGTGTGGAAAATTAAAACTTTTCATCTACATCTACTTCATGAGGTTTACATAGACCTCTCTCTTACACATAATAAATACATAGCGAGTTTACTTAGAGTCCTCGTATAAGAAGATTACATAGTATCTACTTTAATGTCACATATACATAACATACACAATATAGTCTTAATAGGGATGTCTCATATTAAACAATCTAAAGAGAATAAAACAATATGGGAATAGGTCTTACACACATGATTAAATGCCACTTAGGGCTTAGAACAATATCTTGAAACAAGAGTGAAATGATTATTTTTAGACTGTAACAATGTAACATAGCTAGAGTGAGAAAAAGGCATCATCCTCCGAACTTGAGGACATACCCACACTTGGAAAAATGATCCAAACCTTCCTTCCAAATAGCCACAACCTCCTCAATGGACAGAACCTAAAATGTTTGGGGAAAAGGGAGAAATAGGGTTAGCACATCACTTCTACTATGTATGGAAAAATATTCACAAACAACATAGAAATCATGCTAAAAAGGGACATTTGTTCAAAAGCATACAAAGTCACTTTGAAAAGCCTTATGCACAATCAAGAACCAATACAAGCCAATAAGCACATAATCCTTAAGTCAAGATCATATACAACACAAAAACCAACATCATCATGTATAGTCAAGTCAACATGCATATCAACATAATTGAACACATCATCAACAAACTCTAACATCAAGTTATAACATCAAAAAGCATGTATAAGAGTCCGTATTTTCATAACATAAGCAAGACCCTTACTCACAAACCCCCATTATGTCCACTAGTGTAAGGACTAAGTAAGGCCTATAACCTCACTAAACCAAATAAACCGAACAAGGACAATAAGCAATGCCTAGCATTACATACCGTAGCATTAAGAGTAGTCATCATCATATTTAGCAATAGAGATCAACAACATGCTCATATGTGAAACCAATATCATATAGTATAATTAACATATAAAGTTAACATATGCATATCATTCACTTTATAAAAGTATAAGAACATAAGAACATCCTTCTAAGACTTCCTTTAAGGTTAACTAGTGCAATGTATAGGTAGCTAGAGTCCCATACCCGTAGCTAGACTAAGTCAAACCCCTCAAGTCCTCCTAGTTAGAGTTCACTTTATTACTTCATGTTTACTTTTGGGAACATATTGCCTTAACCGATGTAGACCACATGAGCTAATGTGGAATCCGGTGTCATGGAACCTGTGAGGAGGGCATACTATTCTACCTTAATTTCGTGCAGAAATTTAGCCCAACCTACAGGCAGTCAAGTCTCACTCGACTCTTCCCTTTCGCAGCCTAATCTGCCTAACGTTCAAGGACATTTTTCTTCTTTTTTGCCTTAGATTATTTTTCAAACTTTAACATATACTCAACACACAAATGTACGAGCAAACCCTACCTTTATATTTATTCTCAAAATCTATACAAAGGACTCACTCGTTGAATAATAATTCTATCCAACTTTTGAATTCGACTTCGACTTAAGGTACAATCACAAGTCGATTGCTGCCTTAGACACTTTCTAAAACCCTCACATTTTATTATAAGTGTCTTTTTGAAAATCTAGACTTCGTCTTCCATCTTTCACCTTTAGGATAACAATTCGATCCCAATACATAGTCTCCAAAACGTCCAACACCAAGGCTGTCCATTTATAAACACGTGTGACAGCCTTGTGTTTTACATAACATAGTGTTGTGACACATGTCCAACACTTGTCAAATGCTTAGCCTACTAAAATGTATTTCAGTTGACATCCCCAACTGATAAGAAGAATTCAAAATTCGAATTCAAAAAGCTATTACAAGACACAACGAATCTGGACACAAGCGATTACAAAAAGGTAACCACCGCATGTACTTGGCGTGTGATGTTTGCTGAATGGATTTCGGACCCTTTTCTGCATTTTCCTTCACCATTTTTGACTCCAATAAAATTTCTAAACATTGTATAGTCATTGCCTTGTCAAAGCCCACACGAATCCATCCACACATTTGCCATGCCTACGCCCTGCCATTGCCTTGCTTTGGCAATGCTAACTTTTAATCCACTCGTGCCATTTCTTGTTTTCTTATTGCGTTTCATTCACAATTGACAATGCTTCAATTTAGCTCAGCTTAATTTCGCCTCATTTGACCAGACCATGTGATTTTTGCATGCCAACCTTACCCACAACCGATGTCGGCCAGCGTCCAAGTCATGCCATGGGCTGTTGTCTTGCCAACGCCCATGTCATGTCTTGACACTGTCTTACCATCATAGTTTGAACCCATTTTACCATTCCAACACTTTGCTCACACAACGCATGACTGATTTCACCCGCATTTTAGCCTTTAGCAAAGTGAGTCATGCCAACCCTTTGCCACTACCATGCCTATATCGAGTCACTTGGTCAGGGCCCTTACAAACTTCCCCCACCTAATGAAACTCGACGTCCTCATCGTGGACATCATTCATCTAACCTGTTTGGTTTTCGGACAAGGATCATACCCTATCCTTCATCTTCATCTTCAACCAACGCCAAATAATTCACTTTGACGTTTTTGCCTCATTGTTCTTTTCCCTTCCAATTCGGCAGCAAGTATGGCATTCACTTTCACTTGCACTGGACAATCCCTTTGAAAATGAGGACCACCATAAGTAAAGCATCCCACAATCTTTCCCTTTTGTTTTGGAAAAGAAGACTCCCCTTGTCTAGTTTTCCCACCTTCGTCTTCTTTTTCATCAGCTTGGCCTTTCCCATTTTTCTTCCACTCCTTCCCCTTGTCTTTTTGTTTGAAGTGCAAAGAAAACCTTTGGTCGTCACCCTCATTGAAGTCAGCCAACTTGTCTCCTCCAACTATGGCAGAATTGAGAGTTTGAACATTTTGTCTTCTTAACTCTCATTTGCCCATCACTTCAACCCTGTTATGAAATAGTGCAGCTTGTCTTCTTCGACCATGTTGCCTATGTTCAACATCAAGGACAAAAATTCCTTCATATAAGCCCTCACTGTGCTGCCTTATTTCAAATGTTGCAGCCCATCTCTTGCATACCAAGACGAATTGCTTGGAAGTAATTGAGTTTTCAGTTCTTTCTTCAACATTTCCCACTTTTCAATCTGTGGAAAATTCGAACCCTCTACTTCAGCAACCCTTGTTCTCCACCAAACCTTGGCATCATCACTTAAATATATCGTTGTGACTGATACCTTTTCAGCATCTTGAACCTTTGCTGCCTTGAAGTAATTTTCGATATCCCAAAGAAAGTTCTCAAATTCCTTGGCACTCCTCACACCATTGTAAGCCTTCAGTTCTGGAACCTTCATCCTTATGGGGACAATCGTTCCTTGCAAAGCCCGACGTAGAAGAAGAACTTCACCACGCAGATCTTCTTTCTCCCTGCGAAGAAGTTGCATCTCTTGTTGGGCAATTTCGTGTTTGGATGCATATTCCGCGTCAAATAACGAAACTTTTTTGTTCAGCAACTCTTTGGTCAAGGTTAATTATGCCTTCACTCTTTCAATTTGAGTGACCAGATCAACCAAGTCCTCCCCATCGTTTTGTAACAACCCTAAAAATGAATAGGATCAAGACTTAGGTTTTTCAAGAATGCTTGCGATTAGACCAAGGTCCACACGGGCTGATACGCGTAGAACCAGACCTCAGAACCCTTGCTACGACCAAGCCAACTAACTTGGGGAGTTAATTGAGCTTGGAAAGGTTGGAACCAACCATGTGAGGCTCACAAAAACGAAGATTTAATCGAAAGAGTTTTTACCGGACTCAAAAGAAGAAATTTTAAGTTTTGAGGGTCCAAGGGTAAAATGGTCTTTTCCAAGCCAAGGGTAATATTGTAATTAGCCTGAGGAATTAATTATTTAATAAATTAATTTAATTAATTGAAGTAATTCGGGTGGGGCAACCCGAAATGACCCATTTTCGCAAATGGGAGTCACTCTGGTTCGAGCCCCACTAGAAGCAAGGATTTAACTTGCTTTTATTTAATTTGATAAATTAATTTAATTAAATAATAAGTATTAGCTGATTTAGGAAAAAGAAAAATCAGATTTTTTATTTATTTATTTTAAGTTTGAAAGAGTCCTAGTTGACTAAGTCCTTACCTAAGCCTAAACTACCTTGCACGTTTAACTCTTTCCTTCTCTCACGTCAACATCTCTCTTCTCTTTCACGATTATTCTCTGCAAAACTAAGGTGAAGAACTAAAAATATATCAAGAGTTCTTCACACTTGAAGAACTCACACGAAATTTTAAGAAAAACAAAGTAACCAAAACGATAAAGCAAAGAGAAGTTGTTGTCGGGTAGTGTGGAAGATTGAGGAAGCTTGGACTTATTTGTGGAGAGGATTATGGGCAGCAATCTCGTGGTTGAACAAGGAAATTAAGGTATGGGTCTTCTTACTCTTGGTCCCTTTCCCAAGAGACCCCTAGGATTCAGAATATTCGTCTCAAAAACTAGGATTGTTTTCCCCTTTGCATGTCCCTGTCATTAGCTCCCAACGAATTCGTAGGTTGGTATGAATGCTGGTAGACTTAGGAATGTGTGATGTTTGTGCTGAATGTGAATTGTTGAATGTACGTTAAATTACGAAAATGACAACCCATGTATGTGTTCGGAATTATGTGTAAGTGTGTGACCATGACAAGGGTCTCGGCCTTCATGCTCTAAATTATTAATGTTGTGGTTATTAATTTACGTACACAAACTCATGAAGATCGTGATGTTCAAAAAAAGGAAATGTGGCTGATTTAAATAAGAATCCTATAGCCAATTACTTCTATGAATGATGCACTTAAAAATACGTTAAAACGGATCCATGAATGTAACCTTGAACTAAGTAATGCATTGATGTTATGAGTTAGAAAATGACTAAAATTTCCAGCATTTTACAAGTTAGTTTTAGGCTAAATGTTAATGCATAAGAATCTAGAAATTTAATATAAAATAAAAGAATGAGGCCACTAGGAATTGAACCCGTGACCTCATCCTTGGACGAAATAATCCACGAAAATGGGTGAGGGTTGGGGGGTTCGATCCTGGGTGCAGGCGGAGGGATGAATGAGTAAAATAAATGAGGGGAGTGGGATTCGAACCCACCACCCCTCGGTCAGAACTCAAGAAGAACAGGAAATAAAATAAAAAGAAAAGGATGTGAGGCGTGGGAATCGAACCCACGACCTCAAGGTTGGGAATAGAGGGGGCGAAAATAAGCATTAAAAGCAAGTGAGGCTGTGGGGGTTCGATCCCACAACCTCACTGCCAATGCCCTCAACCTAGCGAAAAATAAAAGAAAAATATATATGGGGCTGTGGGGGTTCGAACCCACCACCTCACAGCCCCTAGCGAAAATTAATTAAAAGTAAGGAGGCTGTGGGGTTTCGAACCCAGAACCTCCCTACTTAGGCGAATTAAAGAACAAAATAAAAGAGGCTATGGGGGTTTGATACCACAACCTCTTGGTTTAGGCGAAATTGGGCAAGATGAAGTTAATAAAAATTAAAAAGGGGTTGTGGGGGTTCGAACCCACAACCCTTCGGCCAAATTAGGATTATTACTAAGGAGAAAATTAATCCTTCAATGTTAATATTGTGATTTAACTTAGAGTCATAATGTTATGAATATTAGAATAAAAATCAATAAAAAATATAAATGATATCCAATTGATTCAAGACTTGGGTTTCCTTGCTCAAGCTTCCGTATTGATGCATAAGTCATACGTGAATATAATATCCGAGAATAATGCCACATACTTAGATCGAAATCAAGATCTTTGTACATATACAAGATGCATAAGTCTTGTATCACAAAATCTTAGACGAAATATGAATGAAGTGTCATGACTTGAATGTATAGACGCATAAGTCTAACATACGTTCAAAGTAAGTGAATCTAAGAAGTATGTAATGAAATGATGAACCCTAGAAGGGTTAAGTATGAGTGTAAGATACACTAAATGGCCAAGTGCATTGGCATATGATGAAATGAACGTTCACGTAATAAGATGTGATTAACTATGAAAAGCAAGGGTGTTAATGATAATGAATGTGGTGACAACATGATATAAGATTAATGTAAATGATGAGAGTAATCTCGAATGAGCCTAAATAAATGTTACCAATACGTACTCACCTATGAGAGTGTAAGATAATGAAGAGATTAGTCTCTATGAACACTCTAATGAAGGTATTGAGCTTAACACACTTGATACTAATGATGAGATGAGAAATCATCTAATGAGCTATGATGTCCTCATACTAGAAGTCAGCTTCCATGACGTATGAGTTGAATGAAATGGAACTTTATACTGAGCACCGATAGACTAGCTATGAGCGGTGATGCCTTCTTTCGGGAAGGGCGAAGGTTCACGTAACTCTCATGAGATGAGACTGTCCGGCTTGCCGGGTATGGGTCTCCATACATCTCCTAGTCTTCGAACCTATACTGCCAATATAGGGATCTGGCGGGGTTAATTCCCATGTACGCTAGCCTGTTTTTGGGTCACCTTGGCCGGTCATTCCACCTCTTTTCGGTGTGGGGGAGACACTGGATTTCATGATGCTCACATGATCTATGTCGGTTAAAGTTAAAGTTCCCAATGAATGAATGAGGCCAGCCTCAAATGATGCACATAATGAAATAAATGATATCGAAGGTGTTAGGATAGGATAATCAAGAGGTGAGTTAGACTCTGGTAATAACACTAGGTTATTCTTGATCATTGCACAGCAAACTCGATGAAAGTCGTAAACTACACCCTAGGTATAGCTGGTTTTCACACTGGCCTATGAACGAAATGAAATGAAGTATGTATGAATGAATGAAGCAGACTCTGTGTTTGCTAATGAAGACTCCCTAGTTGAGTTCCCATATGTTGAGCCCTCATTTCTGGGATGTCTTAATGTTAAGTCCTTGATTCCAAGGTCTCATGGCATATGAATGAATGACATTAAAGAAGTTATGTGCTACATGCAAAAAGGTGCTATGTGCTATATGATATGTGCTATGTGTAAATGTTATGTGTTGTGTGCAAATGTGATAAGTATGATGACATATGTTACTCTCATGGCATAACTTATCTAATCCAAATTTGGAAAGCTCATTTACTTTCCTAATCCAAATTTGGAAACTTTCCTAATCTCAATTTGGCAAGTCCACTGACTTGACTTCCAAAAATCATGTTGCTAGGAAAGAGCTATTCTTTCTCATGCATGTCCTTGGTGTGCTTCCAAATACCCATACTTAGTACAAGTGTGTACTAACCCTATACAAACTCTACTATTTTAGGTGCAGACACAGGTGGATGATAGAGCTACAGGATCATCGTTGCAGTTATCCGGACGTCCAGCATTCATCCGCAGTTGGTAGGTCCTCATGCTTTCGAGAATGCTACTGTTTTATATTCTAGCTTAGTTTTAGACTTGAGCTAGTGGAGCATGTTCCACTAGCGTTTTTTTCCTGTTTTTATTCAGACTATGTGTTGGTTCCATTTTGGCAATTATACGCTTTATAAGTATTGAACTATTCCTTTCATTTGATTATCTCTTAATGTTAGATGGTTGATGGTGAACAAATTACGAATGTATTAGATATGTTTAGTAAGCAATATTTAGAAACAAAAAGTTTCAAATTTTCCGCTAAAATTAACCTATGTAAAGTAAGAATGACGTAATTAGGCTTGTCTGCGACCTCTGACAGGTCAACGACGCCGGTCTCGTCTGGGGTCTACATTCCAGTCGTGACACGTTTGTTCCACCAATAAGCGCCTCCAATCGTGTCAACCTCTCCCATAGTTCAGCGTTTCCCCAAGCCATCGAATAATATAAGCGTGATCTGATACCAATTGTGAGGAGGGCAAACTATTCTACCTTAATTTTGTGAAGAATGTTATCCCAACCTACAGGCAGTCAGGTCTCACTCGACTCAGCCCTTTCTCAGCCTAATCTGCCTAACGTTCAAGGACGTTTTTCTTCTTTTTCGCCGTAGATTATATTTCAAACTTTAACATAAACTCAACACACAAACGTACGGGCAAACCCAACCTTTATATTTATTCTCAAAACCAATACAAAGGACTCACTCGTTGAACAACAATTCTGTCCAACTTTCGACTTCGACTTCGACTTAAGGCACAATCACAAGTCAATTACTGCCTTAGACACTTTCCTAAACCCTCACGTTTTATTCTAAGTTTCTTGGTGAAATTCTAGCCTTTCTCTTCCCTCTTTAACCTTTAGGATAACAATTCCATCCCAATACTTAGTCTCCAAAACGTCCAACACCAAGGCTGTTCATTTATAGACACGTGTGACAGCCTTGTGTTTTACATAGCATAGTGTTGTGACACATGTCCAACACTTGTCAAATGCTTAGCCTACTAAAATGTATTTCAGTTGACATCCCCAACTGATAATAAGAATTCAAAATTCGAATTCAAAAAGCTATTACAAGACACAATGAATCTGGACACAAGCGGTTACAAAAAGGTAACCGCCGCATGTGCTTGGCATGTGATCTTTGCTGAATGGATTTCGGACCCTTTTCTGTATTTTCCTTCACCATTTTTGACTCCAATAAAATTTCTAAACATTGTATAGTCATTGCCTCGTCAAAGCCCACACGAATCCATCCGCACATTTGCCATTCCTGCGCCCTGCCGCTGCCCTGCCGCTGCCTTGCTTTGGCAATGCTAACTTTTATTCCACTCATGCCATTTCTTGTTTTCTTGTTGCGTTTCATTCACAATTGACAATGCTTCAATTTAGCTCAGCTCAATTTCGCCTCATTTGACCAGACCATGTGATTTTCGCATGCCAACCTTACCCACAACCGATGTCGGCCAGCGTCCAACTCATGCCATGGGCTGTTGTCTTGCCAACGCCCATGTCATGTCTTGACACTGTCTTACCATCATAGTTTGAACCCATTTTACCATTCCAACACTTTGCTCACACAACGCATGACTGATTCCACCCGCATTTTAGCCTTTAGCAAAGTCAGTCATGCCAACCCTTTGCCACTCCCATGCCTATATCGAGTCACTTGGTCAGGGCCCTTACAAACTTCCCCCACCTAATGAAACTCGACGTCCTCATCATGGACATCATTCATCTAACCTGTTTGGTTTTCGGACAAGGATCATACCCTATCCTTCATCTTCATCTTCAACCAACGCCAAATAATTGACTTTGACGTTTTTGCCTCATTGTTCATTTCCCTTCCAATTCGGCAGCAAGTATGGCATTCACTTTCACTTGCACTGGACAATCCCTTTGAAAATAAGGACCACCATAAGTAAAGCATCCCCCAATCTTTCCCTTTTTTTTTTTAAAAAAGAAGACTCCTCTTGTCTAGTTTTCCCACCTTCGTCTTCCTTTTCATCAGCTTGGCCTTTCTCATTTTTCTTCCACTCCTTCCCCTTGTCTTTTTGTTTGAAGTGCAAAGAAACCCTTTGGTCGTCACCCTCATCGAAGTCATCCAACTTGTCTCCTCCAACTATGGCAGAATTGAGAGTTTGAACATTTTGTCTTCTTAACTCTCTTTGTGCCCATCACTTCAACCCTGTTATGAAATAGTGCAGCTTGTCTTCTTCGACCATGTTGCCTATGTTCAACATCAAGGACAAAAATTCCTTCATATAAGCCCTCACTGTGCTGCCTTGTTTCAAATGTTGCAACCCATCTCTTGCAAACCAAGACGAATTGCTTGGAAGTAATTGAGTTTTCAGTTCTTTCTTCAACATTTCCCACTTTTCAATCTTTGGCAAATTCTAACCCTCTAATTCAGCAACCCTTGTTCTCCACCAAACCTTGGCATCATCACTTAAATATATCGTTGTGACTGACACCTTTTCAGCATCTTGAACCTTTGCTGCCTTGAAGTAATTTTCGATATCCCAAAGAAAGTTCTCAAATTCCTTGGCACTCCTCACACCATTGTAAGCCTTCAGTTCTGGAACCTTCATCCTTTTGGGGACAATCGTTCCTTGCAAAGCCCGACGTAGAAGAAGAACTTCACCACGCAGATCTTCTTTCTCCCTGTGAAGAAGTTGCATCTCTTGTTGGGCAATTTCGTGTTTGGATGCATATTCCGCGTCTAATAACGAAACTTTTTTGTTCAGCAACTCTTTGGTCAAGGTTAATTATGCCTTCACTCTTTCAATTTGAGTGACCAGATCAACCAAGTCCTCCCCATCGTTTGTTCCACCAATAAGCGCCTCCAATCGTGTCAACCTCTGTCGTAGTTCAGCGTTTCCCCAAGCCATCGAATAATATAAGCGTGCTCTGATACCAATTGTGAGGATGGCAAACTATTCTACCTTAATTTCGTGCAGAATGTTAGCCCAACCTACAGGCAGTCAAGTCTCACTCGACTCAGCCCTTTCGCAGCCTAATTTGCCTAACGTTCAAGGACGTTTTTCTTCTTTTTTGCCGTAGATTATTTTTCAAACTTTATCATAAACTCAACACACAAACGTACGGGCAAACCCAACCTTTATATTTATTCTCAAAATCACTTCAAAGGACTCACTCATTGAACAACAATTCTGTCCAACTTTTAACTTCGACTTCGACTTAAGGCACAATCACAAGTCGATTACTGCCTTAGACACTTTCTAAAACCCTCATGTTTTATTCTAAGTGTCTTGGTGAAATTCTAGCCTTCCTCTTCCCTCTTTCACCTTTAGGATAACAATTCCATCCCAATACTTAGTCTCCAAAACGTCCAACACCAAGGCTGTCCTTTTATAGACACATGTGGCAGCCTTGTGTTTTACATAGCATAGTGTTGTGACACATGTCCAACACTTGTCAAATGCTTAGCCTACTAAAATATAATTCAGTTTACATCCCCAACTGACAAGAAGCATTAAAAATTCGAATTCAAAAATCTATTACAAGATACAACGAATCTTGACACAAACGGTTACAAAAAGGTAACCGCCGCATGTGCTTGGCATGTTATCTTTGCTGACTGGATTTTGGCCCCTTTGCTGCATTTTCCTTCAACATTTTTGACTCCAATACAATGTATAAACATTGTATAGTCATTTTCTCATCAAATCTCACCCGAATCCATCTACACATTTGCCATGCCTGCGCACTGCCGACGCCCTGTCGCTGCCTGCCGCTGCCTTGCTTTGGCAATTCTAACTTTTAATCCACTCATGCAATATCTTGTTTTCTTGTTGAGTTTCAATAACAATTGACAATGCTTCAATTTAGCTCAACTCAATTTCCCCGCATTTGACCAGACCATATGATTTTCGCATGCCAACCTTGCTCACAACCGATGTCGACCGGCGTCCAAGTCATGCCATGGGATGTTGTCTTTCCAACGCCCATGTCATGTCTTGACTCTGTCTTACCAACATATTTTGAACCCATTTGACCATGCCAACACTTTTCACACGCAATGCATGACTGATTCCACCCGCATTTTAGCCTTTGGCTAAGTCAATCATGCCAACACTTTGCCACGCCCATGACTAGGTCGAGTCACTTGGTCAGGTCCCTTACAGAACCCTACACTGAATGAAAGTGGACTACTTGTCAAGGTAGTATCAAAACATGAACAGAACATCTATATGGATCCACTAGCTACTATTCCTATGGGGGAAACATAGTTCAAGAATTAGGAGATGTGTTTGGGACCCTTTTTATGCTCTATGCAATATAGTCTCCAATCTCATGAGTACAATAGTGAACATACCTTCCCTATGTGGGAACGGAAACTCCTCACTTCTAGTTCACTTGGTGCTAAGGTAGAGTCCCCTTTGAAATGTCTTTCTTTAACAATCATAACTTAGTTTAGGGCATAGGAGACTAATCCTTGTATATTCATAGTCTTTATATCAATAGGAATATCATGAGTACATCATTTCAATACAACCCTCACATGGTAGATTAATAGTTTAACATCATCATATTATAGTATGGCATATAGGTACTTCATAACCAACCTTATGTCATTACTTCTTAACATAACTCACAATATATATAATCAAGACATTTCAATTGCATCATAATCCCAAAACCTACTTAATTCAATAATAAGGTATACTTCAATTAAATTTCATCACCAAGTACAAGCCACCATAATTGAAGTAAAGGTTTGAGATCACAAAGACTTACACAATTTCATTCGCAAGCCACCATCAAAGGTTTTACCATCAACCATCAAACTCCACCCAACAATGGGTGTAATATCATCACACAATAGTAATTAATACAATAATTAATTCAACTGAATCACTAAAACTCAATTCATAACTAGTTCATAACCTGGGGTTGGGGAATTGGGTCGATTTCATCATCCCTACCACATACAAGGTACAATCATCAACAACTAACATAATTGAATCATAATTCATCATAATCTAAGAATAATAATCAAAATAAACCATAGACAATTCAATTTAGAAGATCAAATTTGTATTAGAAAGAAACCCATAAGAAATCATCTTTTTGAAATCAATTTTTGGAAGAACCCTTTGGGGAAAGTAATCCCAAAGGTGAAGAGTTCCCATACCTTGGTATTTGATCAAAATTTATGGAGGAAATTTGACTTCTTTCTTCCAAAAGACCTTGACCTATCTCTCCAATGGAGTTTTTCTTTTTGGGAGAGAGAAAGAAGAGAGAAGGAACAACAATTTGTGTTTGGGAATTGGGAGTGTTAATTTGGGTTTAGGCTTAGGGTATTTTATAAAATGACTTAACAAACATAATTAACAACCCCTTAATCCCTAATTAACCTCCTTACTAAACTAACTAATTAAACGAACTCATTAAAACTCACCAGTGAATATCAGGCCTGACCTACGAGACCACGACCTACAATCCGTACGTCAGTCGATGGGCCTTGGGACCAACTGTCCTAAAGGTCCGTCGACGAGTTTAGACACCTGCATTTTGGACACTTTTGTAAAAGTTCTTATTGTCCAATGACGTAGTCATCGACACCCCCATCGTCTCACCTATGCCCCGTCGATGGCAAGCGTAGGTGGACACTGCCTGCACTGTCCCATTTGACAGCTCTTGGTCAAAATGAAAGGAACCTCCTCAAGGACCCTTAGTGTGGTCCTTGGGGAGTCATACCCAAACTTTTTGAAGCTAAACCTACTCTAATATGTGTTAGACAGCCTTCCACCAAATTTCATCAAACTTTGACGCTTAAAACCCCGTGAAATATACTAAGGCACACCAGCACCTCTTGCACTAGTCTCCGGACGTCATGGACGTTCTTTGACATTTTGACTATAACACTTCCTAAATTACTTTTATACATTATTATTGACCTTAATACAGTGTTACAAACATTAGACACTCATGTGATGCTCTAGATTAGTTTTTAGAATTTCAGAGTGTTACAATTAATTCAAGGTTATGATTAATGTTATGAATGATTTCTAAGTGTATTGTTTAGAAGTATTTTAAAGTGTTTAGAATCAAAATGAGTGACGATACACTTTAAGTGAGTTCAAAAGGGACTACTGACGAAAAAGGAGAGCTACAGGCAACCCTGGCGCGTTCAGGGCGCGGGGACCCATCCTCTAAATTCAGAGATAAACCTGTGCAATGCAGGGGCATCGACCCAGCCCCTTAGGCACATATGGGGGGCCATTCCAGTCTTTTTTTTAGGCAAAGTCAACAAATTTCGCCTCCTATTTTCTGATCCTAAATCGCTAATAATTGATTTCTTTTCTCTTGTTTTCCTTAGATTCATTTACACAAACTAAGTACACATTAATCCACTCAAAACAACACTCAAAATAATCACTTTCATCTCAAGTAATCAACAAAATAAGATTTACAATGAACTTTAAGAAGACTTCTCAAGAACTTAAATCCTTCAACTTTTAGAGTGAAATCATGCTGAAAATAACATGTTTGGTGTGTCGGTGAACAAACCCAACACTATTGAAGCTTACATACCTCTTCGGTATTTAACCAATGGCAAAAGTTCCAAACAACACGCAAGAATTTTGATGAACGCTTGATCCTCTCCTGTTTTGTCATCTTTTCTCTTCTTTTATTTCATTAACTCTGAACTAAAACCCTAGGCGTTTATTGGGATTATCAAACTGAACGTAATATTATTAAACCCCTAAAATATTACTAAAAATGAATTAAATCAGACTGGGTAAGGAAAAGAACAAAATACCCCTCACTATTTTCGGCTAAATTTCCTTAAATGGACAACCTAACTTCAAATGGCCATATCTCACTCATCCAAACTTGAAACTTAGAAAACTCGGTGGCATTGGAAAGATATTTCCTAAGGTATCTTGTAGCACACCTAACTCATTTTATTCTTAGTGTTATGATTGTTTGAAGTTGACCTAAAACTCATACATAAGCATAACTTGCGAAGTTTCAGATTTTGCTCTTTCCAATTTAGTTCTTTTTGGTACTCGAGGTGCTACATCTAGGGACCTTAATACACAAGAAAATTTAATTCCTTGGTAGAATCTCACAGATTATGAAGAATGGTTTGAATCTTAGTTTGAAAATTTTCTGGGATGTTACAATATCTTCTCTTTGGGATCATTCATCCTCGAATGACGATTGGTCAGGGTATAGAATGAGGTTAGTCTTACTAAGGTCTGAGTCTAATGGTATGCTCTTACTATATTCAATCTTAACTCAAATCATTATATTTTAATTCTATACATCTCTATAGGTATTCTCATCCCAAGACTATTACTCTTTACCACCACATTGAAGCTTAGTACTCTAACAGGTCCTTAAACTCCTACTAACCAACTCTTTTGGATCCCGATAAGGGCTCTAGTTTAAGTATTTCTTATACTATAACGTAATCCTCTTATTTCTTCTTATTAATAACCTTAGATAGAATTATCACACCAACACTAACACGATAAGAACATCAACCTCCTCTTTCTAACATCACTCCATTACAAAAAGTACGCCTAAAAAGATATCCGTCAAACTCTTTGGAAATCATTACAATCTTAATCTCAAACACTTGACTTGTTTTCTCGTCTTGCCATCTCCCCCTTAGGTCTAAATCTGCCATTTAAAAGCTATGGACCGATTCCATCATCTCTAAATGGCCTAAATCTTCTTTTATTCTAATACTACTAGTGGTACTAAGACCTATTAATAAGGTGTTTTATCCTAACCTCTTGTGATTACATATCCTCTTGGTACACCTCTTAACGCTCTTGTTATTTTTGTGATTTAGCTACACTTTACTTCCCTTATCTAAAAGTTCAGATCTCTCACTTGTACCACTCATATTTCATTGAAGTTAACATCTCAATTTCTTCATGTCTTCCCGATCAAATATTAATACTAACATCATCACCCTCATGTTTGCATTGTTTGAATCATGACAGTCATCTCAAATTCAAGCTTAACGTTCATTACTAAACCCGAATATCAACATTATTGTGTCTACTATGGTATACCTCATTACTTGATCAATTCTATAACCTTATGAACATCATGACCCACTCAAACAAATCACAAGCCTAGCTTAGATCTATCACCTCATGAATACTCTTGTGTTTCTATTCAGCACTTGCACTTGGTCATTATTAACACAATAACACATCATGATAACCCTTTATAGTTAAGTTATACTCTAACTCATCTTGACTTGCACCTCTCACTCTACCTCATATCCTAAGATCTTGAAAACTCATCACTTCTTAGACTACCCATAAGGTAAAACTCCTCATTATTAACTTACTAAGTACATGACTATAGTAATATAGATTTTAAAAACACTATCCCCCTTTCTAGGATTACTAAATATCTGCATACTTATCTCAACTCTGGGCTCTTTCACTACTACTTCTCATGATCACGTAGCTCATGCTACCTTTTCGGGTGAAATACTACCCAATATGTGAACATACTTTCTCATAAAGATCTCAACTAAAACAAAATTTTAAGAAAAGAGTACAAGTCGCTTTGTAGCTCATACGCACGATTCATATGAATATGGGTGCATTTCTCTAAAACTGAACACTTAACTTATTCTAAGACGTTTGTTAGCCCCATCTGAAGTTTCATGACTTTCTCAAGAATCTTGCTAAGAACAAATCATCCATACGAATATTTACACTTATCTTTTCAACCACCTCTAGTACGATGGTTAGTCGAATGAATACGAGAACACACGTGTTCGAATAGATCTCTATGAGTTAGCTGTATTGCACGATTAAGATTATGAAAGAAGGGAAATTTTTCTTAATGTATATAGTCTCTCTTAAAGAATTGGGGCCCTCACAATCATTAAACAGATCCTACTAACAGGACTTCATAAAAACCCTAGGACTTTTGAACTCTGCGCTCTGATAGCAAGTTTGTCACGACTCGAGTCTACACCCGGGATATGACCGACACTCAAGAACCATTACTGGTTACCAAGAAAAGCCTCATCCTGGTTGACCAAAATTAGAAGACTAACTTAAACATGCAAAAGCTTAAAAGTGAAATAAAGTTCATAAACTTAATACAAACTTTAAGTCTAAATAAAACTCTGTATAATAAAATGTATACAACTCAAAATAAAAGACAACTTTAGTTTCTAAAGCATTTAATAAAATAAATAATACAAACTTCTCAACTAAATTGACTATCTATGAAGCCTCTAACTAATAAAGATGTAAGTCGGGACAACACCCACGATATCCTAAAATTGATATAACTGAAAGGTAAATGAAATCCTACGAAACAAAAGAGGCTCGCCATAGCTAAATCGAACTCTCAAAAGTTTCAGCAATACTCCTGTTGAAGATCCTGAATACCTATGTCTGCATCATAAGAAGGTGCACGCAAAATAGCTCAGTATGTGGAATGTACAAGCATGGAAGGGGAATTCTAAAGTATAACATAAGCTTGAACTAGATAAAAATACTTACATCTTTTAAAACTTACTCAACTCAAGGAATACTCAAGGATACTCAACACTACTAAAACTTACTCAACTCAGAAGTATTCAAGGATAAGATACTTAACTCAGATATTAGATACTCATCTCAAAGATATGATATTCGACTCTAGGTACTCAACTCAACATAATGAAATAATATGCATTCAATATATAGAATGCTTTATAAAACATTAACAACAACTTAGTTCTTTAAAGAAAAGGCAATAACAAACTCAAGTTTACTTATATAATAAAGTAATATAATTTTTGTGGGAGAATTTTTAACTGATAACCACCACTATGAGCATAAATGATGGTACATTGTTTTACTTCACGCTGCCAAAGACCATCATATACCTTTCCATCGGCGTAGGACCTTACTTAACTTAGTGGATCCAGTATCATAACTTAAGGAGTTATATAAAAAGTATGATTCTTTTCTACCCATGATGGCTACATGGTTTTATTGAGACTTTAGTTAATATGAACTCGCATCCCCATATCTGTGCTCAATACTACTCCCAAAAATATACTTTGCTCATATGTTTTTTAAAAAACTTCTTTCCTTGCTTTGAGATAATTACTCAAAACTTAGTTTATAAGCTCTCTTAGAAATCATAGTTTCCTCTTTCGTGAAAAACTAGTTCAAAGACTCTTTTGGAAATCTCACATTCCTTTCTTGTTCAAAACTCTTTTTGAAATCTCAGTTTCCCCCCATTTTAAATGTGAAAACATTTATTCTTTGGGAATACATAGTCCCGATAAACTCTTTTGAAGAAATGAACTCAACACTTTACTCTTGACTATTTACTGTTTACTATTTACTCTTTACTCAAATTGAAACTCAAGTCTTAAAACAAAGTTGAAACATTTGTAAAAGACTTATTAAGATAAGGTTCATGCAAAATTATGGACGTGAAACCTCAGCAAGGTTTTCAATAACCATAGATAAGACTAAATACTTGGAGTCAAGAACTTCAATGGTACAACTCATTTCAAGATTTCTCAACTCAGAGGGTTCATGCGGGATTATGGGCATGAACTACTCAACTCAAGGTCTCAAAGAAACTTCTCATAAGGTTCATGTAGAATTATGGGCATGAAATACTCAACTCAAGGGATTCATGGGAAGAAATATATAATGTTAATGGAGATTAGGAACTCAATACACAAAACTTAGAATTTGAAGATTGTACTCCTCCCAAATGTACTCAACTGAAAGAGTTCATGCGGAAGTTATGGTCATGAACGACTCGACTCAAGGGGAAAAACATCAATAAGAAAATCATGTATAAGACTATTCTCATTCTCATACTTAATTCCTCAAAACATAGCTCACATCAATAGTTGATCTGAAAGGATTCACAATTGAACTCAAATACATTCTTGAACTCTACATCTTAGCTCTCTCTCGAACTCTACTCTTAACTATCTCTTGAATGTGAGTTATGAATTCAAGAGTTATAGTTCATGATAAGAAAGATCTAATTATTACAAGGTAGACTTATGAATACATTATTCTCTCTCTCATACTCACTTGCTTGAGTCTTGAAACAAATTATTAGAAATTGTGAAAGACTCCTCAAAAGGACACAAAGAGACTCTCTCAAAATTATTGGAAAAACATGCAAGACTTAACTCTTAAATTTTCCTTGAATTTGAATTATTAATTCAAGGTTATGATTCATGTTATGTATGATTTCTATGTGTGTAGAATCCAAAGGAATAAAGATACACTTTAAATAATCTCAAACGGGACTACCGACGGAAAGGAGTGTGGGAAGGCGACCCTAGCGCTTTCGGGGCGCGGGGTGCCAGCCCCTAACTTTAGAGACACTTCAGGGGCGTCTCCCTAGACCCTTGAGCGCATCTGGGGAGAGCCGCACCAGAATTTTCCCTGGAAAAGTTCAACAAATTTTGGGTCCTGTTTTAATATCCTAAAACGCTTTTAATCTATTTCTTTTCTCAAGTTTTACTTACATTAAATTACCTAACCTAATTACAGAATAATCCACTCAAAAAACACTCAAAACAATCATTATCATCTCAAGAAATCATCAAAACCCCAACAAAATAAGATTCAAAATGAACTTCAAGAACACCTCTCAAGAACTTTAATCCTTTTTTCAGAGTGAAATCACACTGAAAATTACATGTTTGGTTTGTTGATGAACAAACCCAACACTATGGAAGCTTACATACCTCTTAGGAATTTAATGCATGGCGAATATTCCACAACCAAGACACAAGAATCTAGAAAAACGCTTCATCCTCTCTTCTTTTCTCTTCTTTTCTCTTCTGGAACTCTCAACTGAAACCTTAGGCGTATATTAGGATTATTAGACTAAAACTAATAGAATTATACCCTTACAATATTACTAAAAATGAATTAAATCTGATTGTAAGGAAAAGACCAAAATACCCCTCACTATTTGCCGCTAACTTTCCTTAACTGGACAACCTAACTTCAAAAGGCCACATCTCACTCATCCAACCTCAAAACTTAACAAACTCGGTGGCGTTGGAAAGATAATTCAACATTGTTTAGCAAGGTATCTTGTTGTACACCTAAGAAATTCTGTGCTCAAAGTTATTATTGTCTGAAGTTTACCTAAAACTCATACTGTAACATTTTGAAAATGCAAGACGTGTTGTTAAACCTAGCATAGGTGTCGGGAAGTCTAGACACTATTTTTAAGGCTAGTTTAATGAATATAGGTCACTTAGGAAGTATTGGAACCAAAATGTTCAAGAACGTCCATGACATCCTAAAGTAGGTTCAAAGAGGTGCTAGTGTGCCTTGGCCTATTTGACTAGTTTTTAAGAGTCGGAATTTATCGAAATCTGGTAAATTTGTATGTAACACGTCCTAGGGATGTTTCATGATAGAAACGTCTGGGTACGAATCCCCAAGGACCAACCAAGGGCCCTTGAGGAGGACCCTTGCGGAACTTGGCAACACTGCCTGGGCAGTGTGCATCGACAGGATGGCCTACGGTCTGTATGTGGACCAATATACCGTTGGTGCCACCGTTGCCCCACACATGGACAAGTGGTTGTCGTTTTCATCGACGGGGCAATCTACGGCCTGTGCATGGACCAACGGACCATCGGTGCCACCGTCTCTCCTCACTTAGACAAACGTTGGTAGGGAGCAACCATGGAACCACCTACGGTCCATGAGTGGACAGACGGGGCATCGATGCCACCGTCGTCCCATACATAGAAATGTAGGGGAAGACCCTCGCCTGCACAGTCTTTGAACTCATCGACGGATGTTCAGGACGAGAGGGGGTGAGGCCCGTAGACTCACATATGGCCCGTCGACGGGGTTCCGTCTGTGAGGGTCTTAAGTTGCTGCACGATTTTGATGTTAAGTTAATTAACTAATTAAATGATTTAGGTGTTAGTTAGGGACTAAGGGGAGACTAATTAACTAACTTAACTCCCATATAAAATCCCCAACCCCAATTAAACTAATTAAACTCTAAGAATCAAACTCTCTATTTTCTCTCTTCTTTCTCTCTCTATTGGAAGACTCCATTGCAGCTAAGTCTAGGAGGTGAATAGGGGGCTGGAAAAGGGTGGATTCATCTTCAAATTCTCACCAAAATATTAAGGTGTGGGATCTCTTCACCTTTGAGACCTCTTTCCTCAAAGGGTTCATTCATATTGATTTCAAAACTAGGGATTTCTAATGGGTTTAATCCAATTCCGAAATTTCAAGTTATGAATTGAGTTGTTGATGTTTACTTTTAGGTTATTATGAGATGATTAACATGTATTTTAACTTGATTATAGTAATTGGTGATGGTCTTGCCTAAATTGAAGAACATAATCCCAAGTCCCTAACCCTAAGTTGTGATCTTGATTCATATTGTAAATTGTTCATTCAATTGACTTGCTTAGGGGTTGAATAACTTGTAGATGATGTTGTTTAGGCTTTATGAACGAATTAGGATGATGAATAGTCTTTCATGCTTGTTTTTGATCTAGGGTATGATGAATTGACTTAGTCCTAAGCTTAGATCTACTATTGAATTATGATGAAGTGATTCTTTTAAGACTTGTGATCATATTGTTTGTTGAATTATGGTGATTCGATAACCTATTTGGGTTGAACCAAGGGTTTATGGTAAGACCTTGATGATGGTGAATTGTGAAGAAGACTTGGTAAGTCTTGTGACCTTATCCTTTGTTTCAATTATGGTTAATTGTGATTAAATCATGATGATTGTATTGGAGCAGGCCTTGTTTAGGATTGATAGGGTGGTATGATGTTGAATCGAAATGTCTTGTTATGGTTGTGAGGTTAATTAAGATGTAAAGTAATAAGGGTGATGATGATTGCCAAATGTGCTTTATTATGAAAGGCTATGAAGTGTTAACCTCACTTATGTGAATGGTGATGAAAGGCTTTTACTCATGCAATTCCTATTGAGCTATTATGATTATGATTACACAAGGGCTAGACTCTATGACCTAAACTAAGCTATGATTGGTAAATAAAGATATTAAAGACATTTCAAAGAGGGACTCTAGCTTAGCACAGAGTGAACTAGAATGAGGAGTGTCCCTTCCCAAATAGGGAGGTAGGATCACTAATGTACTCTTGATATTGGAGACTATAATGCATATAGCATAAAGTGGGTCCCAATTATCTCTCATAGTTCTTGGACTATGTTGCCCCTATAGGAATACTAGCTAGTGGATCCACGTAATTGCTATGTTCATGTTTTGGGTACTACTTTGGCAAGTAGTCTGCCTTTTTTCGGTGTAGGGTTTCATGACACCGGATTCCACATTAGATCATCTGGTCTATATCGGTTAAGGCAAGTGTTCTCTAAACTAAAATGAAGTAATGATGTATAGGCTAACTATGGTGACTTGAGAGGTTAGACTTAGCTTAGGTAGGGGTATGAGACTCTACCTATGCCTTGCACTAGCTTGCCTTGATTGGAGCTATAGGAGGTCAATATTATGTATGTAAATGATGATAAAGGTAAATGACTTTATATGATGATTATGATGCTTATGAACATGCATTTGGTCTTTATTGCTAAAGTATGAACTTATGTGTATTAAAAGGTAAGTTATGTGAAGTGAGTTACTATTTATGATTCTTATTTGGTTACTTTATTAAGTAGGTTTATGGGGCTTTGCTTGGTCATTGCACTTGTGACTTTATAAGGAATATGTTAGGTTGTCTTGTTTTGCTAGTCACATGATTAAACTCTTATTTATGCTTGTAATCTGATTACTTGATGTTAGGGTTATGTGAGATTATGGGTTCAAGTATGTGATATGCATATGGTTTCTTTGACTTGATTAAACATGTTTAGTTGGTTGATCTAGTTGTTGATTGTGCATAAAGACATAAAATAGCATGATTTAACTAAATGTCCCTTTTTAGCATGTTTGGTTGTTATATGTGCATATGGTCTCATACTTAGAACATGTGGCGTACTAACCCCATATTCTCCCTTTTTCTCAAAAACTTTAGGTTCCGGTCATTGAGGTTTGGTTCGAGGCAATTGAGAAGGAGGCTTGGATACTCTTATCATCCAAGTGGTAGGTCCTCATTTTCCCGAGGATGATGCCGATATTCTACCTATGGATTTGCTTAGATATTATGACATCTATGTTGACTCTATCTTTCATTTGAAGACAAAGTTGTATAAAGCCTATATGTGGCTTACTTTTATTGTTATAGGGCTATGCCCATGTTGATATTGTCGTTTTAGATGGTTTATGGGATGAGATGGATTTTATGACTCTAATTCTATCTTAATATGTGTATGAAATAAAAATAGAAGACTAAGTAATCTTCCTATGCGAACGGGTCTATGTATACTCGATATTAATACTATCATGTGTAAGTAGAGGTCTATGTAAACTTTCGATTAGATATAGTTAAAAAGTTTTAATTTTTCTGCATATTTTAGCCAATGAATGTTATGATGAATGCTAAGGGCTGGTCTTAGTCCTCAAAGAGGCCGCCGCCGCCAGTTACATCTAGGGGGTGCTCCCCGGATGTGACAAACTTGGTATCAGAGCAAGAGGTTAAATATCCGTGATAACGATGTCTCTCTCAACCACGTCTATGTAGATTCGTACACATAATTGTGAAGCGCGCCACACTTATGAATAGGAATCTATATGATGCTTAGGAATCTTTCTCATTCTTGGACATCCAATGTCGTGCCTCTAGAGTAACTATTATGTGTTTTCGTCTAAACCTTATATTTTTGTTATAGGCCATGAGTACTCTGAGGAATGTGGATAGAAGGCTTGAGGAGGAGGTTGCTCCTCCCCGTGTTGATCAAGATCCTCCACTTGAAGAGGAGGTTAATGTTGAGCGAGTTCCGGCTAATCCTCCTCCATTGACAGATGGAGACATAAGGGCTGCCCTTCTCCAATTGGCTCAAGCCACTACCCTACAAGATCAAGCTATGACGGCTCAAGTCAATCGGGAGGTTGTTCCTCGAGCTCCTCAACAAGTCTCTACTATGGCATATCGACTAAGGGACTTCACTCGGATGAATCCGCCTACCTTATATGGTTCTAGGGTTGATGAAGACCCCTAAGAGTTCATCGATGAGGTTTATAAAATACTCTTTGCCTGGAGTCTTGTTGGAATTGAATTTCATTGATTCCTTGCATTGTGCATTTCTTGAAGTTATGATTATGTTGTAAAGTGTGTTTATATGGTTTTAGCTATCATATTATCATGTCTTTATTATCAATTACCTAAAAGTTGCATTTTTGGAAAATTGAAGAATGTTCACTGCCAGGGAATTTAGCTCACTGTAAGATTTTTGTAAAAATTAACTAAATTATTCTTTGGTTGAAAATTGTTGTAATGTGGATAGAACTTATATATATGAGCATGATAATGAATGTAAAAGGAGTTCATTCTATTTTGAATGAAGAATGTGACTCTTATTGCATAATAAGTTGTAGAATGAGTTTCTACATTATTGTTGTGTTGTGAGTCTCTTGATTATGTGAAATTGATGTTTTCTTATATATTGTGTATCGTATAATGTGTTATGTGGTATGGGTGAGAGCTGTTAGCTGAATCTCTATTCTTGGAAGTGTTCGAAGAGTGGCACGTGTAATTCGAGGACGATTGTTGTCCAAGTGGGGGAGAATGTGACACCTCTAAAATGACTTTAGGTGAAACTAGAGCCTAACATGTTTTTCATGAGGGTATAAGGTCCTAAAATGATTTATAATGTTGTGGTTAGGAAGTGTCTAAAGATTTAGGTTAATTGGAAGTCAAACGTCAAGGGACGACCAAGACGTTTGACGACTAGTCACATATGTGCCTCATGTGTGTTTATGTGCTTATATATGTGTGCTATAAGCTTATAAGGTCCTTATATGAGTAATAATGGTGTTTACAGATAGTTTGTAAAGTTTTATGTAGTTTGGAGTTCAAACATCCAAGAATGTGCAAGACGTTGGAAAGGTTTGCCTTGAAACGACCTTATGTGTCTTCGAATGTTTCGTTGATATTTATGTGTTCGTTTAGGATGAAATTGATTTGGGAGATTTTAAACTCGTATATGGTCATATTTGAGTTGGAAACATCCGGGCAAACATCCCCAAGGATAAACCAAGGGTCCTTGAGGAAGTACCCATGTTTGTGGCCAAAAGCTGTCAAGACCAGCCCCAAACGACTGAGGCAATCGACGGCCAGTAGGCTTGTCGACGCCCCGTCGATGGTGGGAGTGGGTCAGAAATTATCCTATATATCTAATATCCCAAATTGAAAGTCTCTGATCCAAACCACGGCCATCCAGGACGGCCCATCGTTGGACCAACGCCCTGTCGATGGGCAGTCGTGGGTTAGGTCTACAGCTCGCCTGCTTCACTGTTAAGTGAAAGGGTGAATTGGTAAATTCACCCCACGTCCAAAATAATGGTTTGGGAGGTTACTTAGGGGTATTTTAGGTATTTTATGTGTCTTTATAAGTCCTAAACACCTAGATTAATTCATTCTTCCAAATCAAAATCCAAATTCTCTAAGAAATTCTCTTGAACTCCATTGAAGCAAAAACTCAAGGAAGAGCTTGGAATGGAGTTTGGATTGGTGATTCTTCATCAATTTTTTGGATTAACATCAGTGAGGTATGGTTGCTTTATCCTTGAAACTCTCTTCATCAAGGATCCAAACTTCCAAGTGATTTCTAAAGTCTTCAAAGATGAACTTTTCTAATTTTATGATCTAGCCATGGGTTATTTCATAAAACATTTTGGATCATTGAATATTTATTTAATTGATGTTAATTATTCAATTCTAACCTATTTTATTCATGAAACCATGCAAAACATAATCTCTTCAAATTGGCTATGTTATGGATGTTATGATCTTGTCTCAATGCTTATGAATTCTAGTGTAGTTTTCTTTGGGCTATTGAATGATGTAAGAATTATATTGGATTGATGTATAGGATGTCTTAGATTGATAAATATATATTGAATTGACTTAGATTCAATGAGTATTGTGATTTATGTTTTGAATTTATGATCATGGCCATGGGTAAGTGCCTATTGGTATTAGATTGGATAATTTAGCTATGGATTGAAGTGGTGAGAATGGATTGGTGGTACCCTGCCCTAATTATATTTATTTTATGTAATGTATGTCTTTAATTATGTTGTTATTGGAATGGTCCACCTATGGTTTTGGTTTTATGATTTATACTTGTGAATTTTGTGGCCTCGTCGGCGTTACTTTATGTATTATGATGATCATGGCCTTTACGGCACGACTTTCTATATTATGATGAATTGTATAGTTGATTTATGTGAAGTATGATAATATCTATCTACCTGTGATTAACATGAAGCTATGTCATTTTGTATTGATGTTATTAGGTGATCGTGTTAGACTATGACTATGTCCTTATGTGTGTAGTCATAAAGTTGATGCATGATTGTTCCTACTTGGTTATATGAGTCTTATGATGACTAAATTGATGGTTATATAGTAGTATATAGGATGACCTATAGTTGACTTGGTTGTACCAATGTTCTTCTTGATATCATATACTAAATGTGATAAAGTGAAGTGTTGATGTGTATTGTTTAGGTAGACTTAAGTGTCTCTTCTTTATGCATGAATGATATGTGAATATGAGATTCTTGAATTAGGATGCAAAAGCCTCTTAGAATGTTATGTATGAATTATACGTGGCCTTGAACATAGTGAGAAGGTCAAATTATGTGGAGCCTCAACCTAGTTGAAAGGTTATGATATCCATGAAGTCGAGACCCGTAACGGTATCCTTCTTGTGTGAATGGTGGACTTAAGGTTGGTTGGATGGAACGGCATGAAATCATCCTTAGGAAAGTCATTAAGCTATCTTCTTAACCATTGTAAGGCAATCCTAGGGGACCTCTTTTGTAAGGTAAATGTGATTGGGTTATGAACTAGATATGGAACCTATTCATGTACTCCTTTATGTGAAATACTCTATGAGAATAAAGGCTAGCACCGAGTGAGTATGGCTAGGCAGTAGCTCTAGATAAATAGATCGCTAGAGTACAAAGGAACCCTTGATACTCCTGAACCATGTGCCTACATGGGATGTGTCCAACTTCTAGCATTGACAAGTATAACACCCTCCGTCGAAGTAGGTTACAACTTCGGATTCCATGCTTAGCTACAATGGCCTATGTCGGTTATTGCCTATTCTCATCGTATGGGATACCTACTAGTGTTTGAGAAGTCTATGAAGTTTAGGTGGTGGTATGGGACGCTACCTAGACATTGCACCTTTAAGCTTTGAACATGTTAGTTAGTGAGTCCCTAGGTCTTCTCCAAGACCATTACTTGAATGTCCTTATGTGATGATGTCTCTTAATGAAAAATTGAAGTAATGACTTAAGTTAGAAAGTATGCAAATGAATGAGTACCTAATCTATAGTGACTATAAGGAATTCCTAGTTAAAGTGTGAAGTGGGCATAAAGGATAATCTCTTCATGTCTTATCTGGGGAAGTCTTAAGAATGACTCTAGTTAGGATAGTTGGTTGATAAGATAGGCATGATCTAATCTTAGGAAGTCTTAAGGATTATTTAGATAATATTGGAGAGGGTGTATGGGCGTTCTCTTCTTGAATTACTTAAGTAAGTCTTTTGATAACCTTGGTGAGGAGAATGTCATATTATATGTTATGTGTTTTGGTATATTATAAGTGTGTGTATGTCATTATAGGTAGTCCTAAGGATCATTTAGGTGCGCGTAGAGAGTGTGTATGGGAGGTCTCTCTTTGTCTTACTTAAGTGAATCTAAGGATAGCTTTTAGTGAGAGAGTTGTATGCTAAAGAGTTCATTGTGAAGCTTGAGTTAGTTCACTGTAAGGTGGAAGTAGTTCACTGTAACAGTGACATAGTTCACTGTAACATTCCTTAAAATGTAATGAAATTCTTATGTGATTTCTGATGTGTTTCTAAGGTGTCAAATGTTGTTCTTATGCTTATACTATGATGTTTTAAACAAAAAAGCATATTTCCATCAAATGTCTGTTATCATGATTTTCATGCATTAAGTCATACTTAGTACATGTGTTTGTACTAATTCCATGTTTTTATCTATCTCTAAAGTAACTCATAGGTTAAGGTGCTTTTGGGAGCTAATATTGGATTATAAGATCTTTCAAGAAAGTTTAAAGTATGTCCTCATTTGACTCGAGGGCATAGATGTCTCTAGAGTTTTTTTTATTAAAGCATTGTAAAAGAATTAATAGTATTATATTTCGATTATATGGGCGGTGTCCAAAGTATATTTCGAGTCTATGATTTGATGACATAAGACTTAGTATTTCCATTGGTTTATATGAAAAATATTTTGAAAGACTATTCGAATGTTTGTGAAAAGTTTTTTTTCCACACTACTTTTCATATATGTATATGCGATGAATGATTTGAAAGGGCTTGTACAAGACCTCCGAGAGGTCAAGTACGCCAGTTGCACTCCGAGAATGCCATATCTTCTAGGATATGCTCGCGGGATGTGACAATAAGTTTGGGAATAATATTCAGCATCGAGTTGATATGAAAAATAAGGAAGATATTCTCACGCTAGTTAGGCCGGGTCGTCTACATATGCTCTCAAGAGATGGAAACTCTCCCGCTAGTTAGGTCGGGTTTCTAGAAGCAATCTCCCTATCCCATAACTATGTGCCCGTATAGGTATTAGCTAGTGGATCCACTCTAAAGCTAAATATATTAGTTCTACCTTAGGCAAGTAGGATGTATTTTTTAGGTGTGGGGTAATATGACATCGGATTCCATGTAGCTCACATGGTCTATGTCGGTTAAGGCTATATTCCCTTTAATGAAAAAGAATATGAATTATGATTACGAAAGTGAGTTATATTCTATGGTTCCTCAAGAAAATTATTTTAATTTCTGTTGAACCGGCATGTTTAGGAAAGTATGTGTAGATCCTTGGCCAAAAATGATGAAATTTGCTAGATCTGTAGGCTTGATAAGTCGAATGTGTTGGAGCTCAATGTGACATGATAGGAACCGATTTGACTTCATGGCTGAAGCTAAAAAATGAATTGGGTAATATGAAAATCTGATAAGGAAACAATGTGTCAGTATTGTGTGGGAAAAGTTGAATGTTCAGACTATATGTGCCCATCAGGAACTTTCTCCGTTGGTCCTACTAAGATAAACTAGACTAGAAGTTCAGAAGTGATCATAGTCTGTTGTTTACATTATTCCATTGAATCCTAGAAAGAACCAACCAAAATAAAGCAATGTTCCATTTGATAAAAATGTTTGAGCCTATGATAGACCACTCTTTCAATTCACCTAACTCACATTCCCTAAAATAATTGTTTTGTCTGTGGTCCCTCATTGATTTAGGCCAAAAGACTAAGTTGATGGCGACTAATTTAAAAGTTATATTGACCTTGTCCATGGTCCAAAATCAGATATTGTGCACCTCAACTCATGCTAAATACATAAGTTGAGGGTGGCTGTGAAAAAAAAAACTGAAAGAAAAAGGGAATGAATATATTTGTGTTTATAGAAGAGAATCTAAAAAGAAAGAAAAAATGTGACTTTGCGCAAAAGAAGCAAAAAGGTGATAAACAAAAGTTTCTTAAAGAAATAAATAAAAATAAAGTGAGAGAAAAAGAAGAAAGTGAAAAATATGATCCATAGAGTCAGAGGTCACAGCTATGTTGAAAAGAGTTAAGGGAAAGAAAGTAAAATGAAAGGATGTAAAAGATAAGTTGAGAAAAGAGGTAAAAATCCAATGTAGTGTCGAGGAGGAAAGAGAGTCACTAAAATAGAATCCAAATGTACCACACTTGACCCTGAACCTATGTTACACACTAAGAATGTCCTATAATGATCCTAGTAACTAGTTAGGAGAGTCTAAGAAGTGAAAATAAGGGTGAGCTTGTGGTATTGAACACTAATTGTACTTAAAGTCACATCTGAGCATGAGTGTTGAACGAATCCTAAAACTTTAAAGTCATATATTTGGGGAGAGAAGAAGGGTTTCTTTTGAGGTGAGAATACTAGTTAAATTGTTGAAAAATTTATACATTGGTGATTGTGAATGGTGTATGTTGTGGTGTCTATTGGTCGATCTATGTCATGTTTTGATCTATATGAGTTGGTTTGTTGATTCTAAGAGAAAAAATTTACACTGTGAAAATGGGAGGGATTGAAATGGCCATATGATTGCTTCAGTTTGTACGTTTGCTTCTACACAAGTGTCGTTTAGAGTTTTAGTGTCTCTCTTGAGAAAAAACATGTTTAAGTTAAGGATGTTGATATAATGTGTGTTTACGATATTTTTGATGAATTTCACTTATGAGTTTTGTGATTCTAGGTATATTTATTATTGGAAATAATGTGTTACGTATATGTTTTGGAGAAGTACGCTTGGACGCGGTTGAGTGAGATGACAACTGAAATATGCAGAAGTAGCCACCCACGGAGTGACCTATGAACCTTAGGTCCTCTCACATTTTGTCGATGGTTAAGCCTATATTGGAGCATAAGGGAATTCTAACCAAGTGTGGGACTACAAAGCGATCCATGGAATGTAGGTTGACCTACGGGCCGTCCTACACATCCGGCGAATGTGTTCAAAGAGTTGAAGTTCCAGTACGTGATGACAATTCTAAATGTGAAGCCATGGAAGAGGACCCATGGACCAAAGGTCAACCTACAGTTTTTCCTACACGTCCTTCATTTTTGATCTGAGAGTGACGGTTCCAGCCTCTACTGAAAATGTTTTAAGTGTTGACCAACGGAGGGACCTGCGGACTGTAGGTCTAGTAGTCTATAAAAGTTGTATCCCAAATTTTTATTTCCTTATTTTGTTTCCTTTTTTTAGAACATCTTTTCCTATTATTAGGGTATGAAAACCTCATTTTTGGGAGTTAGACATTATTGTTTACTTTTAGTTCTTTGTACTTTCTTGGGAATTAACTTGCAAACATTACAAAATTTTATTTCCAGATTTTGGCTTATAAGATTTTTGTTTTTAAATTTCATTTGAGATTTTGGGTTTCTTCTACTGTAAACGTAACTTCATGAATTCTTATTATCAAAACATAAATTGTGTTCTTTCAAGCATGAGTAGTTAAATCCACAACTAGGGTTGTGGGAACAATAATCAATTAACAACGTATGAATAATAACGAAGTAATTTGTGAATAGTGTTGACGCATGCATTGGTAATTTTTCACTTAGAAGTATTTTTAACACGTGCACGCGTTATAACTCACCTTGTTGTTATTCGCCGGACAAAGGAGGTTGTTAAGATGAAAATAATTATCAATATAGATTTAGTGGGATACTGTAAAGGTCCTGACCACGTGACTCGTCATAGGCATGGGCGTGGCAAAGGGTTGGCCTGACTGGCTTTGCCAAAGGCCAAAATGCGGGTGGAATCAGTCATGCGTTGTGTGAGCATAGTGTTTTAATGGTCAAATGAGTTCAAAATATGTTGGTAGGATAGTGTCAAGACATGACATGGGCGTTGGCAAGGCAACAACCCATGGCATGACTTGGGCGCTGGCCGACATCGGTTATGGACAAAGTTGGCATGCGAAAAGCACATGGTCTGGTTAAATGCGGGGAAATTGAGCGGAGCTAAATTGAAGCATTGTCAATTGTTAATGAAACGTAACAACAAAACAAGAAATGGCACAGCAAGGCAGCGGCAGGTAGCGACATGACATTGGTGGTGCGCAGGCATGACAAATGTGCAGATGGATTCGGGTGGGATTTGATGAGGAAATGACTACAAAATGTTTAGACATTTTATTAGAGTCAAAAATGTTGAAGAACAATGCGGCAAAGGGGCCAAAATCGCACATGCGACACTTAAATTTTCTAACCGCTTGTGTCAAGATTCGTTGTATCTTGTAATAGCTTTTGAATTCGAAATTTGAAATGCCTTATCAGTTAGTGATGTCAACTAAAGTTTAATTTAGTGGGCTAAACGTTTTTCAAGTGTAAGACATGTGTGTCACAATACTATGCAATGTAAACACAAGGATGTCGCATGTTCTACAAATGGACAGCCTTGTTGGACGAATTTGGCTAAGTATAGAGGATAGACTTGTTATACTAAAGTGAAAGAGGGAAGAGGAAGTCTTGAATTTCACCATGACACTTAGAATAAAAGTGAGGGTTTTAGAAAGTGTCTAAGGCATCAATTGACTTGTGATTGTGCCTTAAGTCGAAGTCAAAGTCGAAGTTGGACAGAATTGTTGTTCAACAAGTGAGTCCTTTGTATTGATTTTGAGAATAAATATAAAGGTTGGGTTTGCCTGTATGTTTATGTGTTGAGTTCATATTAAAATCTGAAAATAATTTGAGGCATAAAGAAAGAAAAATGTCTTGGAACGTTAGGCAGAATAGGCTGCGAAAGAGCTGAGTTGAGTGAGACTTGACTGCCATTAGGCTAGGCTAGTTTCTTGCATGAAATTAAGGCGGAGTAGGTTGCCCTACTAACAATTTGTATTAGATCATTGCTTAGATTATTCAACGGCTGGGGGAAACGCTCAACTACGGGAGAGGGTGACACGATTGGAAGCACTTATTGGTTGAACAAACGATGGGGAAGACTTGGTTGATCTTGTCACTCACATTCAAAGAGTGAGTGCAGAATTAACCTTGTCTAAAGAGGTGATGAACGAAAAAGTTTTGTTATCGGAGGCAGAATATGCATCAAAACACGACACTTCCCAGAAAGAGATGCAACTTGTTCACAAGGAGAAAAAAAATCTGCGTTGTGAAGTTCTTCTCTACGTCGGGCGTTGCAAGGAACGATTTGCCCCCTAAGGATGAATGTTCCAGAACCTAAGGCTTACAATGGTGTGAGGAGTGCCAAGGAGTTGGAGAACTTTCTTTGGGATATCGAAAATTACTTCAAGGCAGCAAAGGTTCAAGATGCTGAAAAGGTGTCAGTCACAACAATGTATTTAAGTGATGATTCCAAGGTTTGGTGGAGAACAAGGGTTGCTGAAGTAGAGGGTTCGAATCTACCACAAATTGAAATGTGGGAAATGTTAAAGAAAGAATTGAAAACTCAATTCCTTCCAAGAAATTCGTATTGGTTGGCAAAGGACGGGCTGCGACGTTTGAAACAAGGCAACACAGTGAGGGCTTATATCAAGGAATTTTTGTCCTTGATGTTTAACATAGGCAACATGGTTGAAGAATACAAGTTGCAGAATTTCATGAGCGGGTTGAAAGAATGGGCACAAAGAGAGTTATGGAGACAGATGTCCAAACTCTTAATTCTACCATAGTGTCAACAGAGAAGTTGGCTTACTTTGATGAGGGTGACGACCAAGGGGATTCTTCTAACTTCAAATAAAAAGACAAGGGGAAGTAGTGGAAGCAAAATGGGAAGGGCCAAGCTGCCGAAAAGAAAGAAGAAGGGGGAAAAACTAGACAAGGGGAGTATTCTTTTCCAAAATAGAAAGGAAAGTTTGGGGGATGCTTTACTTGTGGGTTCTCATTTGAAAAGGGACTGTCCAGTACAAGTGAAAGTGAATGCCATACTTGCTGCCAAATTAGAAAGGGAAAAGAACAATGAGGGAGAAACGTAAAGAGTAAACTCTTTGACGTTGGATGAAGATGAAGATGAAAGAAAGGGTATGATCCTTGTCCAGAACCCAAATAGATTCAGATGAATGATGTCCTCGACGAGGATGTTGAGTTTTGTTAGGTGGGGGAGGTTTGTAAGGGTCCTGACCAAGTGACTCGACATAGGCATGGGCGTGGAAAAGAGTTTGCATGACTGGCTTTGCCAAAGGCCAAAATGCGAGTGGAATCAGTCATGCGTTGTGTGATCAGAGTGTTGACATGGTCAAATGAGTTCAAAATATGTTGGAAGGACAGTGTCAATACATGACATGGGCGTTGGCAAGGCGACAACCCATGGCATGTCTTGGGCGTTGGACGACATCGGTTGTGGACAAAGTTGGCATGCGAAAATCATATGGTCTGGTCAAATGAAGGGAAATTGAGCTGAGCTAAATTGAAGCATTGTCAATTGTGAATGAAACGCAACAAAAAAACAAGAAATTGCACCTGTGGATTAAAATTTAGCATTGCCAAAGCAAGGCACCGGCAGGAAGCGACAGGGCGTCGGTGGTGCGCAGGCATGCAAAATGTGCGGATGGATTCAGGTGGTATTTGATGAGGCAATGACTATACAATGTTTAGACATTTTATTAGAGTAAAAAATATTGAAGAAAAATGCAGCAAAGGGGCCAAAATCCAGTCAGCAAAGACACATGCCCAGCACATGCGGCAATTACCTTTTTTTAACTGCTTGTGTCCAGATTCATTGTATCTTGTAATAGCTTTTGAATTCAAAATTTGAAATGCCTTATTAGTTGGGGATGTCAACTGAAGTTCAATTTAGTGGGATATACATTTGTCAAGTGTTAGACATGTGTCACAACACTATGCAATATAAACACAAGGCTGCCACATGTTCTATAAATGGACAACCTTGTGTGTTGGATGAATTTGACTACTTGTTTCTTAAAGGTGAATGAGGGAAGAGGAAGTCTGGAATTTTACCAAGACACATAGAATAAAACGTGAGGGTTTTAGAAAGTGTCTAAGGCAGCAATTGACTTGTGATTGTGCCTTAAGTTGAAGTCGAAGTCGAAGTTAGACACAATTGTTGTTCAACGAGTGAGTCCTTTGTAATTATTTTGAGAATAAATATAAAGGGTGGTTTTGCCCGTATGTTTATGTGTTGATTTCATATTAAAGTCTGAAAATAATCTAAGTCATAAAGAAAGAAAAACGTCCTTGAACATTAGGCAGAATAGGCTGTGAAAGGGCTGAGTTGAGTGAGACTTGACTGCCATTAGGCTGGGCTACTCTCTTGCACGAAATTAAGGTGTAGTAGGATGCCCTACTAACAGATACTATATAATCGTCTTATGTCAATTGATGCGAGGGTGAAAACTAAGACATATATTGATGTGAAGTCTAATCTCAGGTAAAGGTAAGGGTTAGTATACACACGTAACCGGACCAAGGTGCGGGGTTAAATTTTCTGTTTGGAAGACCAATCACTTATTGAACGTATATTACAAACTTTGCATGTAAAATAGTAAGAAAGGATTTATATTATTAGTATTACCGTGTTATTTGCTTATGGGGAACACATACACCCTAGTTTCTCTCTCATACTCATAACTCAAAGTTTGAATCTTGCTCACTTGTTACCTAAACAACAATCAATTATTCATTTACAAACCCTCATATTTTATTTACTTGTCTCAGATATAAGTTGACTAAACTAATATAATAGTTAAATTAGTTTAAGTCTGATTGTATTCCTCATTGGATCGACCCCAAACTACATGTTGGGTTCATTATTTTAGGACGACCGCTTATACTTCCTTTCAAGAAGTATATTTCAAATTTACCGCTCATCATTAAACAATAGAGTGAACTCTCATGATGATGCAAGATACTTGAAGGACAGTTGAGCCAACTTTCAGAGCAATTAGACCCAAAATTAATAGGGAATTGACAAATCATACACAAAACAACTTTTGTGGAGGATAGTGATAGAGATATGAGTGTTGTGACTCATAGTGGGAAGGATGCAGAAAGTGATATGAAGGGTAATGATGAAGCACAACATCATGAAGCAGACAATGGTATAGAGGAAGAAGAGACATTCATCCAACAAAGAGTTGCCAAAAAGTTACAAGAAATGTGCAGGAAAAATCACCTCAATCCCAAAAGTGGTACATCCTCCCCCAAATTTACATCCTCCATTTCCCCAACGCCTCATGAAGAAAAAAGAGGATAAAAATTTCAAGAATATATTGTCGGTATTCAAGACATTATCGATTAATCTCCCTCTTTTTGAGGCATTGTTGAAGATGTGCGTTATGCCAAGTTTATGAAGGAGTTAGTCACAAAGAAAAGAAGCTTGGACTTTGAATTAATTGAAGTTTCTCATAGTTGCAGTGAAAATATGACTAATGAGATGATTAAAAATGATGAAGATCACGGAGCCTTCACCATTCCTTGAATTATCGGCATGCTCCAATTTTCCATGGCACTATGTGATTCACGACATAATATAAAAACCTGATGCCATATGCAATCTATAAACAACTTGGGTTGGGTGAAACAAAGAACACCACAATGTGGATTTTAATGGCAGACCGATCTATTAAGAACCCCATGGGGATACTTTATGGTATCTTGGTAAAAATTGATCAATTCATCTTTTCAACGGATTTTGTGATTCTTGATTGCGAGATTGATTTTGAAATTTCCATTATTTTGGGAATACTATTCATAGCAACCGGGAGAGCAATGGTGGATGTTCAAACTGGAGAATTGAAGTTCTGAATAAACAAAGATGAAGTCAGTTATAATGTGTGTAAGTTAATAAAGCACCTAAGAGATATTCATACGATTTTGACTATTGAAGGAATCGACGAAGTAGTGACTAGTGTGAGCCATTTGATGTGTATGAGTGAACCACTTGAGGTTGTGCTAGAAAACTATGATTAGTTCAAAGTCTAAGGTTTCGATGAGGTAGTAGATACCCTTTCGGATTTGAGGGAATGTTGAAAAGCTAAAGTAAAGTTGGATATTGATCTGAAAAATTGAGAATGTCTTGCCGCGAAGCCATCAACGGAGGAACCACCTACACTTTAGTTGAAAGCTCTCCTTTCCCGTCTTTGATATGAATATTTGGTGGTGAATAACACTTTACCCATAATTATTGCAGCTGATTTGGTTGAATGGCAATTGAAGTTACTCCTTGAAGTGTTGAAAAGATACATCAAAGTTATTAGATCGATTGTCATTGACATTGTGAGCATTCTACAGGACATTTGCTTAACAAAATTCAACTTGATAGCGAATGTAAACTGAGTGTTGATTAGCAAAGGAAATTGAACCTACCAATGCAAGAGGTGGTAAAAATGAGATAATAAAGTGGTTTAATTGAGGTGTGATATACCCTTTTGCAGATACCAAGTGAGTGAGTATGTGATTTCACATATCAGGACACTAGTTCAAGTTCAAGTGCCAAAGATCGTTAGTCAGTATATCACCCTGCCAAATGGCTTGGGATCGTTCCCAAAGGGAGTGGTACGTATTTGAGACTATTTATCCAAATGTGAATATGCTATGATCAGTCATAACTAAACAATTACGAATAAAAACATAGTTCAACTTTGGGGTGATACAAGTGTCAAATATCGTGTTAGGGGTGGCTGTAATTTACAACTACAACAACAAATAAATCGAAAGTAACAAATATAGGGAAGGTACTCTTGGATTGTGATAGGATTATGGGACAATATAGACAAGTAGGTTATTGTAAGTAATAATGAATAGTTGTAAATAAGTGACTAAGCTAGACTGTAGTGGGGATAGAGTTTCTCTCAAACAATCTACCCCGAATAAAGTTGGTTTCTCTCGAACACCAATAAGAAGTAATAAGAGAAGCGTTCGGTTTAGTCCATTCAATCTATTGAGATAAATGTATGGAAGATGGTTCAGAATTCACTCTTTCGAGCTGAATCATTAAAACCCAATACCCACAGACCATCAAATCAGTAATGTTGGTTTGAAAACGTCTCTCTCAAGCAAGCCAAAAACGCGCTGGTAGAATTGCATTTGAAAATACAACTCTTTTGATTAATACACAATTACTAAATGAATTCACTTTTGAACAGAATTTACATTATTATTTAACAACACCAACAGATAAATCAATCCATAATCACATAATCACACCCCATGAATAGGGATTTTAGCTAGCCATCATAAAAATGTAAGAATCTTTAGCAAATTGTGTTTCCTTCAATTGGATAAGATTGATATTGTCTTTATAGACGTATAAGATTAGAATATTCAACACCCACTTCCAATTGCATAGAAATGGAAATCTTCAAAGCTAAGGAAATATTGTCTTTAAACATAGTTCTTCAATAGCAAACTTAAAAACTAATTTATATTTTGATTCAACAAAAGATAAGATACTAATCTAAATGTTTAAACAAGTATTTATAGTCGCCAAAAATTGTGCTGCGTAGGACCATTCAACACAATAAGTCGAGAATGCCGAGTGGATCGATGATCCGCCCTTTTGTCCATACTATTGCCTTTCTACTTTTGCCTTTAGCATGCTTGAGGTTCTGTAACTTTGGGTGATATAGCACTACATCGCAAAACCGTTCGACGAATCACAGACTTATCCTTTATGTCTCCCACTTAATTTTATCCTTTGAGGATTTGCACTCTCAAACATTAGTCGAGACATTGACCATTCAGCGACCCGCCTAATGAATGAGGCGATCCTCAGTCCTTTTCTTCGTTCTTTGAGCTTACTTGTTGATTTTTGCTCATTAGTGCCCATGCTTTTTTCCACAATCCAAATGCCTGAAATTGAAGGATTTAAATTGGTTATTGGAACAAAATATGAATTTGAGGACACTAAATCTATCATAATAAAGCTTTAATGAGTCCAAATCATGGTCAACACCCCCAATGTAAAATTTTCTTGTCCTCAAGTAAAAGTCAAGTTCAGCAGTTCAACAATATGCCTCAAAAAGTGTTACACAAGACTCAATCATGAATGCCCACAAAAAGACTCAACTTACTCATGGAAGGATCAACTTTGCACGCAAAGACTAAAGTGTGACTCACCATTATCAAATATTCTCAAGCTCACTATAATTTCTTCAAATGCAAGTTTAAACTCGACAAAGGTGTTCAAATACCCTCACAAAATTAATGATTCCATATTCACACATCATGATTCATCAATATGAAGTTCTGGTATCAAATGTAAGACTCGCAATCACAAAGATGAACATAATGCAAGACTTTGCCCATAGGTTTGCCCGTATTATCCTATCACCCTAGTTTCATGTCACTCAAGATCAGAAAGGTCTTTAAAGGATTGTAATGGGGTTGAGTGTAAAGTTATGGTCATTTAGGCTCAATGATTTCTATCCTCATGAAATGTGGTGAGAATGAAACTTTCTTTCCTTTTCTTCCCTATTTTAATTTGTGCTCAAAAGTCACCCCATTATTCATCTTCCATGAACTATCGGAAACCCCATTTTCATTGCATTTCCAAAACTTTATTCAACAACTTTTTTGGATCTTCTTCTTTTTCGTTATTTTCTTCTTTTGTCTTTCATTTTTTTTTGTATGGTGGGGTTCCATCTTCTTCAAAATCATGGGTAAATGGGGTCTTCATTGCACTTCTTGATTTTCTTCTCTTTGAACCACAAAAGCCTATGTTGGCTATCCACACAAACCACAATTAATGAGCATTATGGGTAATGGGTGAAGAAGGTCAATATTTCATCATGTTTCTTCCAAGAAAAAATTAAGCCTCAAGGGTTGCTCAAACGGGGTTCACACACTCACAAGGTAGGCTACAAAAGAGGTATAATGTAAAAAATTTCACATTCTTTAAAGTTGACTAAGATCATATAAAGATATTGCATCACTTAGTCAACCGGACTAATGGGGAAAATTGTAGGTGTTATCATGCATGGTTCATGTAAGCTCATCACACTAGGCATTGACACCAATGACAAACAAGACTTCACACTTTCGCTAGTATGCAATGTTCATTATAAGAGACTCAATTTGATAATTTTCTAGTCACAATGAGATGCTAAGAGTTAATATATTTCCAACGCTTTATTCATCTTAGAATATAGAGTACATCACCTACATAGCATTATCAATTCCTAGACTAGAAGAACCTGGATCAACTCATACCAAGACTTCTTCACTTTGATCAAAAAATATTTATACTTACAATTCAATCATGATATTAACCTAAGGCAGTAGATACAAGCATCCTATCCAATTTTATACATTAGAAGATCAATGTTAAAGTGAACACATGGAGATCTAAGCTAGGCATGTTAAAATCTTCATACATTAATCCACATGGATCCTTCATCATCAATTCATCATCAATACACGTAAATAACAGTAAATATAAACAATTCAGCGTAAGAGAACAAATCTACCAATAACAAGCCACGATCACCATGCTGATGCAAGGGCTAAATTGAGTTTGGGAAGGGACATGGGTTCATAATGCAATTGGATTAAATTTCACGTTGAAACCAATACATTATCATCAATTCATCATGATTAAGCCATTAAAAGGGTTTTTAGAAAGAACCCATGGCTGGATTGAAGAAGAAGAGATTTGATCATATTTTTTCTTTGAAAACTTTGAGATTAACTGTCCAAGTGAAAGGTTACTTAAAGATGAAAGATTACCATACCTTTATATAGATGAAAACCTCTAAAACTTGATCAAGAATCCATGGAAATCTAAGCTCCAAGCTATTCTTGAGCTTCACCATCAATGGAGGTTTCTAGGGAGAATTGGTTTTGGAGGGAAAGTCTATTTTGTGTGAATGGGATTGGGAATGGGTTGATCCCGTTTGTGATCCCATAAATACACCCTAAAATAATTAAATAAACCAAGTAGGGCCAGGTTAGGACGTGGGGTGAATTTCCCATTCACCCCTTTAATGAAACAGTGTGCAGGCAGTAACATGAGGCCTACATCGACGGACACCAACGATGGGGCATTGTTCCATCGACGGACCGTCCTATGCCTCTGTTGTTTGGGTGTAAGGATTTCATGTGGCCAAGCCATGTCCAGTCCAAGTTCCCATCGACGCCTCCCCATCGAAGGGGCGTCAATTGAGCTCGTCGATTGACACTGCGAAGGAAGTGTCTCGACAGCCTTTGGGTCCTTCTTGTGTGCAATTTTGCGGGGCCGTTGGAACGTCGTACCCGGGCGTTTCCAACGTAAATATGAACATCAACAAGTCAAGGTCCTTCCACATACAATTACACATAACATGCATGCATGTCTCAAGGACTATCTTTCGAACGTCTCGGACGTTATTGGATGTTTGACCTCTAAACATCAACTCCATAAACTGCTTATAAACATCAATAAAACTAATTTTAACACTTCATAAGCTCATGACATACAAATATAAGCACATATAGACACATAAGGCGCATAGGTGACTATTCGTCGAACCTCTTGGTCGTCCCTTACGTTTAACTTCCAAATCACCTCAAAATTTACAAACTGTCTCAATACAATATTATAAACTATTTTAAGACCTTTTACCCTTAGGAAAAACATATTAGGCTCTAGACACTCTAACTCATTTTGGGGGTCTTACATGGATAGAAACCGAAAAGTGTTCATCTAAGACATCGAGAAGCATATCAAATTTCAAAGTCACAAAAGAAAAAGTGGCACCAGGATCCAATAATGCATATAATTTAATTTAAAATACCTGGAACATACCGATAACAACATCCTGAGAGATCTCTTGCTCACCTCAGGATTAGAGAGCATATAAGTGATTCTTCTTAGGAGCATTGGGATTTGGAGCACTTGCTTGTGCTTGACCATTTTCCCTTTCTTTGAGACTTCATCATAGGGCAATCTCTAACATTTCAGAAAATGTACTTGTCTAGTGAAGAGCCTATTAGGTTTTAAGAATATGTATTGGGGTATATAGGCATCCTCATTGTCCAAAATTAATTAATATTGGGCATGTTAATAGAATATTGGCTTAAGGGTAGTAGCCAATTTTTGTATGTATACACAAGTAACTTATAACTTAAAATACACCTTGATGTTCAAATGCTCCAACCCAAGCTTGTTTAGGAATTGTACCTGCAATGAAGACCCTAAGCTAAAATAATTATATTCATCGAATATACACATTTGGTACGAGGCATCCAAGTGTCAAGCTTAGGTACCATAGCACATGAAGTGAAATTTCAAGAGTGCACGGTTAGGGAAAGTGCACGGCAACACATGTGCAAGCACATGTGTTAGCGGCCGAGAGACCAACGACCAAGAACAACCGATTCGGTTAGGGAGGTTAGGGGACAAGCACGCGTCGGGTCAAGCCACGTGGGGCAGAGTTTCCTAACCAGTCCTAGGATCTAACTAACTTACCTAACGAGCTAACTAACATAGTACTAACTAAAATAAACTAACTAGTGTGGCCGAAATCCTAAGACCTAACCAGGTGACACTAGCCGAGTAGCTAACTAAAGAAACATCCTAGTACCTAACCTTGGATAGTCCTAGTACTTAGGGGTACTTTAGTAATTACCCTAGGTCACTTAATTAATTAAATTAGCAACTTAATTAATTTAAAATCATGGTCAAACCCAAGAGCCTTAGTCAAATGCTCTTCTATTTTTAGTCTATTTAGGAGGGGTGTTTTGGTAATTTAAGTGGAGGGTCTTTAGGGTAATTCTTGGGACGATTATATATTGATATTAGGTTAGTTTTAGATCACTTTTACACGTCCCAAATCAGATCAAATGAAATTTCTCTCAATCTCTCAAGAACGCTCTCGTTTCCAAACTCCATTGAAGAACAAGAAAAGCTTAAGGAAGAAGACGAAGGTTTCGAAGCTTCCAATCAGATTTCGTGGATTCTTCATCTATAATGAATGGGGTTTTCTCTCTTGGGATTCCTTTCCCCAAGAGGTCCTTTTAAGATACGTTTTCAAGAACTTCAAATACTAGGGTGTTTATTCTACAAAATGGATTTTCTTTCTAACCCTAGATTTATGATTTTCATTTAAAAGTAAACGCTTTCTATATTTAATTTCGCACAAATTGTTGAGTAATTGATTGATAATGTTTGAATGTCGTGTGATACATGATTTTTCTCTAAGTGATGTTTTCGAATGGGTTGCTTCTAGTGTTTGATAATGTATAAACGTTAGGGTTGGAATTTAAGGTTTGAATGAACCCTTTTATGACCCGTTTACTTTCCTCTACGCTATGCATGGATCTAGTACATGATTTTATGAGTTGTTCTTGATTATGCCATTGAGTATTTCACTATGTATGATTATTAATATTGCACGATGAATAAGATTCTTGGAAGCAAGAGGTAAGTCTTCTAAGTGTGATTACTCTTAATGTTTATGTTAGCCTATATTTATGATGTTCTGGTTACGAAAGGAATGTATGATGTTGCTATGTGAATATGCTGGTCTATGAACATGTAAATTGTCAAATCATGATAAGAATACGAATATGCAAGTTTATGATATCCCTTGTATGCTTTACACCTGGTGACTATGTTATGTTAATCTCACATATGAAGGGTTATGATGAAAGAAAGTTCTCATCTAATTTAAAAGAGCTCATGATCATCTTATACAGGGAGTTAACCTCCTATGACCTATGATAAGTTTATGATAAAAGAAAACTTAAAAGGTATTTCAAGAAAGGGACTTAAGCTAAGCACCGATAACTAGATATGCGAAGTGTCCCTTCCCTAGTTGGAAGGTAGGTTCACAATGATTCTCATGAGATTGAGCCTGCCATGTAATGTGTAACTATGGGTCTCTAATACATCTCTTAGTTCTTGAACTATGTTGCCACAATAGGATACTAGCTAGTGGATCCACCTAGAAAGCTATGTCATGTTAGGTTCTACTTTGGCCGGAAGACCACATCTTTTCGGTGTGGGGAAGACACTGGATTCCATATTTAGCTCACATGGTCTATGTCGGTTAATGCGTATGTTCCCTCATGTAAAATGAAAGACAAGTAAATGAACGTTGACTAGGGTGACTTGAGGAGTTTGCTTAGTATAGGTAGGGGTATGGGACTCTACCTAGACATTGCACAAGTTGACTCTAAGGGAAGTCCTAGGAGATTGTTCTTATGTAATACGATAACATGAAAGGTATGATGCTTATGATATATGATGTTACTTTTATATAAATGTTGGCTATTATGATGAATATGTTATCTGGTTATGTTGTTATATGAGGTGATGATTACTTATGTTACATGTATATGAAGCCAGGCTTTACTTATGGTCTCCTATCTTATCTACTTGGTTGTGTGGGGTTATGGGGTTCCACATGACAATTGCACTCGTAGGTTGGGGATGGGATCATTGGTAAGTGTTTTATATGTTATATTTATATGATCTATTGAATATGAAAGGTTAACGTGACTCTATGCGAATATGTCTTTGCTTATGATCATTTTTTAAGTGATGGAATCCTTAACTTGTATATGTTATATGGTATGTGCATTGAAGACTTTCATACGACTTAGCATGTTTTCTAAAGAGATGATAAATGATCCTTTTTCATGCATGTCCCTATGACTTATGTGCATATACCCATACTTAGTACATGTGGTGTACTAACCCCATTACTTTATATTACTACAACTGTAGGTTCCGGCCATTGAAGTTAAGCAGGTCGATTTGAAGAAGCTTGGAACTCTTTCTCCAAGTCTTTGTAGGTTCTCACGTTCAGGATGCTATCATTTATATTCAAGACTATGTATACTTAGTAGTTTAAAGAATACGTTATTTCCATTATATTCTCTGGATTCTTTTGTATTAAGGCCTATATGGCGTATTGACTATTATTGGCTAAGTCCAGATTTGCACTCTTAGATGGTTTCTATATATGTGAGACAGTTTTAGAATATCGTATGTTCTTTATGAATCTTAAGTATGAAGTCTAAGTATACTTCATTAGTATGTTAAAAGTTTTTAATTTTCCACAAAATTTAACTTTATGATTGTGATGAAAGATAAGAAGAGGCTTGTCTGCGACCTCTGAGAGGTTAACGACACCAGTCTCATACGGGGTCTAGGATCCGGGTGTGACACAATCCCTCTTCATGTGACCACTCTTACCACAACCATAACAATTACCATGCCAAGTAGGCACATGCCTTCATGTTTTCTACCACACTTTTCACAAATAGGCTTCTCCACATAAGAGCCACCACTTTTTTCCTCTTGAGGCGCTAGAGTAGACTACTTACCTTTGTTGAACCTCGGATTATTAATAGGACCTTGGTTGTAAAACCTCTTCTTGAATCTTGCTTGTCTTGAACCTCAAATCTAGTCTTGGAAGAATATCATTTTTCGGCCCTTGTCCTCTTCAACTCCCTACCAACTTGCTTAAGCTTTTGCTCCCCAATTTGTTCAGCATGAACTATGAGACGAGAGATTTCCGTGCTAGGAATCAACATAGCTGATCTACATTCATTAATCACAAGGTAAGATATCCCCATAACAAATTTGGTCATCTTAGCCCTATATTCCGCCACCATAGTGAGATCATGTTTTGATAGATGAGTGAAATTGAGGCTATACCGTTCCACACTAATACCCCCTTGACAAAGATTGATAAATTCTTGTATTTTTATCTCTTTCAATTCTAAGGTAAAGAACCTATCGAGTAAGGATGTCTTGAAATATGCCCAACTAACCGGACATTCTCCAACGAGCATCTTATGTTTCCATTTTTCATACCAAACTTGAGCCACATCTTTGAGTTGATAGGGGGCTTGTTCCGCCTTTTCTTGAGAAGACACACCCATAGCATCTAGCACCTTGAACACTTCGTCAATGGACCCTTGCGGATCCTCCTTAACTTTGAAGACAAAAAAGGTAGGGGGATTATTCTATGTGAAATCCCTAATACAATAAGAGGGTGTTAGCATTAGGGTTCACTTGTAACCTAGTATCCCTAGAAACTTGAGTGGCTAACACTTGATTAAAGCTTCGAATTGCCGCCTTCATCTCAACATTAGATATAACCCCTTCTTCTATAGGAACTTGAGGGTTTTGAGGAGCTTGAGGGGAAACTTCCTAATTCTTTATCCTCTTCGGCCCTTCGAGCATTGTCACTCCTTGTATTCATTGCCTATAAGAACAAGAAAAGAATTAGAAGAAAGGACTAGATAGAGTCAAGACTTTTAGGCACGATTAAAGAATGTCAAAAGAGTGGGAGTTCCTAAGCATCTCATAGTCTCTCATTAATAAGTGTGGCGCGCTTCACATCCATGAAAAAAACTCTACTTGACGTGGTATGTTATGTCATCAATCCTACATTATTCGCAACCTTATGCTCTAATACCGAGTTTATAAAGACCCAAAGGTACCCCCTAGTCGATACCGGCGTATTCGACTCAAAGATGTCTTATACAATCCCTTAGCATACATCATAGCATGTATCATAGAATAAAAGTGCAAAAAATTTAAACTTTTACTTTGGAAGTTCAGTTCACTTCATATAAGAAAAATATCATCTAACTTTGTGACAATGTACTATCTAGACATAAAGGAATAGAAACTTGTGACATAGCATATACATCAATGTGAACATCTCGAATTGGAAATTACAATATTGTCTTTCAAACATAACGAAAACTCAAAAGCTAGAATATGGGGCTTTGTCCTCGGAATTGAGGTCTCACCAACTTGGAGAAGGAAGTCCAAGAGTCTTGAGAAGTGTCTTCTATGCAGAAATTTATCAATGCATGTATAAAATGACATTTTAGTTAAAAACATGCTTTCTATAAATTAAAACCAATACGCAGATATGGTAAGACTTATAAGCCAACCCAACATAATATTAAACCAACATGTAGGCAACCCAAGCAATACTTGTGCAATGCAAAGGATAGAATCCCATAACCATATCCAAAGCTAGATATCACAATAAGAAAACCACTGCATGCAACATTCGTAATCTCATATTTCATCATGGCATGTTTTATTCATAAAAATCATAAATAGCTTACAACACAAGTCATAATAAACATAATCATAAAGAAACACTACTAAAACCTTCTCTAAGGATTCCACAAGTGCAATGTATGAGAGAAGTACCATACCCTCCTTCATACTACAGGGAAACCCTTAAGAAAGCTTTAGAGAGAGAGCTCATGCACTTCTTTATCCATTTGATCTTACAATTAGGGAAAGAGTTTGCCATAATAGACACTATACCATGTGAGATACATGGAATCCGATGTTCTACTCCACCGAAAAAAGAGGGTTAACACTTGCCTAAGGTGTAACCTTTTGTACATAGCTATCTAGGTGGATCCACTAAGCTAGAGTCCTATGTGGGAACATAGTTAAGGGTGAAGGAGATTGATACTAGAAACCCTAGCTTGCTAAACGTAGGAGTTTACATCTTATCAAACAACACATATCTTGGGAATCTGGACTTGCTCAACGTGAGAAAACCCATGTGGGAAGCCGGGCTCACTAAACGTGAGACTTCCATATCATTTACATACCTTTTTTGTGCTTAGCATCTATTCCCTTTTGTAACAATCTTTAGTCATCACAAAAATTAACATTAGCCTTTACTAGACCCTTATGTAAACATCTCATCATAATAGCTCATAGGTAATCATAAATGAGAACAACCCTTTCACTTTAGAAACCACTAGCAAGTGCGTAAACCTTTCACTTAAACATTTTATTATAATCATGAGAATAATTTTCAATCATATAACAATCACATCATAACATGCATACATACTTCATAGATAATTCAAGTGCATAGGGTTAAGGAAGAGGGATACTTTTCATCAACACCACAACAACACATTGTATATAGGATCATTACTATCTAAGTAGCTCATCTTTCATAATTAGGTTCAAAAAATAACCAACCTTCATACCTTCTTGCCCTTTCATGGGCCTTCATACTTCAATTGCCCAATAATACATGATTAATGCATAATAAAGTTAATTAAAGAAGCAATACATAACATCATTCCACATAATCCATATATTCATCATCTAATGCAATTCACCGTAGAAATTTCAAGGTTTTATGAATTAAGGAAGAACAAGGGTCCAAGGGGAAATCTCAAGTAATTACCAACAAATAACCATCATTGCATAGTTAAACATCAATAAAGGTTAACAATTTATCACAATTGATTCATAATTTCGTTTTGAAATGAGGACCCATGTATAAAGAGAAATCCTAGTTTTTGGGGAGTTTTGAAATACTCTTTGGGGGGGACTCTTGGGGAAAGAAGTCCCAAGAGAAAAAGAAACCATACCTTAGAGACGATTAGCAATGAATTTTAGGTGTATCTTTGGTCAATTTCTCTTCTTCTTGAAGATCCAAAGTTTCTTCAATGGAGGTTGGAGTTGGGGAGAGAGAAACTAGATAAAGATGAGGGTTTTGGGGGGTTTTGGGATTTTGAAGTGTGTAGGCTTGATTAATGAATTCAAATCCCTTAATATACCTAAAATATCTAATTTAGACAGACCCAAAATTTAATTGTCCAAGGGTAGAATTTACCAAACCACCCTTGGCTTGGCCGTGCAGTGCACTAGTTCACAGGCACCCATCGACGCCCTCAATTAACGGTCCGTCGTTCCATGAACAGACCATCCTTTTAATTGGAAGTTTGGGTCAAGGAGTCTTCAAAATATATCCAAGGGTTCATTATCTAAGTATAGACTCACGCCCCCAAATGACGGAGCGTGACTCCATTGACGGACCGTCCCTTGCACTCATCGATTGCAAAGTTGTTATCACAGCTTTTGGGTCAAATGTTTAGATACTCCTCGGGGTCCCTTAGGGTGGTCCTCGTTGAGTCGTACGTGTACGTTTTGACCCTAAACATGCTCTAATGTGTACCCTAAGAATTTTTACAAAGTTTGATCTTTATACGATCCTTCCAACCGCTTCCAAGAACTAAAGGCACACTAGGTCACTTTCATTAGCTTACGGACGTCATAGATGTTCCTTGAATTTTAAGATTTAATACTCCCTAACTAATTTAATTATTTTTATAGGTCTAAAATAATCATTATTTATCATGTGAGGCTCTAGTCTAGGTCATAGAATTTCCGGGGTGTTACAGACGCTGCTTGGCCCTCACGACCATCTCTTGCTCAATGATCATCCCCAACTCAATTCGCTCTTGTGCAATGATTGCACCAAGAAAATCTGCCATTGAGTGGAGAAAATGGATCATTATGGGACGGCATCATATTACTGCTAATAAAGCCAAAACCAATACCTAGCTTCTAAAGGGAGGTCCCTCTAATCTATCGTCACTCCTGCCTCTAACAACCTTGGATTTCCATCACTTATGAGAGGGGCGAGCAAACTTTTTATTCCCTCCATGTAATTAGTCTTCATCCTACACTTATGAGCATAAGCGATGTTATTAGTGTATTCAAAAACCTCAATTATAGTGGTGCTGGCACACAAGACTTTCTTGCCCCGAACAACTACATATCAACTGGTTTGAATGTCGTTGCCTGCTTCATTCTTTTGATGTATCAATGCTCCATAACAAGCATAGTATTCTGGGCCGCAACTTGGAATATACAGTCCATGGGGCTTGGTGAAATTCTGGATATTATGAGCCTTCCTACATTTTATAATTTTGGGGTACCTATTAATAACCCCATTTGTGGACAGACAACTCTTCTATAATTCTCCTCAGCCCTTCAGTCTTTAATCTGTTCATCGACTTGGGAGGATGACCTTGTACAGGATGTTCTGGAACTAAAACATTGGGAAAAAGTTAGAAATATTTCAATAAAAAAACATAGAAAAATAGTTGCAGACAGATACGCCGAACCAATCGGGGAATCGTCGAATCACTTTTGCAAGCGAGATCGGACTCGCCAAAAGGATTAATCTAATACTTCAAAAAACTTTGGTAAGTCGGCGATGGGAAAAACTTTTGGCGAATCACCGAAATCTTTTGGAGAGAAAGGGTCAGCCCGCCGAAAGTTACAGTGCCAAAAGGGCTCAAGGGTGAAGACAGAGGGCGATCAAGAAGAACATCGATGAGTCGTCGCATTCTTTCAGCAATTTTTCTAGTGCCTTCGGTGACTCGCCGAGTTACTTCGGCGAGAAGTTCGGTGACCTCAAGCTTCTCGCCGAAAGTTAAAGAATCCAACATCAAATAAAGCATGAAATTAAGGGAATAATGGGGACCTTCGGCAAACCGCTGAGTGGCTTGGTGAGCTCGACCCAACGTGACCACTTTCACCCCCAACTTCTCTAATTCAACCCCGCATCCCCCACATAAAACCATGGACTATCTATATTAAACCAAGACCCTTACCACGCATTGCCCCAAGATACTCAAACTTCTCCTAGTTTTGCCAAATTTTGCCATTTCACGACTTTTAGCCATTAGAATGACATCACCAATTTTATCATTGGGAAAATTACTTCATTTGTCATACCTAAAGGTTACTCATACTTCACCCCCACTGAACTAAACAAGATGCAAGAACAACCTCAAAAATGTAATCGATTTTAAGCCACAAAATTTATGGGAATTCAACAATTTAAACATTATAGGCAAGATTATCAATTTAATAATATCCATTCAAACTTTCTAAAGCAATCACATAAGCCCAACACACGAAAAACATGTTAAGATCATTTTAATAAGAGTACAAAATTCCAAAAGTAAACTCGGGGTTTGGGAAACCAACCTTTTAAGGCCGATTAAGAAAGAATGAAATGCTATGCAGAAAAGTATTCCGACCCCGAGTGAAAATTAACAACTAAAATACTTAGAGAATGCAAAAATATTGAAAATACTATATAGTGTGAGTTTGGGAAGTCTAAAAGTGAGAAAAAGTGAAAGAGTTGGAAACTTAAACCTTTGGTCTTTTAAAACTCGTCCAGTTCTCGCCCATTCTGCGATATTAGTCGTGTTCGCCGGTCCAATCATCGACACGCCAAGTGGATACTTACCTCGCTGAGTTTTACAGGACATTTAATAAATATGGGGTCCATGTAACAACCCTAAAAATGAATAGGATCAAGACTTAGGTTTTTCAAGAATGCTGGCGATTAGACCAAGGTCCACACGTATTGATACGCGTAGAACCAGACCTCAGAACCCTTACTACGAGCAAGCCAACTAACTTGGGGAGTTAATTGAGCTTGGAAAGGTTGGAACCAACCATGTGAGGCTCGCAAAAACGAAGATTTAATTGAAAGAGTTTTTACCGGACTCAAAAGAAGAAATTTTAAGTTTTGACTGTCCAAGGGTAAAATGGTCTTTTCCAAGCCAAGGGTAATATTGTAATTACCCTGAGGAATTAATTATTTAATAAATTAATTTATTTAATTAAGGCATTTCAGGTGGGGCAACCCGAATTGACCCATTTTCGCAAATGGGGGTCATTCGGGTTCGAGCCCCACTAGAAGCAAGGATTTAACTTGCTTTTATTTAATTTAATGAATTAACTTAATTAAATAATGAATATTAACTGATTTAGGAAAAAGAAATCAGATTTCTATTAATTTTAATTATTTATTTAAGATGGCTAAGTCCTACCAACAATCCTAGTTCTAAGAGACCACTATCTCCCATCTCCCACTCTTTTTCACGTAAATCTCTCTCACTTTCACTCTCTTTTCTGGCGGCAAAACGTGAGAAACAATCAGAAAAGAAGAACCAAGTAAATTCACAAGTTTATCAAGAACTTGAAAGGTAGAAACTCAAAAGAAGAATAATCTTAAGAACAAAAGGTAAAGATCAATATCTAGACGGATTTTGCTTGTTTTTTATGGTGTTTGGACTGATTTTTGGAGAGGTTCTTGGGCAGAATTCTCGTGGTTGAACAAGGAAATTAAGCTATGGGTCTTCTTACTCTTGGTCCCTTTCCCAAGAGACCCCTAGGACTCAGAATATTCGGCTCGAAACTAAGGTTGTTTTCCCCGTTGCATGTCCCTGTCATTAGCTCCCAACGAATTCGTAGGTTGGTATGAATGCTGGTAGACTTAGGATTATGCGATGTTGTGCTGGATATGAATGTGTTGGATGTACGTTAATTTATGAAAAGAAAAACCATGTGTGTGTTCGGAATTATGAAAAAGTGTGTGACATGACATGAGTCTCGGCCTTGAGGCTTAAATTTGTTAATGTTATGTTTGTCGTTTTATGTACACCAATTGAAGTAAATCGTGATATTCATATGACATGAAGTGTGGCTGAATTGAGGAGTTATCTCTTAACTAAAGAATTCGTGAAAAAAAAATGTACTTAAGAACGTATCAAATGAACTATGCATTGTTCTATAAATTCACGGATAAATGGAGATGAAAGTGAGCAAAGAGTTTTACCTTAAATTTCCAGCACTATATTGATGTATCTCTGCCAAATTAAGTAGCATAAAATGTTAAGAAAAGTGAAGAATAATAGGTGAGGTCATTGAGGGTCTAACCCGTGACCTCACCACGTTAAAATTCCCCAAAAATAAAGAAGAAAAAAATATATGGTGAGGGGGATTCGAACCGTGTCATGGCTGGAAAAATAAGTGGTGAAAATAAGAAATGAGAGGGGTGGGATTCGAACCCACACCCTCTCGGTTAGAATCCAAAGAAAAAGAAAAATAAAGTATGTGAGGCGTGGGAATCGAACCCACGACCTCTATGCGGATAGGAGAAAATAAAAAAAAATAATAAAAACAAAATGATGCTGTGGGGGTTCGACCACACAACCTCACAGTCAACTAAAACAGTCAACATTTAAAAAGGAGAATAAAATAAAGAGGTTGTGGGGGTTCGATCCCACAACCTCTCGGTCTTAAGCGAATAGAAGGGAAAGAAAATAAAGAAGAATTAGGCGTGGTTGGTGGGACTCGACCTCGGGTCCCAACGTCTCACATGGACCAAAATAAATAAATGAAAAATGAAAATGGGGTTGTGGGGGCTCGAACCCACAACCCATCGGCCAATGCAAGAAAAAGGTTAAATAGAAAAGTAATCCTTCAATGTTAATATTGTGATTTGACTTAGAGTTAAAATGTTATGAATATTAGAATAAAATCAATAAAAAGTATAAATGATAGCCAATTGATTCAAGACTTGGGTTTCCTTGCCCAAGCTGCCGTATTGATACATAAGTCATACATAAACAAAATATCCAAGAATAATGCCACCTACTTAGATCAAAATCAAGATCTTGGCATATATACAAGATACATAAGTTTTGTACTACATAATCTTAGAAATGTAAGAATCACTTAACGAACTATGAATGAAGCCTCATGGCTTGTGTGTATAGATTCATAAGTCTAACATACGTTCAAAAGTAAGTGAACCTAAGATGTATGAAATGAAATGATGAACCCTAGAGGGGTTAAATAAGGGTGTGAAACACTCCAAATGGCCAAGTGCATTGGCATATGATGAAATGAACATTCACGTAATAAGAGGTGAATAACTAAGAAAAACAAAGGTGCTAATGATGATGAATGTGGTGACATCATGATATGAGGCTAATGTAAATGAGGAGAGTAGTCTCAGATGAGCCTAAGTAAATGTTACCAATATGTATTCACCTATGAGAGTGTAAGATAATGAAGAGACCAGTCTCTATGAACACTCTAATGAGAGTATTGAGCTTAACACACTTAATACGAATGATGAGATGAGAAATCATCTAATGAGCTATGATGTCCTCATACTAGAAGTCAGCTTCCATGACGTATGAGATGAATGAAATGGAACTTTATACTGAGAACCGATAGACTAGCTATGAGCGGTGATGCCTTCTTTCGGGAAGGGCGGAGGTTCACGTAACTCTCATGAGATGAAACTGTCCGGCTTGACGGGTATGAGTCTCCTTATATCTCCTAGTCTTCGAACCTATACTGCCAATATAGGGATCTGGCGGGGTTAAATTCCCATTTACGCTAGTATGTTATTGGATCACTTTGGCCGGTTATGCCACCTCTTTCCGGTGTGGGGGAGACACTGGATTTCATGATGCTCACATGATCTATGTCGGTTAAAGTTAAAGTTCCCAATGAATGAATGAGGCCAGCCTCTAATGATGCACATAATGAAATGAATGAATACCAAAGGTGTTAGGATAGGATAATCAAAAGGTGAGTTAGATTCAAGTAATGACATTAGGTCATTATTGGTCATTGCACAACGAACCTAATGAAAGTCTTAAACTACATCCTAGGTATAACCGGTGGTTACACTGGACTATGAACGAAATAAAATGAAGTACGTATGAATGAATGAAGCAGACTCTGTGTTTGCTAATGAAGACTCCCTAGTTGAGGTCCCATATGTTCAGCCCTCATTTCTGGGATGTCTTAATGTCAAGTCCATGATTCCAAGGTCTCATGGCATATGAATGAATGATATGAACGAAGTTATGTGCTACATGCAAAATGTATTGTATGCTATATGATATGTGCTATGTGTAAATGTTATGTGCTGTGTGAAAATGTGAAAAGTATGATGATGTATGTTATTCTCATGGCATAACTTTCCTATTCCAAATCTGGAAAGCTCACTGACTTTCCTAATCCAAATTTTGAAAGATCATTTACTTTCCTAATCGAAATTAGGAAACTTTCCAAATCTCAATTTGGCAAGTCCACTGACTTGACTTCCAAAAATCATGTTGTTAGGAAAGAGCTATTCTTTCTCATGCATGTCCTTGGTGTGTGCTTGCATATACCCATAATTAGTACAAGTGTGTACTAACCCTATACAAACTCTACTATTTTAGGTGCAGGCACAGGTGGACGGTAGAGCTACAGGTTCATCGCTGCAGTTATCCGGACGTCCAGCATTTATCCAGTTTTGGTAGGTCCTCATGCTTCCGAGAATGTTACTGCTTTATGTTCTAGCTTAGTTTAGGAGTTGAGCTAGTGGAGCATGTTCCACTAGCCTTTCTTTCTTATTTTATTCAGACTATGTATTGGTGCCATTTTGGCAATTATACAATTATGTTTATTAAACTATTCCTTTCATTTCATTATCTCTTAATGATTAGATGGTTGATGTTGAACAAATTACGAATGTATTAGAAATGTTTAGTAAGCAATGTTTAGAAACAAAAAGTTTCAAATTTCCCGCTAAAAAACTTAACCTATGTAAAGTAAGAATGACGTAAGTAGGCTTATCTGCGACCTCTGAGAGGTCAACGACGCCGGTCTCGTCTGGGGTCTAGATTCCAGTCATGACAGTCCGAACGATGGATTAGATCGGGATCGCCGACCTGGTCGGCGATTCCTCATGTTACTCCTGGGCTCATCGAGTTTTAGAGAACCCAGGATCAACTTGTCTTAGGTCAATGGTGGTTCAAGTCAGAGTCATTGACCTCTTCAGTGGCACGCTAACTTGACCTTTAGCTCGCCAACTTTCACTTTTCAAACACTTTCCAAAATTTATTCTGCACAATCAACACACAATCATTTACCTAAAACAAAATATAGCAGTAAAGGGTCTTGGAAATTGCCTTCAAAGCAGCATTTTAGTTAATGTCGTGGCACGACGCAAGTCCAATTTCAAACCTCATTCTTGGGATTGACCATTGTATCACTAGGCAAGTCGTCTTGTTGTTTCAAGTATAGGTGATGCAGTACTTTACCAGAAGGATTCAATTAGCTGGATAGATATGAAGTAAGAGCCAATTATTTGATATAGCACTTTAACATTCTCCCTCATCTCTTCCAGCACTCTATCGTGCTCATTGACTTTTTGAAAGATGATAAGAACCGTATCCTTGACACATCTACTCTCACTGTACCTAGACTTTGTCCGCTCATGAGGAGGTATGTATCTATATTTCCTCTTGCACTAGACTTCAACCACTAATATCTTTTTGGCCAAATTGTCTAGCTGAGTTAATAGTTGGGCCAAATAGCAGTCCTCCTCCATTTCTTGATTAGTCAGAGTCACTTGGACAACTTTTCTACAAATTGTGCTCAATTTATCTATTCAACAAGCAGCACAAACCAAAACAAAAAATTAAGTAAGTGCAGCTATAACTAATCAAGAGAAAAATTAAACTTAACTAATAATTCCTAAATTACACCACTCCCCCGCAATGGAACCATTTTGATATCACGTATCCGAATACTAAATCAAGTTCAAGTGCGAACGATCGTTAGTCAGTATATCACCCAACCAAACAGGTTGGGATTGTTCCAAAATGGAGTGGTACATATTTGAGATAGGTAAAAACATTTATCAATAAAAATATAGTTCAAGTTTGGGGTTACACATGTATCAAATATCAGGGGGTCTTTCGATTGTAATTATCAACTAAAAGAGCAAATAAATGGAAAGTAATAAATCTGGAGATGGGATTCTTAGGATGTGGTAGGATTATGAGCCAATATACACAAGTGGGTAATTGGAGACAATACTGGGCTAGATTTAAGTGGGGATAGACTTTCTATCGAACAATCTACCCTTAATAAAATTTATATCTCTCAAACACCAACAAGCAGTAATTAAGAACAACCTTCGCTTTAGTCCATTCCCTCTGTCGAGCTGAATGTGTGGAAGTGGGTTAAGGATTCACTCTCGAGAGTTGAACCCATAAAACCCCAATACCAACAGACCATCAAATCAATAATATATGTTTTAAAATGTCTCTCTCGAGCAATCTAAAAATGAGAACCCTTTAGAATTAAATCACTTTTAAACATAATTTAGACTATAAATTAACAATACCCAGTAGCTAAATAAATCAATAATCACACCCCAAGAATTGAGGTTTTAGGTAGACATCATAAAAATGTTGAAATTGTTACCAAATTGTGTTTCCATCAACTAGGTAAGATTAATATTTTCATTACAAGGGTCTAAGATAAATAAGTTTGACTACCCACTTCCAATTTCTAAAATAGAAATCTTCAAATCTTCAAAGCTAATGAAATATTTTCTTTAAACTAATTTTTTCGCTCACAAACTTGAAAACTCAATAATAATATGATTCAACAAACCATAATTCCTCAGTATGGGTCCACTAGGTATGCCACTCAATGGTTATAAGGCTAGCTCTTATGACTTCCTTATAGATGGTTTCATGAAGTTTCGACCAACCTATGCCTAAGTCCATCATTCACTCAAGAAGTATACCATTACGACTTTCAACTTCAAGGATATTATAACCATCTTTTTAATATTAATGTAAACCCATAATATACATTTATCTTCTTTTAGAAATCATTTAAGCATACAAACCTTCTACCAAAGGTTATCCTTAGACTTACTTAAGTAAGACAAGAAGAGACCGCCCATACACCCTCTTGAAGCACACGTAAGTAATCCTTGAGAATATGTTGTATAGGGATTTTTATTCAACATACATTAATTTAATTCAAACATGTTTTTCAAGACATTTAAGATACATTCAACAATTAGAGGACTTCACATAATGGTCTTGGAGGACCTAGGGAACCCTCATCCTAGCATATTCAAATCCTACTCGTGCCATGTATAAATAGTTTCCTATTCCACTACCTACACATTGTAGAACTTCTCTAGCACTAGAATGCATCCCACATGATGAGAATAGGCATTAACCGACATAGACCATACTAGCTAGGCATGGAATCCGGAGTGAACCTTACTCCATGGGACGGTGTTCTACTTGCCAAGGGTAGAACTTAGACAAAACCTATGTTGGCATATGGTTAAGGAATATCTAGGGTTTCCTGGTAATATAGTCTCAAATTAAGTAGAGTCACTACCACAAGTATATTCACTCGGTTCTTTGCCTTAATTCTCATAGAGTAAGTTCAACACAACAAGGGATATGAAAAGGAAACATTTCTCAATCTTACTAATCTATAATACCTCTACCAAGGATCGGTCCAGTAGCGCTGCCACTCAATGATTTTAAGGATAGCTCTTATGACTTCCTTATATATGGTTTCATGTCGTTCCAGCCAACCTATCCCTAAGTCCATCATACACTCAAGAAGTATACCGTTATGGCTTTCAACTTCAAGGATTCTATAACCTTCTTTATATATTGAAGGTCCAAAGTTATTGACCTTCTTTACTTGTTTAAGGTCTTATATAAATTATCCATACACATACATAACAAAGGTGCTTAAGTCTACTAAGTAAAGAGTTCACATTCACATATTAATGCCAACAACGTCATGTTCATAAATATTGTAAAATATAAACACCGCCACCATAAGTGGTCCATATAATTCAATACCAATTCTACACAATATAGAGAGATTAGGTCATCCTACCACCTTTCCATCATCAACATCACCATTCCTTAGCCTTTTCAAGTAATTCACTTCACAAAGGTTCTTACCAATAGCCATATACACAATTCTAAACCAAAAATCAAGCCATACCAATGATCCAACAATATCAATATTATTATCATCAATTTAAGGCAGCCTACATACAATTCTATCATGATCTATAGATAATTCAATAGTACAGTACAATCTACACATGAATTCAATACAATTAGACCATGATCAAATCACCCACATTAGAGCCAAAAATAGGAATTGATCAAACACATGGGTTCATAGAGTTTTTGATCTAAAAACATTTATTTGACATCAATTAAATCATAAATCATTGATTCAAATTATGCCATGCAATAATCCATGGTTAGAAGTCAAAATAGAAGATTCTATGTTTTTGAACACCTTTGAAAACCATTTGAATTTGACTCCTTTAATGAAAAAAGATTCAAGGATGAAACACCATACAACTTGAAGATAATCCATGAAATTGATGAAGAATCAATGGAGAATTCAAGATCCTTGATTCAACCTTGCTCCTAACTTCAAAGGAGTTCTAGAGATTTCTATTTTGGTCTTGGTTTTTTATTTTGAATCATGAACTCTAATCTAGGTTCTAGGCTTATAAAGTAACTTAAAATACCTAAAAATGACACACCCCGGAAATTCTATGACCTAGACTAGAGCTTCACAAAATGACCAAGGTTGATTTTAGACCTAAATAAGTATAATAAACTTTTCTAAGAAGTGTTAGAACCAAAACACTAAAAAATGATCATAACGTCCGGAAACTTGCCAAATTGAACTAGGGAAGGTCCTTAGATTTTGGGAAGGCTTGGGAGTGTTGTATGAAGTATAAAACTTGTAAAAAGGCTTTAAATAGGTGAAATAATGTATATAGGGTTAAAAAGTCCAGGTCCGACCCCCAAGGATCGCCCGAGGGATCCATGAAGGGACCCCACTTTGGACCAAGCAAGCTGCCAAGAGGCAGGAACTTTTGTGCTTAGAGGGAGCAAGTCCGCGTCGCTGACTTGGCACACCCAAAGCCAAAATTTTGGTCTACGACGCAGAAACATTGCAGACTCTTTTTTTTCAAAAATTATTTTTGGAAATTTTGCGGGAACAGCATCGCGACACAGACTTCTTCACCGATAAAAAAACTGAAATTTGAATTCGAGTTTGACTTCATTTAATAGTCAACTTAAGTGAGGGTCTTTTGTGTATTTTAGGGGGTTTATATAATTATTTTACATCAGTATTCCCTCACAATCACTCACTCAAATCAAAACCCCAAAACAAATCCCAAAAGCACTCCATTCTCTCTACATTCTCTCTCTACTCATCCCCCATTGAAGAAGCTTTGAAGCTTGGAGAAGAAGACAAATTCCCTCAAGTTTATACTCAATTTATTGGTGATTCATCATTAAGGTATGGTTTCTTTCACTATTGGGATCCGTTTCCCCAAGAGGTCTCTCCAAAAGATAATTTTTAAATCTTCCAAATCTAGGGTTTTCTTCCATACTGGATCTTCTTTGAAAAACGAAATTATGCATCAATTGTGATAAGTTATGATGAATTGAGGATTTCGTATGACATTTCCCTAGACCCATGTCTTTCCCCCAATTTCAGTAAAACCTTGAATTGATATGGTGAATTGTGAAGATCATGAACATGTAGATTTACAACATTGTTGTTTATTATGTATTTTCTTCTTGAATTTACCTTGTTTATGTAATTGATTATGTATCTTCGTAATGGAAGTATGAAGGTTCATGGAAGGACAAGGAAGGTATGTTGATTGGTTTTTCTTGAATTCAATTGTGAATTATGAGTTAGTTGGATAGTTATGCTTATATGTCAAATGTGTGGTTATGATGTGATAAGTTATTTATTCCTCATCCTTAATCCTAAGACGTTGAATTAGACATGAATTATGTATGCATGTTATGATACAAATATTATATGATTGAAAGTAGTTTCTCATGATTATAATAAAGTTAAGTATAATGTTTACTCACTTGTAAAGTGGTGTCTAAAGTGAAAGAATTGTTCTCACTTATGATAACGTATGAGCTAATTTAATACGATGTTTACATAGTGGTCTAGAGGAGGCTAATGTGAACTTGTATGATGAAATAATATGATTACAAAAGGGAATAATTTCTTAGCACCGAAAGGGCATGTAAATGAGATGGAGGTCTCAAATTAGTTAGTCTGGCCTCCCACATGGGTTTCATCACGTTAGTAAATCCGGAAACACAAGATATGTGTTGTCGCATGAGATGGAAACCGTCACATTCAATAAGTCAAGGTTCTCTAGCAATAATCTCTTTGACATTTAACTATGTGCCCACATAGGACTCTAGCTTAGTGGATCTACCTAGATAGCTATGTACGAATGGTTGCACCTTAGGCAAGTGTTAACCCTTTATTTTTGGTGTGGGAGTAGAACACCGAATTCCATGTATCTCACATGGTCTCATGTCGGTTATTGAACTTATTTCCCTGAATTAAAATTAAATGAACAAGTTAAGTATGTGGACTCTTATTATGGTTGTCATAAAGGCTACTACATAGTGTGAGGGAGGGTATGAGATTTCTCTTACACATTGTACATGTGGGATCTTAAGGGATGGTCCTAGTAGTGTTCTCTTATGATTATGATTATGATTATGTTGATAAACTCTGAGTAGTATTTATGTATGAAGCATGTTATGAAAATATGAGAATATGTTGTAAGTATGAAGTGGCTTGCATAATGTGATACTTAGCTTTGTATAGGGTTATGTGGATTTATCCTTGGCATTGCACAAAGTGTTGCTTGGGTTGTTTACTTGGTTTGGTTGATATTATGTTGAGTTGACTTACAATGCTTATATATATATATGTGCGCATGTTGAATTAAATTGATAGTTTGAACTAACCCATATTTTCTCCCTTTTTCCGAAACGTTTTAGATTCAGGCCATTGAGGAGTTTCATTGCTATTGAAGAAGAAGACTTTGATCTTTCCTAAGTCAATTGGTGAGTCCTCATGAGTTTCGAGGATAGAGCCACTCATCAAGGCTTATTAGTTTTGTCTATGTTTTGAGAAAATTATTCTATTCTCATGTTGAGACTTCTTTGTAGCCAATATGGGCATATTGTAATATACTAAAGGCTAAGCCCAAACTATTGTGATTCATTTTTAGATGGTTAAATGTGAGACGAACTCTTAGACTATGTCATTGTTAAATGTTATGTGAGAAGCCTATGTAAGCTTCATAAGTGAGGGGTCTATGTAAAATACATATACGATATGCGAGAAGTCTAAGTATACTTCTCTATATACAAGAGTTCTAAAGTTTTAGCATTTTCTTTACCGATGATATGTGATGATGAATGATAAGGTCATGTCCAAGTCTTCTTCGAGGAAAGAGACGCCGGTTACACCTAGGGGGTACTTTGGGTCGTAACAAACTTGCTATCAGAGCATGAGGTTGATTAATCTCAGGATTGATGTCTCACTAAACTACGTCTATGTAGTGTCTTATTCATAATTGTGAAGCGCGCCACACTTTTGAATGAGAGGCTATGTGATGCTTAGGAACTCTCACTCTGTTGTTATTCCTTAGTCGTGCCTAAAAGTCTTATCTCTATTTAGTCCTCTCCTTCTAATCCCTTTCTTGTGCTTATAGGCAATAAATACAAGGAGGAACAATGCTCCAAGAGGCGGAGAGGAAAATTTGAATGAGGCGGTTCCCCCTCAAGCTCCTCAAAATCCTCAAGTTTCTATTGAAGAAGGGACTATGTCTAATGTTGATATAAGGTCGGCAATTCATAGCTTGACTCAAGTGTTGGCTACCCAAGTTGCTAGGGATGCAAGGGTGCAAGTGAATCCTAATGTTAACACCAATGCTTCGAGTATTAGGGATTTCACAAGGATGAATCCCACTACTTTCTATGGTTCTAAGGTGAAGGAGGACCCATAATTGTTTATTGATGAAGTGTTCATAGTTCTTGATGCTATGGGTGTTTCTTCTGAATAAAAGGCGGAACTAGCTGCCTCCCAACTTAATGATATGGCTCAAGTTTTTGTATGAGCAATGGAAAGATGAGAGGCTGGTTATAGAAGGCCGGATTACTTGGAGATCTTTCAAGATGGATTTCCTTGATAGGTTCTTTCCCTTGGAATTAAGGGAGAGAAAAATGCAAGAATTCATCAACCTTCGGCAAGGGGTATGAGCGTGAAGGAGTATAGTCTCAAGTTCACCCAACTATCAAAGCATGCCCCTACTATGGTTGCGGATTCTAAGGCAAAGATGAACAAATTTTTCATGGGGATATCCGATCTTGTGGTTAATGAATATAGGTTTGATATGTTGATTCCTAGAATGGGTATCTCTCGTCTCATGGTTCATACCGAACAAATTGAGGAGCAAAAGCTTTAGCAAGTTGGTAGATTGTTGAAGAAGGTGAAAACCGAAGAGGGGAATTCTCCTAAGGGTAGGTTTGGGGTTCAAGACAAACCAAGGTTCAAGAAGGGTTTTCCAATTAAGTCCTCCTAATGCTCCAAGGGAAAACAAGAGTAAAGGTCTACTCCCAAGCCCCAAAGGGGAAAAGGTTGTAGATCTTATGTTGATAAGCCTCTTTGTGCGAAGTGTGATAAGAGACATGATGGTAAGTTCCTAGTTGGCACGGGAAATTACTATGGTTATGGGAAGAGTTGTCACATGAAGAGAGATTGCCCTATGGTGAAAGAACAAGGAAGGGAAAAAGCTCAAACACAAGCAAGTACCCCAAATCCGGATGCTCCTAAAAAGAATCGGGTTTATGCTCTCCAATCCCGAGGTGACCAAGAGAACTCACCGGATGTGGTTACGGGTATGTTACAATTATTTTCCTAAAACGTGTATTCTTTGCTTGATCCCAGATCTACATTGTCATTTTTCACCCCTCTTATATCCATGAAATTTTAAGTGCTACCCGACATACTAGACAAACCTTTTTCGGTTTCTACTTAGAGTTAGGGATCTTGAATCTGAAATCCCTCCCGTAGAGTCGGTACCCGTTGTGAGGGAGTTTCTGGAGGTCTTCCTGGATGATCTTCCCGGAATCCCTCCCGAGAGGGAAATTAACATCGGTATAGATCTATTACCGGATACATAACCTATTTTGATCTCTCCTTATAGAATGGCCCCGGCAGAGTTGAAATATCTAAAGGCTCAACTCAAGGACTTTCTATAAGGGTTTTATTAAAAAGGCATATCTCCATGGGGTGCCCCGGTATTGTTTGTGAAGAAAAGGATGTGTCTTTGAGAATAAGTATCGACTATCATTAATTAAACAAAGTCACCATAAAGAATAAGTACCCGCTCCCTAGGATACTTATTCGATCAACTCCAAGGATCTAGCTACTTTTCAAAGATTGACTTGAGATCGGGTTATCACCAACTTAGAGTAAGGGAGGTTGATATTCCGAAGATTCCATTTCGAACAAGATATGGTCACTTTGAATTCCTAGTTATTTCATTTTGTCTAACAAGTGCCCTGACGACTTTCATGGACCTTATGAATGGAGTTTTTAATGAGTATTTAGATTTGTTTGTGATTGTCTTTATTGATGATATTTTTATATACTCGAGGAGTGAAGATGATTATATGAGTCATTGAAGGATAGTTCTGCAAGTTCTCAAGGATAACCAACTTTTCGCTAAATTTAATAAATGTGAATTTTGGTTGAGGTCAGTTGCGTTTCTTGGACACATTATCGCTAGCGAAGGGTAGAGGTTGATCCAAGAAAGACGGAAATGGTCAAGAATTTTCCAAGACCTTTGAATCCTAATGACATTTGAAGTTTTCTAGGGTTGGCCGGTTACTATATGAGGTTTGTTGAGGGATTTTCGTCCATCACGTCTCCATTAACGGCTTTGACCCAAAAGAAATCCAAGTTCGAATGGTCGGAACCATGTGAAGAGAGTTTCTAATTATTAAAAGATAGACTCACTTTCGCTCCGGTATTAACTTTACCGGAGGGTACCGAGGGGTTTGTTGTTTATTGCGATGCCTCCCGAGTGGTTCTAGGGTGTGTGCTTATGCAACATGTCAAAGTAATAGCGTATGCGTCTAGGCAACTCAAGCCACATGAGAAGAATTATCCAACTCATGATCTTGAACTTGCGGCGTGGTATTTGCATTGAAAATTTGTAGACATTATCTATATGGGGTACATGTTGATGTATTTACTGATCACAAGATCTTACAATATGTTTTTACCCAAAAAGATTTGAACCTACATCAAAGAAGATGTTTGGAACTTTTAAAGGACTATGAAATTAGTGTCCTTTACCATCCCAGAAAATCTAATGTGGTAGCGGATGCCTTGAGTAGAGTTTCCATGGGTAGTGTGACTCATGTGGTTGATGATAAGAAAAAGTTAGTGAAAGAGGTTCATAGGTTGGCTCGTTTGGGTGTCCAACTAGAAGACTCTCCAAAGGGTGGTTTCATGGTTCGCCACAAATCCGAGTCATCTTTAGTGGTTGGGGTGAAATCCAAGAAACACCTTGATCCTCTATTGATGGAGTGTAAGGTAACAGTCCATAGTAAAGCTAATGAGTCCTTCTCTCAAGGGGAAGATGGGGTGCTTAAGCACCAAGGAAGATTGTGTGTACTGGATGTGGATGGTCTTAGTGAATTGATCATGGAAAAGACTCATGACTTCCTATATTCCATTCACTAGGGTGCCACAAAGATGTATCGCGACTTACGAGAACTTTATTGGTGGAATGGTATGAAAAGGGACATAGCAGATTTTGTTGCTGAGTGTCAAAACTACAATTAAGTCAAGGCGGAGCATTAAAGGCCGGGTGGATAAACCCAAAATGTAGATATTCCAAAATGGAAGTGGGAGGATATTAACATGGAATTCATAGTAGGTATGCCTCGTACTCGAAGGCAACATGACTCAATTTGGGTCATCGTTGATAGGTTGACCAAGTCGGCACATTTTTTTCCCATCGAAGTCACTTATTCGGTGGATGACTATGCCAAATTGTACCTAAAAGAAATAGTGAAGTTTCATGGAGCCTCTTTATCCATCATTTACGATAGAGGCACCTAATTAACCTCCCTGTTTTGGAAAGCTTTACAATGTGGATTGGTACGAAGGTTAATCTTAGTACCACTTTTATCCCAAGACGGATGGTAAAGAGGAACAAACTATTCAAAAACTGGAAGATATGTTGAGGGCATGTGTCATTGACTTAAAGGGTGATTGGGATGACCACCTACCTTTGATAGAGTTCTCCTACAACAATAGCTACCATTCGACTATCTCTATGGAACCCTTCGAGGCACTTTATGGGAGGAGGTATAGATCCCCAGTTGGGTGGTATTAGGTAGGTGAGTTTTCTCTACTTAGTCCCTATTTGGTTTATGAAGCCCTCGAGAAGTTTTGGATTATAAGGGATAGGATAAAAACGGCTCAAAGTTGGCAAAAATCATATGCCGACAATATAAATAGGGACCTTGAATTTGAAGAAGGAGATTCGGTCTATTTGAAACTTTCACCCATGAAAGGGGTGATAAAATTCGGAAAGAAGGGGAAACATATTTTCCGGTATATGGGACCGTATGAAATTTTTAAAAACATCGGGAGTATGGCTTATGAGTTGAAATTACCGAGTGAGTTGGCCATGATTAACCGGGTATTCCATGTTTCCATGCTCAAAAAGTTTATAGGGGACCCGGTTTCCATACATCTTGCAGAAGGTTTAGGGGTAAAAGAGTACCTTTCTTACAAAGTGGTCCTGGTTGAGATCTTGGACCATCAATTTATGAAATAGAGGAATAAGGAGGTTGTCTCCGTAAAATACTTATGGAGGAACCACTATGTTGAGGAGCTACATGGGAGGCCAAGGTTAAGGTTAGTACTTACCTCATATTATTATTATGAATAATGTTGGACTTATCATGTTTTTCTACTATGTGCACATTGTAGTAGAAATACATGCTTAAGTTGAGTTTCATGAAAATGATCCTTATGGTTAGCTTTCTCTTAAGTATGTGTTGTGCTATATGCATTCATGAAAATCTAATTGAGAATTCTTGATGGTTTTATGATAAGAAATCATCATGTAAAACTCTTGATGTTCAAAATGAGCTCATATTAAAATGGAGAAGGTAGTTCCTACTTATATGATGTAAAAGTTGAGCTCTTGTATGTATTATGTCGTGGATTATGTTCCATGTGTTGATGCTATGAATATATGTTAAAAAGAGTGAAGAATTTGTCCAATGAGTTGTGACTCATTTTATATATTGTTGATGGTTGGGCTTCTAGTCTTGAGTCTCTTATTCCTATAGAGGTCAAAGGTGTCATTCGGGGACGACTGTTCCTAAGGGGGGAGTATTGACACACCCCGGAAATTATATGATCTACACTAGAGCTTCAAAAAATGACTAAGGTTTATTTTAGATCTAAATAATTGTAATAAACTTGTCTAAGAAGTGTTAGAACCAAAACGCTAAGAAACGACCTTGACGTCCGGAAACTAGCGAAATTGAACTAGTAAACGTCCTTAGGTTTTGGGAATGTTTGGGAGTGTTGTATGAAGTATAAAACTTGTAGAAAGGCTTTAAATATGTAAAATAAATGGTAAAAACATCCAGGTACGACACCCCAAGGATCGCCCGAGAGTCCACAAAGGGACCCCACTTTGGACCAAGCAAGCTGCAAAGAGGCAGCAACTTTTGTGCTTAGAGAGAGAAAGTCCGCGTCGAAGATATGGCACACCCAAATCCATATGTTTGGTCTGAGACGCAGACACATCACAGATTCTTCTGTTTCAAAAAACAAAAATTGGAAATCTCTCGGGAACAGTTCCGCGACGCGGACTTGTTCCCCGACGAAAAATCTGAAATTTGAATTTGAGTTTGACTTCATTAAATAGTTAACTTAAGTGGGAGGTCTTTTAGGTATTTTAGGGGAGAGTTATATATTGGTTTTCCATCATTTTTCCCTCATAAGCATTCACTCAAATCAAAACTCCAAAACAAATCCCAAAAGCTCTCCCTTCTCTCGACTTTCTCTCTCTACTCATCCCCCATTTAAGAATCTTTGAAGCTTTGAGAAGAAGACCAAATCACTAAAATTTCTACTCAATTTCGTGGTGATTCATCTTTAAGGTATGATTTCTTTCACTATTGGGATCCTTTTCCCCAATAGGTCCCTATAAAAGATGATTTCACTATATGGGTTTTCTTCCACACATGGGTCTTCTTTGAAAAACAAAATTATGCATCAATTGATATGAATTATAATGAATTAATGTTTTTAAGTATATATTCATGATTATTTGATGATTTGTTATGAGATTTCCCTAGACCCATGTCTTTCCCCCAATTTCATGAAAACCTTGAATTGATATGTTTAATTGTGAAGATCATGAACATGTAGATTAACTACATTGTTGTTAATTATGTAATTGCTTCTTGAGTTTACCTTTTTTATGTAATTGGTTATGTATTCTTGGTAATGGAAGTATGGAGGTTATTTGAAGGGACAAGGAAGGTATGTTGATTGGTTCTTCTTGAATTCAATTGTGAATTATGAATTACTTGGATAGTAATGCTTCCATGTCTAATGTGTGGTTGTGAAGTGATGCTATGTATTCCTCATCCTTAACCCTAAGACATTGAATTACACATGAATATGTATGCATGTTATGATACAAATATTATATGATTGAAAGTAGTTTCTCATGATTATAATAAAGTTAAGTATAATGTTTACTCACTTGTAAAGTGGTGTCTAAAGTGAAAGGATTGTTCTCACTTATGATAACCTATGAGCTAATATAATAAGATGTTTACATAGGGGTCTAGAAGAGGCTAATGTGAACTTGTATGTTGAAATAATATGATTACAAAAGGGAATATTTTCTTATCACCGAAAGGGCATGTAAATGAGATGGAGGTCTCATGTTAGTAAGTCTGGCCTCATTAATGTATTTCATCACGTTAGTAAATCCGGATTCCCAAGATATGTGTTGTATCATGAGATGGAAACCTTCACGTTCAGTAAGTCAAGGTCTCCAGCAACAATCTCTTTGACCCTTAACTATGTGCCCACATATGACTCTAACTTACTGGATCCACCTAGATAACTATGTACGAATGGTTGCACCTTAGGCAAGTGTTAACCTTTTATTTTAGGTGTGGGAGTAGAACACCAGATTCCATGTAGCTCACATTGTATCATGTCGGATATTTCACTTATTTCCCTAATGTAAAAGTAAATGAACAATTTAAGTATGTGGACTCTATTAGGGTTGTCTTAAAGGCTACTTTATAGTGTGAGGGAGGGTATGTGACTTCTTTTACACATTGCACTTGTGAGATACGAAGGGATTTTACTAGTAATGTTCTCTTATGATTATGATTATGATTATGATTATGATAATGTTTATAAACTATGAGTAATATTGATGTATGAAGCATGTTATGAAAATATGAGAATATGTTGTAAGTGTGAAGTCAATTGCATAATGTGATACTTAGCTTTAGATAGGGTTATGGGGCCTTATCCTTGGCATTGCACAAAGTGTTGCTTGGCTTGTTTATTTGGTTTGATTGATATTATGTTGAGTTGACTTACTATGCTTATATTTTAGGCAAAGTTTCGGCCCTCCTCAAGGACCATTAGAATAGTCCTTGGGGAGTCATTTTCGGAGGTTTAAACCCTAAACACGTTCGTCTAGATGTTAGGAACTTCTCCTATCAATTTGATCTCCAAACAACACGTAAAACATGCAAAGACACACTAGACACACAAGAACGTCTAAAGGCTAACTTTCGGACGTCATGGACGTTTCACTTCCTATCTCCTCAAACTGACTTCAAACATTATAATACATCATTTTTACACCTTATCAACTCATGGAATACATGTTAGGCTCTAGTTTAACCTAATTTATTATTAGGGTCGCTACATTAGTGCATAAGCATTAAGGAACGACCATGACGTCCGGAAACTAGTGAAAATGATCTACTGTGTCTTTAGATCTAGCAAGGGGTTCGGAGAGTCCAATGAGGGATAAACCTATTAAAAATACTTCAAATACATATTACAACGTGTTTAGGATCAAAACGTCTGGGCACGACTCCCCAAGGCCCATCCTAAGTGTCCTTGAGGAGGACCCTAAAAATTGACCCAATAGCTGTCATAAAACAAGTCTTACACCTTATAACTTTAAAAGCCCAAAGGCTCCCACTTCTGTCACGACTCGGATTCTGGAATCTAGATCGCAAGCGGCGTCGTTGACCTCTTTGAGGTCGAAGACAAGCCTCATCTTATATTCATCACATTCATCTAGTTAAATTTGCGGAAAATTTAAAACTTTTTATATGTATGAAGTTATAGATTTCATATAATTATTAACTAGATACATCATATACTAAGCTCAACATAAGAAAACAACCATCTAACATAAAGAATCAATTCGAAACTGAAGATGAATATATCATAAATAGTTTGCCAAAAACGGCCTTATTACAAATCTTCAAAATGAAGGTACGAAAGAAACGCTAGGGACAACATCAACTAGCTATGTCTAAAACTAAGGCTAGACTAAATCTGTAGCATCCTCGAAATCATGAGGACCTACCAATTGGTTTGGAGAAACGCTGAAGTCCAAACCGCTGCGAGTGTCGTCAATCTGTCCTCAGACCTGCACCTTTAAAAATAGTAAATAGTAGGGGGTTAGTACACCACTTGTACTAAGTATGGGTGTATTCACACATACACATAAAGCTATGCATGATCAAGGAAAGCTCTTCCTAAGAAACATGCCATTTCTGGAAAGTCTAGTCATTAGACTTTCCTAATTCGTTAGTTGTGAATTGTGGTATGAATATGATGTATTTTAATGCATTCAAAGCACACAATTCATTTTCTATATGATTACAAGACATTAGTATCATCAACATAATTTTAGAACAGCTCAAGCGAAGATTTGAGATTTTGATCCTCTTAGGCCGAGAGCTCCTCACACTTAGATTATTTTTCAGTCTTTTTCTTCTTCTTGTTGTGTAGTTCTATAACTCCTTTAGTCCTATGGTTTACTTAAACGTGCAATGATTCATTGTAGTCCCATACCCACAATAAATCAAGTAAGTAATTCAAGAGATTAAGAAATTTGACTTAACTACAATTTGGGGCATGAATATATTTATAAGTCAGTAGTTATTGACACTCATTCTTGAGTTGATTGCATAATGTGCATAGTTCTTGGGGCATATCATTTAAACTTATGTTCTTGCTTACTTTGGGCATGAATTCTTTATAAGTCAATTTTTATTGGCTAAATACATTAGTTAATCAATTTGGATAAGTATATTTGAACTCATTATTGGCTATGATCATTTTCATAATAAAAGAAGTCATTATAAGACAATTTTATTTGGCTAACATCTTTTGTCAATTATATAAAGTCATCATAAGCCAATTTATTTGGCTTTATCATTTTCATAACATGAGGATTCATTATTGGCTATGCCCTTTACTTATTGTAAACTTTATTGGACACGATTTGACTATCCTTACAACAAGTTATTCATTACATCAAGTATTCATTACATTTCATAAGCCATTCTTTATTGATTATGGCATTGATTTCATTACTTTCATGTTTTATAAGTATACATTTCATATACACGAGACCTTGGAATCGTTGATATAGCATTAAGACATCTCAAGTGAGGGCCCAACATATGGGACCTCAACTAGAGGGACTTCTTTAGCAAACACAGAGTCTACTTCATTCGTTCATTTGTACTTCACCTTATTCATTTCATTCATTCGTATGCTGATGTAAATACCAGCCATACCTAGGATGAAGTTTAAGACTCTCATCGGGATCATGAAGTGCAATGACCAAGAATGACCTAATGCTATTACTTGAATCTGATTTCACCTCCTGATTGTCTTGCACAAACACCTTCGGTATCGTTCATTTCTTTATCTTTCATACTTTGAGGAACTTCAACTTTAACCGACATAGATCATGTGAGCTCATGAAATCCGCTGTCTTCCCCACACCGAAAAGAGGTGGAGTCACTGGCCAAGGTGAAACAAAAACATGCTAGCGTATATAGGGAATTGAACCCTGCTAGGTCCCTATATTGGCAGTATAGGTTCAAAGACTAGGAGATATAAGGAGACCCATACCCGGCATGCCGGACAGTCTCATCTCATGAGAGTTACGTGAACCTCCGCCCTTCCCGAAGGAAGGCATCACCGCTCATAGCTAGCCTATCGGTGCTCAGTATAAAGTTCCATTACATTCAACTCATACATCATGGAAGCTGGCTTCTAGCATGAGGACATCATAGCTCATTAGATGATTTCTCATCTCATCATTAGTATTAAGTGTGAACTGTCCTTACACTTACATATAGAGTATGATTGAGACTTATTTACTCTTTTGATGACTTGTCATCCTTACTTTACATTGATGAAATGTGAATTTTCCTTACATATCATCCTTACTTTACATTGATGAATGTGAATTGTCCTTACATATCATCCTTATTTTACATTGATGAATGTGAATTGTCCTTACATATCATCCTTACTTTACATTCATGAATGTGAATTGTCCTTACATATCATCCTTAGGTGTTAATGAGACTAGTCTCACACATTCTAACACCTTCATTCGTGAGTATTCTTTTAACAAATTAGCTTTGGTGTAAGTAAGACTTGTCTCACTTTCTTTAACACCCCATTCTGGTCACTTACTTAATTTAGACCCCTTTAATTATGTTATAACTCACGTTACTTCTTTACTTTAGTGTAGTAGATTCATATCATCGTTTATGGACGATGAGCACTTCATTCAATGAGTTTCATGAGTTCATATGTTATTATTTTAGAGCATGTTGGGAGTTGTGCCAATGAGTGGCATGCCCTTGGTTATGGGTTCATGGAATTAGCTTAGAAGTGATTATATTATCATTTGATATTCTAACTACATAAGATTGGCATATGATTAGTATTGGCCTCAACCTTTCAATATTAAACTACATAACCATTTTTGTTGGCATATGCCAATTTTAAGTGTGTTCATATTTAATTTAATATGTATGAACCATTATCCAATCTTTTAATTATTTAACATAATATTATAGCAATTTACATGCATCACTTTTAGACAATGTATCGTTAGCCATTTTATTGGCATAAACAATTGGCCATAGATTTCATAACCATATTTGTTGTCATAAGCCAATTTTCTTGTTCAACATGCTTAAGTTTTTATACATTATACATTAGCCAATCTTTTAGCTATTTAATATAATATTATAGCCAATTCCCTACAACTTGTTTGACAATGTAGTGTCAGCCAATTTATTGGCATAAGCAATTGGCTATAGGCTTCATAACTTCTTTGTTGGCATAAGCCAAAGTTATATTCATTCATGCTTACATTGTTATACCTTTATTCATTAGCCAATTCAATTATTAATCATAACATTATAGCCATTTGCATGCATCCCTTTTGGACAATGTATTGTTAGCCATTTTATTTGCATAAGCCAACAATCACTCAAATTATGATTTCATGGAGATCTTTTTAGCCAACCTTATAACATAACTTTAGGCATAACGTTTTTAAACATCTTGGGCAGCATCATATTATCATTTGATGAATATATCATCTTCATAACGTCATATAAACAGCAAGCGTGCACAACAGACCGTAACATCTTCATACATAACATTTTCGGACATATCGTTAACATAGTATCATTCTTTTAATTCACGTAATAACACTTAGCATCAAACAAGTCCAATTAATAGGTTCATTCAATCATTATTAATTAAAAATCATATACATTAAGATCAGCCAGCACCACATACCAACAACATGATTTCTAACCTATTCAACATTGAAATCGTAACAAGGATACTAGGGAAAGGAGTTCGACGAGAACGGGAACAACCCTAGTTTTCAAGATCTTGTGAATCATTCGAAGGAAAATACCCTTGGAGAAAGAATTCCAGGAGAGAAACCCATACCTTAGGTAGAACTTAATCTACGAAGACCACCTTGAACGAAACCTTGAAGAAACCTTGAAATCGCCCTAGAGAAATCGATAAATTTTCAGTTTTTCTTTCGTTCGTTGCTTGCTGTTTTTGCGTCGCCTTTTCTATGAGTTTGAACGTGATTCTTATGTTTAAGAACTTATCTTGAATTATAAAGCATAGGTTTAATAAGTTAATTTAATAAACTAATTAACCAATTACCAAAAAGCCCCTCCTAAGTTGACTAAATATAGGAGAACATAACACCTAGTCAAATCTGGAAATTGGTATTGACTATGGTTTTGGTCAACATTTTGACTTTATATTAATTAATTAAATCCTTAATTTAATTAATTTAGGAACCTAGGGTAAGTACTAAACTACCCCTAAGTGATTGGAACCAAAATTAACCCTTTTGGACCATCCTAGGTTAAGTACTAGGATGTTTCTTGAGTTGTACTAGGTTAGTGTAAAAATTTCGTTTTGATCATTTAAACTAAGGTAATTACTAAAGTACCCTTAAGTCATTAGGACCATAACAAATCCTTTGAACCATCCTAGGTTAGGTACTAGGTTGTCTTTTTCTTGTTTTAACCGAAATCTGGAAATTGCTTTGTGATTTTGGTTTTGCCCCTTTAAATTAATTAATTAAGTAGCCTAGGGTAATTAATAAAGTACCCTTAAGTCGTTAGTGTAACAACCCTGAAAATGGATAAGATAAGAAATGCTCAGTGTGTCAAGAATGCCTATGATTAGACCAGGGTTCACAGGGATCGATGCGCGTAGAACCAGACCTTGGAACCCTTGCTACAACCAAGCCAACTAACTTGGGGAGTTAATTGAGCTTGGAAAGGTTGGGACCAACCAAGTAAGGCTCTCGAAAACAAAGATTTAATCGAAGGAGTTTTTACCGGACTTAAAAAGAAGGAATTTTAAGTTTTGAGGGTGTAGGGGTAAAATGTTCTTTTACCAGGCTAAGGGTAGTATCGTAATTACCCTAAATATATATATAATTATTTAATTAATAAGGTGGAGGGTAATTTTGGGTAGAAAGGGACGAAATTGGCCTTTGAGCAAAATCTTGCTCCACCCGGGTTCGAACCTAGGTGGGAGCAAGGATTTAATATGATTTTTTTTTTTTATTATTGGTGAATTAATTTAATAAATTTATAATTAATGGCTGATGTAAAAAGGAAAATCAGATTTTATTATTATTTATTATTTATTTACTTATTAATTAATGTTTTTTAAATTGACTAAGTCTTGCCAACTATCCTAGTTTTAAGATGCACTATCTCACACTATCTCTCTCCCTCAAGCCTAAATCTCTCTCTCTCTCCTTCAAATTATTTTTTTTGGCTGCAAAAACATAATATAAAAACATTAGAAAGTGATCAAAAGTTCTCTGAACTCAAAGAACTTACAAAAAAAAATATACAAGCAAGCAAGCTAACTTAAGAAACGAAAACTTTGCATCATCTTCTCGATGGGTTTGTGTTGAAGGTTTAGGGGAGGAGTTTTGCAGCACTTGGAAGGTGTGTAAAGCTACAACAAGGTATGGGTTTTCTCTCTTGGAATCCTTTTTCCAAGAGGAATTTCTTTCTACAAAAGTCGACATATGAAACTAGGGATGTCCCCTTGAATGTTGAACTCCTTGTCCCTAGTCTCCTTCCGATTTCAATCTAAATTAGTTTAGAAATCATGTTGGTGGTATGTTTGCTGGTAGCTAAGTGTGAAATATGATGTTCCTTGTGATTTTATGTTTGGAAATAGAAAGCATGTTCAATGATGTCAACCGAAAATGATGTGGTGCAATGTGTAAAATGTTTGTTGTTGTTCTCTGTTTTGAAGTCTTAAAATGGCTTGTTTGATGATTGGAATTATTGTGCATAAGGTGTGTAAATTGTGATGTTAAATGAAGTGTAAGGTGGATGATCATAAGTGGAAAAATCTAAGCTAAAACAACAATGAATCTACACCTAAGAATGCGTTAATCGAATCGTGATAGTACCTCAAAACGAACGTATGAATGTTGTTAAATAAAGGCTAGAAAATTTAATAAAATTTCCGGCACTTGGTGATGGAATTTTCAGCAAGAATACTTGAGGTTGAGAGGTTTAAAAATATATTTAAAATATGTGAGGTCAGTGGGGATTGAACCCAAGACCTCACTACATGAAAGTTGGAAAAACAAATGAGAGGTGTGGGATTTGAACCCACAACCTCTCGGCCAAACAAGAGAGTAAGAGGGGAATTTTAAATTAGAAAAATAAATGTGGAGAGTGGGGATTGAACCCACAACATCTTGAATGGATGAGAGAGTTAGGAGAAAAATAAAGGAGAAAAATAAATGTAGAGAGTGGGGATTGAACCCACAACCTCTTGAATAGATGAGAGAGTTAGGAGGAAAGTAAAGGAGAAATATAAAATGAGATGAATGGGGATTGAACCCACAACCTCTTGGATAGGTGAGAAAGTTAAAAGATAAATTAAGAAAAAAAAATAAGCTTGTGAGGGATTGATCCCACAACCTTCTTGCCTTGGACGAAAAATAGAGGAGAAAAGGAAAGGAAATATTATGGGGTTGATGGGGATCGAACTAGGGTCCCCCAAATCTGAAAAATGCAATCACCAAGTTTAAAATAAGATTACGTGTTATCCAAGGGATTCGAAATCGGGTTCCCTTGCCCAATTTTGTATTGACACATCAGTCATACGTAAGTAAATATTCAATGAATGCTGCCTCTAAAGATCAAAATCAATATCGTGGCATATCTACAAGATGCATAAGTCCTGTACCACATAATCTTGGGTAAACATGAATCACTTAGACAAACTATGAATGAAGCCTCATGGCTTGTATGTATAGACACATAAGTCTAACATACGTTCAAAAGTAAGTGAACCTAAGATGTATGAAATGAAATGATGAACCCTAGAAGGGTTAAGTATGAGTTTAAGATACACTAAATGGCCAAGTGCATTGGCATATGATGAGATGAACAATGAAATGATGAAATGAACAATGAAATAATGAAACCCTAGAAGGGTTAAGTAAGGGTGTGAAACACACCAAATGGCCAAGTGCATTGGCATATGATGAAATTAACATTTACGTAATAAGAGGTGAATAACTATGAAAAGAAAAGGTGCTAATGATGATGAATATGGTGACAACATGATATGAGGCTAATGTAAATGATGATAGCAATCTCAAATAAGCCTAAGTAAATATTACCAATACGTACTCACCTATGAGAGTTTAAGATAATGAAGAGACCAGTTTCTATGAACACTCTAATGAGAGTATTGAGCTTAACACACTCAATACGAATGATGAGATGAGAAATCATCTAATGAGCTATGATGTCCTCATACTAGAAGCCAGCTTCCATGACGTATGAGATGAATGTAATGAGCACCGATAGACTAGCTATGAGCGGTGATGCCTTCTTTCGGGAAGGGCGGAGGTTCACGTAACTCTCATGAGATGAGACTGTCCGGCTTGCCGGGCATGGGTCTCCTTATATCTCCTAGTCTTCGAACCTATACTGCCAATATAGGGATCTGGCGGGGTTAAATTCCCATGTACGCTAGCATGTTTTTGGGTCACTTTGGCCGGTGATTCCACCTCTTTTCGGTGTGGGGGAGACACTGGATTTCATGATGCTCACATGATCTATGTCGGTTAAAGTTAAAGTTCCCAATGAATGAATGAGGCCAGCCTCAAATGATGCATATAATGGAATGAATGATGCCAAAGGTGTTAGGATAGGATAATCAAAAGGTGAGTTAGATTCAAGTAATGACATTAGGTCATTCTTGGTCATTGCACAACGAACCTAATGAAAGTCTTAAACTACATCCTAGGTATAACTGGTGTTTACACTAGCCTATGAATGAAATAAAATAGAGTACGTATGAATGAATGAAGCAGACTCTGTGTTTGCTAAGGAAGAATCCCTAGTTGAGGTCCCATCTGTTGAGCCCTCATTTCTGGGAGGTCTTAATGTTAAGTCCATGATTCCAAGGTCTCATGGCATATGAATGAATGACAATAAAGAAGTTATGTGCTACATGCAAAAAGTGTTGTATGCTATATGATATGTGCTATGTGTAAATGTTATGTGTTGTGTGCAAATGTGAAAAGTATGATGATGTATGTTATTCTCATGGCATAACTTTCCTATTCCAAATCTGGAAAGCCCACTGACTTTCCTAATCCAAATTTGGAAAGCTCATTGACTTTTCTAATCCAAATTTGGAAAGCTCATTGACTTTCCTAATCCAAATTTGGAAACTTTCCTAAACTCAATTTGGCAAGTCCATTGACTTGACTTCCAAAAATCATGTTGTTAGGAAAGACCTATTCTTTCTCATGCATGTCCTTGGTGTGTGCTTGCATATAACCATACTTAGTAAAAGTGTGTAATAACCCTATACAAACTCTACTATTTTAGGTGTAGGCACAGGTTGACGATAGAGCTACAGGATCATCGTTGCAGTTATCCGGACATCCAGCATTCATCCGAAGTTGGTAGGTCCTCATGCTTTCGAGGATGCTACTGTTTTATGTTCTAGCTTAGTTTTAGAGTTGAGCTAGTGAGCATGTTCCACTAGCGTTTCTTTCCTATTTTATTCAGACTATGTATTGGTGCCATTTTGGCAATTATACAGTTAAGATTTATTGAACTATTTCTTTCAGTTGCTTATCTCTTAATGTTAGATGGTCGATGGTGAACAATTACGTATTAATGAGAATATTTTTTTTAAGTGTGTTAGGAAACAAAAAGTTTCAAATTTTTCGCTAAAATTAACCTATGTAAAGTAAGAATAACGTAAGCAGGCTTGTCTGCGACCTCTAAGAGGTCAACGACGCCGGTCTCGTCTGGGGTCTACACTCCGGTCGTGACAGTTAGGATCTTAACTAACTCTTTGGATCATCCTAGGTTAGGTACTAGGTTTTCCCTTTCTTGTCTTAACCGAAATCTGAAAATTTCCTTTTTAGTTTCGGTTTTAGCCCTTTTAAATGAATTAATTAATTTGTCAAATTAATTAATTAGGTAACCTAGGGGAATTACTAAAGTACCCCTAAGTTGTTAGGACCATAACTAACCTTTTGGACCATCCTAGGTTAGGTACTAGGTTGTCTCTTTAACTAGTACTAGGTTAGTGTCAACCCGATTTTGGTCCTAGGTTGTCGGGTGCACTAATTAGTTTACTTCGTTTGGTCCTAGGTTAGTTAGCTATTTATGGCAGTAGGTTAGAGTCTAGAATTAGTTAGGAAGTTAGTCCCCACATGGAGGGGTCCCTTGTGCACGTTTTTCCCCCCTAACTACTTTAACCGAATTCGGTTAGGGTGGTCCCCTCCTTGGCCACTTCTTCACATGTCTTGCACATGGGTTGGTTGTAATTTTCTAACTAACTATTATTTATGGTTCATTTGGGAATGTTTACTTATTTTCCCAAGGACCCTCACCATGTCCTTTGGCACTGCTTAATTTACATGATCATTTTAAATGGTCATGTGCTATGGTGCTAGGTTTGACACTTGGATGCCTAGTACTTCATATGTTTTGTTGAGATGTCATTTAAATTAGCTTAGGGTCTTCATTGCAGGTACATTTATTGAACATCAATCTTGGATTGGGGTATGACAACCCAAAAAGTATATTTCTTATTCGTATATAGAAAATTGGCTAATATCCCTTAGCCAATTTTTCTAAACTATGCCTAATATTTCTCAATATTGGGCATTGGGGTGCCTATGTACCCCTAATAGGCTATCCTAAGGGCATACTGGGCTCTTCATTAGACATATGATTTTTCGGAATGTTACAACTTCTTTGTAGATTTTCTCACTAAACAGGGAGTCCATTGAACAACAAAGTCAAACCTTCAAGTAGGGCTCAAGAAAAAGACTTTTATTCACTGATCCTTAAGGATTGAAAAGGTATAGGTACTCTTCACGCTTGGGACTCAATTCCCCAAGAGGCCTTCAAATTGATTTTCAGTGTTCTTCCAACTTACTAGAACTCACTCGACTTCGTGGGTCACCTTTAAACTTGACTTAGTTGATCCAGGCTTGATTAATAATGATTGGTTATGAATGTTTATGATTGATTTGATGTATTATCTTAGGTTTTTTTTACCTAATTCCTTAAAGACCCATGAATGTCCTCTTGTCCTAACCCTAACTCTTGAATTACGTTGATTAGTGATTAAAGGTGATGAAATTGTGTTTGTTCTTGTGTAATTGAATAAAATTTATTTGATGGATAAATATCATGGATTTAGGATGAATTCTTGAAATGGTTTCTTGGAGGCCATTAGTAAGATCGTCAAGGTCATGAGCATGCTATTATACTATTGTTGGTCTATCTTTGGTAATGTTGATCACTTGTAATATGATGTGATGAAGTTTTGAATATGTTATCAAGATATAATTTGATGAGATTATGAATATTTTATCATGATATGAATGTGATGAAGTTAGGAATATGTTATAATGATATGAATGTGATGAATCGTGAGATGATGATAGGTGTGTTATGATGAAGGGTTGAAGGTAACTCCTATGTATACCTTATGAGTATGTTATGAAATATGGTTTTCTATGATGTTGGGTTTGTGATGAAAGGGCTTTCTCATCCTAAAAGCTATGAGTTATGTACATGTTATATGAGGGGTTAAGCTCCTACGACATATTTCATGAATTAATGTTAAAAAAGACTTCAAGACACTTCAAAAAGGGAATTTAGCTTAGAACCGATTGAACTTGACATTGGGAGGTGTTCCTTCACAAAGGAAAGGAGGTTTACACTATGTCCCCTCATGATGTGGAAATTAAAATGCTAATTAGCATAAATAGGTTTTTTAGTAAAAAACGCCTAGTTCCTTAACTATGTGCCCCAATAAAAACCTTAGCTAGGGGATCCACCTAGATGTTATATGAATGTATATGTGCTACCTTGGCAAGTAGCACACTCTCGTTTTAGTGTGAGGGGTTGACACTATATTCCATTTAGTTCACATGGTCTACGTCGGTTATTGCATAGTTTCCCGAATGTTAAAATGAACAAATGAAAGTAAGAAGATGAACACTAACTAGGACTACATAAGAGGTGTTACTTTGTGTAGGTAAGGGTATTAGACTTATATATACATTGCAAAAGTTGATCTTGAGGGGAATTCTAGGGTGGGTTCTTTATCTATATATGCTATGAATGAAATGCATGATTTTGGTCTCATATAATAAGTGTGATATTGGTTTCACTTAATATACATGATGTTAGTCTAAATTTGTATGCATGGTATTGACTACATTTGTTATTATGATGTATGAGGTAAAAGACAATGCTTGTGATGTCTTTGTTGGTTTACTTTGTTTATGTGGGATTATGGGGCTTCACATACACAGTTCATTAGTAGAGTTAGACTGGGTTTATGCGTAAGGTATTGTGATATATTTGATGAAATGGACTCTAAGCATGAAATGTTCACTATGGATTTATTATGAAGCTACTTGTTGATATGTCTTGTGGTCATGTTATGGACTTATATGTTGTTCTTGGAATGTGCCTAAAGACTTTTAAAGTGAATGTAGCATGCTTATAACAAAATGTCCCTTTGTGCATGTTTTCAAATGATTTACATGCATATGTTTCCATACTTAGTACATGTGGTTTGTACTAACCCATATCTCTTCTATTTTGTACACAATGTTTAGGTTCGGGCCATTGAGGTGATTCTATCCTGTCTTGATGAAACTTGAATTGCTATTTCCAAGTTCGTGAGTCCTCAAGTCTGAGGATGGAGAAGCTTGATTCTAATTATAGTTTCACTTTCCCCTATTCAAAGTATATTTTGTAATTTGTATTATAAGATTTGTTATTCATGCAAGGACTAAGTCACAATTTTCATACTCTTATGTTTAGATGCCAATGTGAGACAAGTTAACTTCTATTTTTGATATATGAAGTGAATTTGAACTTCGAATGAAAATATTTAAATTTTCCACTTTTATTCTATCTATGATTCAATGATGAACACTAAGGGCTTGTGTAATACCTCTTCAAGGTTGAAGACGCCGGTTACATATAGGTTATACTTCCGGGTCGTAACAAACTTGGTATTTGAGTATGAAGTTTAATAATCTTAGGAATGATGTCGCACAGAACCACATCCATGTAGAGTCTTGTTCATAATTGTGAAGTGTTCCACACTTATGATTGAGAGGTTATGTGATACCTTGGAAATTCTCACTTCTTTTGGTATTCTTAAGTCGTGCCTCAAGAGTCTTAACTCTATGTTTCCTTTTCTTCTAATCCTTTTCTTGTGGATATAGGCTATGACTACTAGAAGGGCTGTCACAAGAAGGGTTGAAGAAAAGATAGCCAATGTGGGAGTTCCTCCCAAAGGCAACCAAACTCCTCCTAAAGAGCAAGTTCCTCTAGGTGGTCAATATCTGGTCAATCCTACGGTAATGATTGATGGGGAGATAGGGGCAGATTTCCTAAACATGACTCAAGTCATTGCTAAACAAGATCAAGCAGTAACTACTCAAGCTCAAGCTATGACGGCACAACCAAATCGGAAAGTTGTACCCTGTGTGAATCAAAATGCTAGTACCATAGCTTCACATTTGAGGGTCTTCACTAGGAGGAATCCTCCAATGTTCTTTGGGTCTAAGGTAAATGTAGATGCTCTAGACTTCTTAAATGAGGTTTATAAGATCTTGTATTCTATGGGTGAGTTCAAATGAGAATGCTGAGCTAGTCGCTTATCAACTCAAGGATGTGGCTCAAACTTTGTAGACTCAATGGAAGGACAACATGACTTTTAAAGCGGGTCCCATAAGTTTGGAAATCTTTAGCAGGGTATTTTTTGATATGTTCTTCCCTAGGGAGAAAAGAGAGGCAAATGTGGAAGAATTCATCAACCTTCATCAAGGAGGTATAAGTGTTCAAGAATAATCTTCGAAAAAATAATCACGTTTTCTATGTATGCTTCATCTTTGGTGTCTAATCCTAGAGATGATATGAGCAATTTTTTGACGGGTGTGTCGGATGACATTCTGGAAGAGTGTCGTGAGGAAATGCTTCATGACAACATGTACCTTTATCGTTTGATGGTGCATGCTTAACATGTGTAGTAGAGTAGGCTTAAGAAGATAATAGGGATACTAAGAGGGTAAGGCCCTATGATGGAGGTACTTCTAAGGGTATGTTTGAAATCTAAGACAAACCAAGATTTAAGAAGAGATTCTCCAACCAAGTTCCTTCAAATTTATCAAAGGCTAACAATGATAGGGTGCCTAACCCTAAGCCTCACGGGGAAAAGGTTGTGGTTCACAAAGCGGGAAAACTATTTGTGCCAAATGTGGCAAGAACCATGTACGTAAATGTCTAGTGGGTACAGGAATTTGTTTTGGTTGTGAAAGAGTGGTCTTATTTTAAGCGATTGTCCCATGGCCAAGACTCAAAAGAAGGGAGAGTAACCAAGCACAAGAAAGTGGTCTTAATTTCGATGCTCCGAAGAAGAACCTCTTCTATGCTCTCAAATCTAGGGGTGATCAAGAGTATACTCCCGATGTTGTTGTCGGTATGTTGCAAGTTTTTCAATTAATGATTATGCATTGCTAGATCACAGTGCCATTTCATCTTTTTTAACTCCTTTAGTTGCTATGAAGTTTGATGTGCTCTCTAATGTCTTAGTTGAAACTTTTTTGGTTTCTACCCTGGTGGGTTACTCCGTTGTTGCTAAAAGAGTATATAGTGGTTGTCCCATATTATTGTCCAATAGAGTTTCATTGGTTGATTTGGTTGACCTTGAAATGTTGGACTTTGATGTCATATTGGGGGATGGACTGGTTACATGCTTTCTTTGCTTCAATTAATTGTAGAGTAAGGGTAGTTTAATTCCGATTTCATAATGAACATGTTAAAGAATAGAAAGAGGGAAACTTAATCCCTAGAGGTAAATTTATTTCATGTCTAAACGCTTGTAAGATGATCTCCAAGGGATTTCTCTATCATATTGTGAGAGTCAAGGAATTTGGGTCCAAGGCTCCTCCTATAGAGTCAGTCCCCGTAGTGAAGGATTTTCCGTAAGTCTTTCTCGATGACTTACCCAAAATTCCTCCCACATGGGAAATAGATTTCAGCATAGATTTGATGCCGGATACTCAAAACATATCAATTCCTCCTTACCGGATGTCTCCGTCCGAGTTTAAAGAATTGAAATCTCAACTCAAGGATTTTTTAGACAAGGGTTTTTTACAACCGAACATATCTCCATGGGGCACTCCGGTGTTATTTGTCAAAAAGAAAGATGGGTCTCTTAGAATGTGTATTGACTACCAACAATTGAACATGGTGTCTATAGAGAATAAGTATCCTCTCCCTAGAATTGATGATTTGTTTGGCGAACTTCAAGGGGCAAGTTACTTCTCGAAGATTAATTTGAGGTCGGGGTATCACCACCTTAGAGTTAGCTGAGTCGACATGCCTAATATTTATTTTTGAACAAGGTATGGTAACTATGAGTTCCTAGTCATGTCCTTTGTATAACTAATGCCCCAGCTACTTTCATGGACCTTATGAATAGGGTGCCTCTGGATTATCTTGATTCGTTTGTAGTTGTCTTTATTGATGACATCTTGATATATTCTAAGAATGAGGATGAACACATGAGTCATTTGAGGATAGTATTTCAAGTTCTCAAGGAATACCAACTCTTTGCCAAATATAACAAGTGTGAATTTTGGCTAAGATTTGTTGCTCTTCTTATTTACATTGTTTCTAGTGTGGGTATAGAGGTTTATCCGAAGAAGACGACCAGTTAACAATTTTCCTACACCTCTAACTCCCATCGATAGTCAAAGTTTCTTAGGTTTAGCTAGGTATCATAGAAGATTTGTGGATTCACATCTATCGCTTCTGCATTGACTACCGTAACCCAAAAGACATCTAACTTTGAATGGACGGAAGCTTATGAGTAAGGCTTTGAAGAGTTGAAAGATAAGCTTACCTTCGCTCAGGTTTTTACCTTACTGGAAGGTACCAAAGGGTTTGTTGCATATTGTGACACTTCACGAGTTGGTTTGGGTTGTGTCCACATGAAACATGGTAAGGTGATAGCATATTCTTATAGGCAACTTAAGGTACATGAGAAGAACAATCCAAGTCATAACCTTGAGCTAGCAGCTGTAGTGTTTGCTTTGAAGATATGGAGACATTACATATATGGAGTGCATGTAGATGTGTTCACTGATCACATGAGTCTCAAATACGTATTCACCCAAAAAGATTTTAACATTCGACAAAGAAGGTGGTTAGATCTTTTGAAATATTATGATATGAGTGTCCTTTACGACCCCGGGAAAGACAATGTGGTTGTGGATTCATTGAGTTCGATGTATATGGGTAATGTGGCCCATGTTGTTGATAGTAAGAATGAGTTAGTAAAAGATGTGCATAGATTGGCCATGTTGTGTGTTTGACTTTAAGATTCTCCAAAAATGGGCTTCATGGTTCATCATAACTCCATAATCTTTAGTGGTTGAGGTGAAATCTAAATAACATCTTGATCCTCTACTGATGGATTTAAAGGAATCTGTTCTTAATTAATCTAATGATTCCTTCTCCTGGGGGATGGGATTCTTTGGTATAAAGGTAAGTTGTGCATGCCGGATGTGGATGACTTAAGAAGACAAATTTCGGAAGAGGCTCTTTGTTCCCGATATTCCATTCATCCAGGTACCACCAAAATGTATTGTGATATACAAGAGATCTATTGGTGGAATGGGTTGAAGACCTATATAGATGAATTTGTGGCCAAATGTAGGAATTGTCAACAAGTCAAGGTCGAACATCAATGACCGGGAGGTCTCACTCAATATATATCTATCCCTACTTGGAAGTGTGAGGATGTCAATATGGATTTTATCGTAAATTTGCCTCGTACATAAAGGAAAAATGATTCGAATTAGGTTATTGTTGATAGGATGAAAAAATAATCCCAATTTATACCCGTCAAAGATACTTATTACACGGAAGAATATTCTTAAATAGACGGAAATTCAACCTTGCATAATCTGAAATGATGAAATGTGTGCATAATTGGTAGTTTACATAATTTCAACCTTATAATGATGCATTGTTGTGTTTGAGAATGAATTAATGTTTCCTCCTTTGTTATTGAATTATTATTGTATACCATGAGTTGGTTGGGATCCTAGTCTTGAGTCATAAAATTCATAAAGATTTGTAAAGTGTCATTCGAAGACGAATGTTCCCCAAGGGGGGATATTGTTACACCTCGAAAATCCAATGACTTAAGCTAGACCTTTGAATGGAGTCTAATAATTTAAAAAGGTTTAAAAATATTTTTTCATACCTGACCTAACCTAACTAACTTGGTTTGGAAGCGTTAGTGCATAAGAGTCAAGGAACGACCATGACGTCCGAAATCTAGTGAAAATGATCTAGTGTGTCTTTAGATCTTGCAAGAGGTTTGGAGAGTCGTATGATGGCTGAAACTTGTTAAAATACTTGGAATACATGTTACTATGTTTTAAGGGTCAAATTATCCGGGTACAACTCCCAAAGGACCACCCTAAGGGTCCTTGAGAAGGACCCAAACAATTGACCCAAAAGTTGTCAAAAAACAGCAAGGAATCATGAGTGCATTGAAGATCCGTCAATGGACTCACGGCCCATCAATGGTGTTTGTGAGTCCACACATATAAATGTGGATCTTGGCTTCATTTTTCCAGCCTCTGACATAAACCACGGACAGCCAAGACAAGGCGTCAATGGGCGTGGTTTGGTGCCTGCAAACTGGTGCAAGACACTGCCAAGCCAACGGTGGTTTATTAAATTCCACCCTTGGCCATTTAAGGAAGGTACGGTTATAATTTGTTAGTTTAGGTATATTAAAGTATATGAAGTCATAAAACTAGTCTTACACCTTATAACTCCAAAACCCCAAAGGCTCCCACTTCTGTTTAGATTCTCTCACTAACCACGAAATCCATTGAAGAACAAAGTCAAACCTTAAAGTAGGGCTCAAGAACAAGGCTTTTCTTCACTAAATATTAAGGATTGACAAGGTATGGGGATTCTTTACTCATGTGAATCCTTTCTCCAAGAGGTTCCTTCAAATTTATTTTCAATGTTCTTTAAACTTTTTAGAATTCACTTAAATTCGTGGGTCAACTTTAAAATGGACTTAGTTGGTCTAGATTTGATTCATAATTATGGGTTATGAATGTTTATGACTAATTTGATGCATTATGTTAGGTTTTTTTTAACTAATTCCTTAATGACCCATGAATGTCCCTCTTCACCTAACCCTGACTCTTTAATTATTTTGATTAGTGATTAGTGGTGATGAAATTAAGTATGTTCTTCTGTAATTGACTATTGTATGATGATGATAACTGATTTTATGGATACATACCATGGATTTAGGATGAAGTCATGAAAAGGTTTCTTATAGGTCATTGGTAAGTTTTTCAAGGTCATGAACATGCTATTATGCTATTGTTGGTCTATCTTTTGTAATGTTGATGACTTGTAGTATGGTATTATGAAGTTATGAATATGTTATCATGATATGAATGTGATTAATTATGTACGCCTAATGACTATGTAATGATATATGGTTCTCCTATGATATTGGGTTTCTGATGAAAGGGCTTTCTTATCCTAAAAGCTATAATCTATGTACATGTTATATGAGGGGTTAAAATCCTAAGACCTATATCATGAATTAATGTTAAAGAAGACTTTAAAACACTTCAAAAAGGGAATTTAGCTTAGCACCGAGTGAACTTTACATTGAGAGGTGTTCCTTCATAAAGTAAGGTAGGTTCATACTATGTTCTCTCATGAGGTGGAAACTACAATGCCAATTAGAGTAAAGAGGGTTTCTAGTAACAACCTCCTAGTTCCATAACTTTGTGCCCCCATAGGAAACCTTAGCTAGAGGATCCACCTAGATTCTATATGAATGGGTATGCCCTACCTGTGCTAGAAAGACACCCTCCTTTTGGTGTGAGGGGTTTACACCGGATTCGATGTAACTTTAATGGTCTATATCGTTTATGGCTATTTTCCCCGAATGTTAGTATGAACAAATGAAAGTTAGAAGATAAAAATAAGCTATAACTACTTAAGAGGTGTTACTAAATGTAGGTAAGTGTATGAGACTTTACCTATACATTGCACAAGTTGACCTTGAGGGGAATTCTAGGGTTGGTTCTTTATGTATATATATGCTATGAATGAAATGCATAATTTTGGTATCATATAACAAAATGATATTGGTTTCACTTAATACACATGATGTCGGACTAAATTTGTATGCATGTTATTGACTACACTTGTTATGATGATGCATAAGATAAAAGACAATGCTTGTGATCTCTTTGTTTGTTTACTTGGTTTATGTGTGGTTATGGGGCTTCAAATACACATTTCACTAGTAGACTTAGATTGTGGTTATGCATAAGGTATTTTGATGTATTTAATGGAATGGTCTACTTGCTAAGGTAGAAAAAAAACATGAACATAACTTCTAGGTGGATCCACTAGCTAGTATTCCTATGGGGGAAACATAGTTAAAGAACTAGGAAATATACTTGAGACCCTCTTTATGCACGTTGCATTATAGTCTCTATCTCAAGAGTACAATAGTTAAACTACCGTCCCACAGTGGGGAGGGACACATCTCACATCTAGTTCACTCGGTGATAAACCAAAGTCTATTTTTGAAATGTCTTTAAGCCTTTATTTATCATTATAGCTTAGAATAGATCATAGGAGAATAACCCCTTGTATATCATAATCACTATCTCATTAGGAATTGCATGAGAATGTCCTTTCATTGCAACCCTTCATTTGTGAGATTAACACCATCCTCATCATATCATTATAAGACACATAAGTTGTTCACAATCAACCTTATATAATCATACCTTAATCATAATCTCACAATTCACATACTCAAGACATTTAAATTTCATTCATCATACCATCCTACTTGATTTAATAACATGTAATACTTCAATTGAACATCATCAT
>JABWTJ010000639.1:0-162500 GCA_016801875.1 Solanum sitiens
TTCCGACACATAGTATTAGGGGATCGGGTGTCACGAACCGACACGTAGAAGTAGGGGATCGGAGTGTCACGTTCAACGTTCCGACACATAGAATTAGGGGATCGGAGTGTCACGTTCCGACACATAGAATTAGGGGATCGGAGTGTCACGTTCCGACACATAGTATTAGTGGATTGGGTGTCACGAACCGACACGTAGAATTAGGGGATCGGAGTGTCACGTTCCGACACATAGTATTAGGGGATCGGAGTGTCCCGTTCCGACACATAGAATTAGGGGATCGGAGTGTAACGTTCCGACACATAGTATTAGGGATCGGGTGTCACGAACCGACACGTAGAATTAGGGGATCGGAGTGTCACGTTCCGACACATAGTAGTAGGGGATCGGAGTGTCACGTACCGACACAAGAGGAAGAAAGATAATGAATCTTGAGAGATGTTATAATATACTCAATGTAATGAACCTAATTTCCCAAATGAGTGTGGTATTGAGGCTTGAGTCCTCATGGATGAACTTGGTAGTACTTATTGATGATTATAGTACTTGTTGCTACATGTTGAGTATTGTAGTTGATTTATGATATGAACTGGTATATACTGTTTTCTATTTTGAGTTGGCCGATGATACCTACTCAGTACTTGTGTTTTGTACTGACCCCCTACTTGTTGTTTCTTTCTTTGTTATTTGGGGAATGCAGCAAATGTACCGTCGTCTTCAACTCGGCAGCAATTCTAGCCAGTCTTCACTACACCGGATTTCAGGGTGAGCTAATGCTTCTAGATTGGACTGGATCTTCTCTTTAATGTCTTGATGCCTTGAACTTCCGGCATGGACTAGCCTTTTATTTATTTTAGCTTCTTAGATACTTTTAGATTAGTAACTTGGGGATAGATGTTCTTGTGATGATGACTTCCAGATTTTGGGGATAATGGGTTATAAATTTTAGAAGTTATTTAATTGTTTTCATTAATGAGTTTTAAGTCTTCCGCTTTGTATTTTGTTCAATATGTTGGGGTTTTAGATTGGTTGGTTCGCTCACATAGTAGGATAAGTGTGGGTGCCACTCGCGGCTCGATTTTGGGTCGTGACATTTTAATGTAGGAATATAAAGCAGTTTAAAAACACATGCGATATATATAAAGCTTGTAAAACAGTAAAACAACTTAGTTCGTTAACGGAATGCAATAACAAATTCTACGTATATATACAAGTAACATAGTTTCTGTGGGAGTTTCTCTAACTGACAACCACAACTATGAGTCTAACTGGTGATACAACATCTTGCCAACGTTGCCAGAACTTTCCTATACTTTGTCGTTGCATAGAACATCCTCAACCTAGTGGATCCACTGGCTAAACTTACGAGATCATCTAAAAAGTATGACCCACTAGTGCCCATGATGGATACATGGTTTACATGGAGACTTGAGTTAATATGAACTCTCATCCCCACATTGGTGCTCAATACTACTCCCAAATTTAGCTTTAAAATAAGCCCTCTTGGAATCTATGTTCCTTTTTCTTGTTCAAAACTATGTTGGGAAATCTTAATTTCCTCTTAACTTAAATGTAAAAACATTTATAAACTTTCTAAGGAATACTTAGTTCCCTTATATCTTTTGAGAAATGAACTCAAGTCTTTACTCTTTACTCGACTTGAAACTTTTAATCTTACTCAATTCCTTAGGGAATACTTATTTCCCTTATATCTTTTGAAGGAAAGACATCAACCTTTATTCTTTCTTTAACTCTAAACTTTAGCCTTAAAACGAAGTTAAAACGTTTAAATAAGACTCTTGGAAACTTTACTTTAACTTACTTTATAGCTTTAGACTTGACTTCTTAACTTACTTGACTTTGATCATAAATTTCCTTGAATGGATTATGGATTCAAGGTTGTGACTTGAGTTCTTTAGTGATTTCTATGTGTTAAGAAATAATTTGAAGTAACTAGAATTACTGGAAGGTGTTAATGTACCTTGGAAGAACTTAAGAGGAATAAAATTTAAAAACTGAATGAAAAACGCCGGGTTGGGCATACTGGTGACGCGCCGCACCAGCCTCAACTGTTCTGGCGCACTGGTGGTGCGCTGCGCCAGACCTCAGTTGACTGTGGCCAAATTTTGGCACACTGCAGGCGCGCCACTCCTGCCCTTACCCATGTACATCTGACTTATTTTTCAACTCATTTTTCATGTCCAAACCCACCAAACCTTCCTAGTTCTTTCACTAAACATCTGATGCTATTGTGGTACTCTCAATAACCATCGAATTCAACTCAAAATAACCCAGATAAAAAGGAATTCAACCAACAATGACAACCAACAATTCAATCGACAAGAAATCAAGACTTTTCTTCAAGAACATAACTTATAGCATGAAATCAACTCATGAATTACTGAACTGAAAAAATTTGGTGTGTGGGTGAATTAACCGAACATGAAAGATCCTACATACCTCGATAGGGATCACCCCCAACGAATTCTACTCGAAAATCTTGATGATTTTATAAATTCTTGCCTTTTCTCCTTTCTCCCTCTTCTCTTCTCTTTTCTCCCAAACCCTAAACGTATTTCAATTTTCTAAAACTGAATTTAGTCTTAGTTTTACCCCGAATAAACCCTTAAAATAAATTAGGAAATAGTAGGGTGAAAAGACCACTTTACCCTTACTAAAATCCGGATTGGATTTTCCTCAATCGAACAACCCAACTTTCGATAGGCATATCTCCCTCATACGATATCGAAAATACGCAAACTCGGCGGCATTGGAAAGATAAGTTCAAGGGATTTTACACCATATAAGGAAATGACCCTAACTCATCCTGAGCTAGAAGTTATGACCGTTTGAAAATGACCAAGAACTTACTTTTACACTTAGGAAATTTTCCATATTTCTCCTATTCTTTCTAAAATAACTATTCTTAATTTCTCTGTTTAATCCTAGCTATTTTGGGTTACGAGATGTTAAATCAAGAAATCTTTATCCTTTCTTAGAAAGTTCAAGAATTTTTTAAAAATATTTTAGGGTAGATGGTGTCAGGGGTTTTCTTGAATGATTACACAAGGGTTATTGAAGAGTTGTTTTAAAACAAAGTCGAATTCCGGTAAGGGGTTTTCTTCAATGATTTCACCAGGGTTGTTGAGGAGTTTTAAACCAGAATCGATGTTGGTTCCACCAATATGCACTAATTTACCCCTTCAAACGTATTGAATGGAAAGTTGTGGAGTTGTTCTTGAAGCCCCACTCACACAATTCTAGTTTTATTATAAGAAATCCAAGTATTTTTGAATGAAGACACTCAATTGGACAAACTTCTATAAATGCCCTCAACGAACAATTTCCTTTACACGGTCTATAGACCTTTCAACTTTGATTGTTTCTTAGAAAGGGAAAATTGTGTCAGGTAAGAGAATTGGGAATCATATGGTTTGTCTTTTCTGATTTTGTTAATGTTTTGAGGATCAGTAGAAGTGGGCTGTTGAGAACATCATAGTTAAGTGAGAAACGATGGACCTTCGAGCTTTCATGCAGTTTTAATCCTTCACATGATAGTTGCACCTGCAAATTTGTGTGTTACTTGCAAAATAGGAAGTGACCAGGGAGGGTCTTCATAGAATTCTTATGTTACTTTCTTTGCTACTTCTGACGATGAGACTATATGTTTTGTATGAAAATTCATACTATGTTTTGTATGATGTTCCATTCTAGTATCATAATTTTGTTTCCAAATAAATATTCTTATACACTCTTAGGTCTTTTTTCAATGGGATTTTCTTCCATATAGGACTGTCCTTTTTATTTTATTATGCTTATAAGTTGTTTACTCCTAGTTTGAACTTTAACCCAATTTCCACTTTCCACCCGGTACCTACTATGTATAGATGGATGAAATGGTAAGTTTTAGTCTTTGATATTGATCAAATGCATTTTGATATGCACAAAGTTCTGCTTAATTTGTTATTTTACTTCATCACCAGAAGTTGTACTTTCTTTTGAATGATCTGGTGTCTCATGAGATGGACTGGTGTTAATGGGAGAAAGATATGGTAACAAATATGAAAAACGTTGGACTGACATCATATTATCTATTGTATTGATGATGTTGTACATAATTTATTTTGCGTTGATGTTCATAAATTGGTATGGTTGTTGTAGTCTATTTTAAATTTATTTTTCCCGAAAACTATCATGTTCATAAATTGGAATGGTTGTTGTAGTCTATTGGAAATTTATTTTGCCCGACAACTATGATGTTTATAACTTGGAATGGTGGTTGTAGTCTATAGGATTGCATGCATTGCTCAATTGATAAGTTGTTTGACTGTTTGTGTTCATTAATATCTTCTTACAGATGTTCTTTCATGTATTATTTTGTGGTTTTACTTCTAATGGGAGAACTGGTATCTCTGTACACAACATAAAATATTGATGCTTATATTTCGTTTCTCCTTTTATTGTAAGATCTTCATGTACATCACTTTCCTGATGCTTCATTTGCAATATAATGCTTTCTTTACCTGTACCGCTTACCCAAGAGGGGTGGGGGTGGGGGTGGGGGTGGGGTGGTGATGAAATATATTTTTTGTTGATCGCTAAAAAATGTACGGATGTTTTGATTATTTATTCTAGCTGAAGTTGACCTGGAACATACATATTGTTACTTGAGTACTTTTGGTCCAATTTATCCAGACATTACATGTGCCTGTATCTTTCATCTTCTTTCACGCTTCCTTTTTGTTTGGCCATTTTAATTAACTAGTTTTGTACGCTTCCTTTTTGTTTGGCCATTCAGATGTTATCCATGCTTTCCAACAAGCTTTGGCTCTAAAGGAGAGGCTCTGAGTTATATTTCTGACCTTTCTTTGATAGAAATTGTCAATAAAACTCATGGAATGTCAAATGGATATCGAAAGGTTTTAAAGGTAAAGTTCTTCTGAGATTTAGTTGGTAGTATCCATTAGTATAGGTATCAAACTACTAACATGGTCTTCCTTCCTGCCATTGTTACAGGATAGCTTACTTGAAATTGACAATTGTAGACAAGAAAATCTTAAGAATTATTTGATACCACAAACTATGCTCTCCTCTAGGGTTGATGGGGACTCACATAAATGGATTAGCTTATAAGGAAGAAGAAGGGTAGAAGAAGTCATACAACTCTAACATTTTACCATAGCAAGAAGAAGTTCTTTGCCACGAGTGAGTCTTCAAGAAAGACAGCAGGAAATAATAATATTAAGACGGCTCATGATGTGCCACTCAAGCCAGGTAATTTGTCCTTTAGTGCTTGCTTGTGTTAATAATCATTGATGACAGGAAATGTGTGCAACTAATTAATGTTCTTTTGGTTTGGCAAAATTCACTACCCCCCACCCCCACCCCCACCCCACACAACCAGACCACCCTTTTTGACAAATTACACATGACCTTTTCTTTTTCTTATTACTCTCTCTGCTCCGTTATATAAACTGTGAGAATGTGGAAGTGTTGTCTCCCCCGGAAGTTCAATAAAACTTTGTATGATTTCTCAAAGGGTTGTTGAGCAGTTGGTTTTAACAGCCTCGATGCAGGTACAACTAGGGTGTACTAATTACCCTTTAAAAGTTCCAATATTTTTTATGATTTTACTATGTATGTATAAAATTTCGATTATTTATTCTAGTTGAAGTTGAGTTGAACATACATATTAGGTACTTATAGCTTGGTTTATGGAGATAGTATATGTGTCTGTTCTTTCATCTTCTGTTGCGCTTCCTTTTCATCCGGTCTGATGTTTCTTTGTCAGAAATTGTTACTAACGTACAACAGCTAATTATGTATAATCCTATCTGATAAAGAATTGACTGTTGTTTGCTAATAAGAAAATTTGTTGGGATTTTTCTCTTTGCGGTCATTGTTCGTGATGTGTTTTACAACAAACCTGTTATTTGACGTTTTGACGATTTGACAAAACCACAGGGGCAGGGACCTTATGAAGGTACCTGGTTCTCAACTCAAACTGCTTTTTGACTGCCAGCTGGAGAAAGTACAAATAGTTGGTGCACAGGTTCCAACAGCGTCAGAAGCGTCAGAAATCTTAACCAATGGCATGGGTTTAAGGATAGTGACCTTTCTATACAAAGACAACATCTCCATACTTTTGACCTAGTTTTTGCAACTTGAAAAAGTACATTCAAGAAATCTTGCAAAGACTTAGAAAATCAAGAAGAAGAAATATTCCAAACAACTCAAGCTCAAGCGAACATAGTGTGTAGTTGTTTAGAAATACTTTCTTCCGATCTTACATTGTGAACTGATCCTAAAACTATAAAGGATTCAGCGTGGTTTGATCTGGAAATTCGAAGTTAGTTAGTTAAACTAATTTAGTGGGAAACCTGTGTGTTGCTTAGAAATTCTAAATCATTAGTAGGTTGATGGTTTAGTGGGCAGTCTGTAAGATTGCTTAGAAAATCCTAAGTTGTCTAGTGTGATAGATTAGTGGGTAGAGGAATCTCTACTTAGGCTCATCAAGCAATAGAGCTATTGCTTGACAGTGAGATTAAAAACTTTCTCTCACATTTTATGTAACATGTTTCCTTTTGCTTGTGAAGATTAGTGAAACAGTTTTGAAAATCCTGTGAGACAGGTCATGGTTTTACTCCCTTGAGCAAAGAGGTTTCCACGTAAAACTCCTTGTGTCATTAAACTGCATCTTTTTACATAAACTGCATTTTTGTGTGTCAAAGGACCTGGTCAATTGACTTGTTGTGGACGCACAAATTCTAACAAGTGGCATCAGAGCAGGTACTCTCTATTTGGTTAAAACCTAGAGAGTGATTCCTGTTCTAGAATGGCTGCTCCACTCAATCTGGAAGAGGGTCAGTCTTCGACTCGACCTCCTCGTTTCAATGGTCACTTCTATAGCTGGTGGAAAGTTAGAATGCATGATTTCCTTATGGCTAAAGATAGTGAACTGTGGGATATCGTCTTAGATGGACCATTTGTTCCAATGATTGAATAAAAAGATGGTGAAATCACTAGACTTGTTCCAAAGCCTAGACGTAAATACGATGAAGCTGACAGGAAGAAGATTGAAAAAGGCTACAAAGCAAAGAAGCTGCTTGTCTGTGGTATAGGTCCTGATGAGTTCAATCGTGTCTCAGCTTGTGAATCAGCAAAGGAGATTTGGGATTGCTTGAAAATAACTCATGAAGGAACTAAACAAGTAAAAGAATCAAAGATCGATATGCTTACCTCTCAGTATGAAAATTTCAAAATGAGAGAAGGTGAAACCATTCATGAGATGTTCACAAAGTTGTCATCAATCACAAATGAGTTGAGAAGTCTTGGAGAACCCATCAGTATGAGCAAGCAGGTCAGGAAAGTTCTTCGAATCCTTCCCAAGTCCTGGGAAAGCAATGTGGATGCAATCACTGAAGCAAAAGATTTGAAAGTGTTGACAATGGATGCTCTTATTGGAAATCTCAAAACTAATGAGATAAATCGAAGTTATGATCAGTCCAAGAAGGAAGCCAAGAAGGATAAGTCCTTAATGCTGAAACACAGATCTGAAGAAGGTTCCAGTGAAGATGATGATATGGCTTACCTTGTCAAAAGGTTTTAGAAGATTGTGAGAAAAAACAAGGGATTCAGAAAGGGAGCAAATGTTCCTCGAACTACAACTCCAAATTATACTTGTCACAAATGTGGAAAGGCTGGACATTTTGTAAGAGATTGTCCATCACTCAAAGCTGAAAACAAAGAATATGAAAGACCAAGAGGCGAGAAAGAAAAACTCAGGGACCTGGTACTTTATAAAAGTGATCGAAAAGCTGCTGCTGATTATGTGGTCAAGAAAGCTCTTGCTACATGGGGAGATTCTTCGAGTGATTCAGAAGACTTTGATGAACCTAATGATGCATCAATGGTGGTGGTTCATGATGAGAATAAAATATTCAATAAAATGTTTGCCTTCATGGCTTAGTCAGAAGATGAAGATGCTGAGGATAAGGTAACTCTTCTTGATTTTAAGCAAAATCTGAATACTTATTCTCTTAAAAGACTGAGAAAATTAGCAAATGTGATGATTGATTCTGTGATTGAGTTAACTTCTGAAAGAGATTCCATGAATGTTGAGTTTGAAAGTCTAAATGAAAACAGAGATAAAATTGGTGAGAAAATGGCTCTAATTGAAAGCAAAATGGTTGTTCTAGAATCTGAAAAACTAGAACTCAAAAACCAATTGTATCTGATGACTGAGAAGTCTGAAAAACTGAAAGGAAAGTCTACTAGTTTACATGTTGAGCTGGATGCTCCAAACATATGACTGGAGATACAAAAAACTTTCTCTCGCTCAAGGCACTTCAAGGTGGAGGTGTCTCTTTTGGTGATGGAAAGAAGGGGTATATTTTGGGTGTTGGTAAAGTGGGAAAAACTCTTGAAGAATCCATTGACAATGTGTACCATGTCAGTGGGCTGAAGTATAGTTTTCTGAGTGTGTCTCAAATTTGTGACAATGGGAATGAAGTAAAGTTTACATCTAAGAAGTGTACTGTAGTCAATCTGACTACAAAGAAAGTGATTCTCACAGCTCAAAGATGTAAAAACATGTATGTGGCAAACTTAGAAACATCTCATGGAGATGATATAACATGTCTAAGTGCTCAAAATGAAAATGCTGATCTGTGGCATAGGAGACTAGGTCATGTGAGCTCATCTTTATTGAATAAGCTGATTTCTAAGGACCTGGTACTAGGTCTACCAAAGCTGAAATTTTGTGAAACTAAAATCTGTGATGCATGTGTCAAAGAAAACATATCAGATCATCCTTTAAGTCAAAGAAGCAAGTAACTTCATCAAGAGTATTAGAGCTGCTGCACATGGATTTATGTTGACCCTTGAAAGTTCAAAGTAGAAGTGGAAAGAAATACATTCTGGTGATAGTTGATGATTACTCAAGATTCACATGGACAAGGTTTGTAAGATCAAAGGCAAAAACACCAGATGAATTGATAGTGTTTTTCAAAATGATTCAAACAAAATTGAATCAAGTGATAGCTGGAATCAGGTCTGATCATGGAACTGAGTTTGAAAACTCAAAAATTGATCAATTCTGTCTGGAAAACGGCATTAGCCACAACTTCTCAGCTCCAAGAACTCCCTAGCAGAACGGAGTAGTGGAAGGGAAAAACAGAACCTTGGTAAATATTGCAAGAACCATGATTATTGAGTCAAATCTTCCACAAAATTTTTGGGGTGAGGCAATTAACACAGCATGCCATGTCATGAACAGATGTTTGATAAGGTCACTGCTGAACAAGACTCCCTATGAACTACTCAACAACAGGAAACCTATGTTGAGCTATCTTAGGGCATTTGGATGCAAGTGTTTTGTTTTGAACAATGGGAAAGATGATCTTGTAAAGTTTGATCCCATAAGTGATGAAGGAGTGTTTGTAGGATACTCTTCATCAAGTAAAGCATACAGAGTTTTCAACAAGAGAACTCAATGTATTGAAGAGAGTGTTCATGTAGTCTTTGATGAAGATGGAAATCTGAAAATGATAGCATCAAATGATGAAGATGAGTTAAATGAGTTGTTTAAAGCTCAGAAAAGTGAAAGAAGTGAAGCTGAGACAGATGATCAGTTGAAGATTGACAATACTGATCAAAGTTCATCTGAAAAGGCTAATGAAGTTGATAAGCCTGAAGAGGAACCTGGTCCCATTCAGAACTCAAATCAAGATATCACTCACTCTCTAGAAAATGAGGACTCTTTTGATGAAGAAGAGGACACTGATCAGTTACACCCGTTAATATCAAGACCACGATGGAAACACTGTTCATCACATCCACTTGATAATCTCATTTCACCTCTGAACTTTGGAATTCATACTAGATCAAAAACAAGAAATCCAGTTGCATTTTCAGCTTTTATATCATCAATTGAGCCTAAGAATGTAAAAGAGGCATTGTGTGACGCAGACTAAGTTAACTAAATGCAATAAGAACTACATCAGTTTGAGAGAAGCAAGGTATGGTACCTGGTCCCACGACCTGCTGACAGAACTGTTATAGGAACTAGGTGGGTGTTCAGAAATAAGCTTGATGAAAATGGTGCGATTAAAAGAAACAAATCAAGATTAGTTGTTCAAGGATATAATCAGGAAGAAGGCATAGACTATGATGAAACCATTGCACCTGTTGCAAGAATGGAGGCTATTAGAATTCTTATAGCCTTTGCTGCCTTCATGGGGTTCAAGCTGTATCAAATGGATGTCAAAAGTGCGTTCCCAAATGGAAACTTAAAGGAAGAGGTGTTTGTTAAACAATTTCCTGGTTTTGAAGATGCTGAGCTACCAAATCATGTGTTCAAATTGAATAAGGCCTTGTATGGGTTAAAACAAGCTCCCAGAGCTTGGTATAAAAGATTATCAAAATTCCTGTTGAAAAATGGTTTCAAAAGGGGGAAAATTGACAATACCTTGTTCTTAATGAAAAGAGAACATGAACTACTTATCATATAGGTATATGTGGATGACATTATCTTTGGAGCTACATCGGAGCACTTGTGTGAAGAATTTTCATCATTAATGGGAAAGGAGTTGGAGATGAGCATGATGGGTACACTGACTTTCTTTTTGGGGCTACAAATTAAGCAATCATCAGAGGGAATCTCAATCAGTCAGGAGAAGTATACAAAGGAGTTATTGAAGAAATTTAACATGTCTGATTCCAAACCTATAGATACTCCTATGGGAACAAATACCAAGCTTGTAACTGATGAAAGTGATTCTCTTGTGAATTAAACTATGTATAGGGGAATCATTGGATCTTTGTTGTATCTGACTTCTAGCAGACCTGACATTGTATACAATGTGGGAATGTGTGCTAGATTCCAAGCTTGTCCTCGAGATTCACATTTAAAGGCCGCCAAACGGATTCTGAGATACTTGCAGAAAACAGGGGACCTAGTCCTTTTCTATCCAGCTGGTGACTCTTTTGATCTTTTAGGTTTTGCAGATGCTGATTTTGCAGGATATCAAGTAGATAGGAAGAGCATTTCAGGGATGGCACATTTTCTTGGATCCTCCCTTATTTCTTGGGGAACAAAGAAACAGAATTCAGTGGCTCTTTCAACAGCTGTAGCTGAATATGTAGCAGCTGCTGCATGTTGTTCACAACTGTCATGGATTAAGCAACATTTAGAGGACTTCGGAGTAAGCATCAAGTCAATACCTCTCATGTGTGATAATACAAGTGCTGTCAGTATGGGAAAGAATCCTGTTCACCATAAGAGAACCAAGCATATTGATGTGAGACATCATTTCCTGAGAGATAATGTTGAGAAAGGAAATATTGTGCTGACTTACTGCCCAACAGAGGAACAAATTGCAGACATCTTCACCAAGGCTCTAAGCAAAGATCAGTTTGAGAGTAACAGGCTGAAGTTGGGCATGATGAATTTGAATTGATCTCAAAGTCATTCAAGCTTGGAATTTCCTTGGTGGCTAAAATTTGTAGTGCATGTATCCTCTTTATTAATAATAATATGTCTTGTAAGATCAACGTTGTACCTATTGGAGGTATACATTCATAAAAGATGCGCAAAAGCAAAACATAGCCAGAGCCATTCAGGAATGGTGCTTAAGTTGCATTAAGAGAACTGGTCCCTACAGAGGTTAGCTTTCTTTACATTAATTCTAAACTAGCATGAAGAGACCGTTGATATAGCCATGTGTCAGTCATCGGTCATTCTGACCGTTAGTCCCATAGCTGGAAACACCAAACGATGCGTCAAATCTTAGGGACCTGGCACCGTTTCTTTTCTTTTTATTCATACTCTCCCCTCTCTAAACTTCTTCATATTTTTTATTCTCCTCTGAAAACCCTAAAATACTCTCTCTCTCTCTTCTCTCTGTTGTGGTTCCTTTACTTTTCTTTTCTTCCTGACTGATAAAAATGTCGGAACCATCATCCTCATCAAAGAAGATGATCGCATCTTTGAGTGAGATCGACCCAGTATCTTTCTACACTCCATCATCTTCAGGTTAGAAATCCAAAGTTCCAACAACCTCCGGAATCAGTCCTTCTTTGGATAACCCCCAACCCCCGTTTCATTCTATCGATCTAAACAGTCCTAGCCTTTCTCTTGTACCTGGTCCCTATCTAAAAATGCTTTCAGATACCCTTTTTGAGGGTGACTTACCAGAGAGCAAAACATCTGAGTCAAATATCTTGGCTGCCGTGAAAGATTGGTCATTGAGAGTCTCACTATGATAAGAGAAGAAGCAAGACTAGAGGAATGTGCAAACCCCCTGAATGACGACATCAGAGAAACACAACCTATTTTTGATAAAACTCCAGATTTTGGGAGATATCCTTCCTCTGACTCTTTTGACGAAGAAGATGTTAAACGTCCTATTCAGTGGTCGCTGCAGAAAAGAGATGAAATTATCTCTAAAAAGGGAAAATAAAAGGTAGTGGGAGGTGAATCAATATGAAAACCAGTCACTAGATCTGACTCAAAGAAAATGCTAGGCAATGCTATGAAAGCCAGCCCAAAATCCACAGCCAGAAATCAAAGTGCAAGAATCTTCAGAGTGTCAAAATTCCAAATGCCTTTGTCTGCTGTGGTGGAAGTCTCTGGAGAAGAGTCTGATGGGGGATCTGGTAAGAAAAATTCAGGAAAAGTGAAACAAAGTGTACAAAAGAATTCTAACAACACGAAACCCACAAAGGCGGTAGTGATAGGAAAAAGGAAGAGAAAAACATCTACAATAGAAACTAAGAAGTCTGAATAGGGACCTGGTCCTCAAGTGCAAGTGGATGAAGGTTTGGTCAACAAGCAAGAAATTGTTGATAATTTGAGTAAGCAATCTGTCTTGGCTGGAAGGGTGTTCGACATGAACATTGTTCATCAACCTGGAATGGACTTTCTTCATGATATTGTAGAAATTCAATCATGGATACATTTATTTGACTTTAAGTCTCCTGTTCTTCATGAGGAAGAGGTCCGTGAATTTTACTACAATATTTCATTTAGGGAAGATGGCAGTATACATACCAGAGTGAAAAACATTGTTGTTCGTCTTGATGAAGACCTGATGGGAAAAATTCTTGGAGTACCTCGAGGAGGTATCAGGTCCGTAGTTGGAAAGGCTTGTTCGGTGGAATTTGTTAAGACTTGTTCTAAGCTCCCAACTACCAGATGTGCTGGTTTGTTCAAGAAATTGATGAAGAGTGAATTCCAGTTGGTATTTGAGTTTGTCAACAAAATCCTCCTTCCAAGAACTGAAAAGAGGACTTCAGCAACTTCTGCTGATTTGTTTATCATGGAGTCATTGTGCAAATTTGAATCTCTGGATCTTCCCGGACTTATGCTCGAACACATGTACAAAACTATCATTGAGCGAAAAGGGAAGCATGGTATGGGTTATGGATACTTTTTAACTAAAGTATTCAAACACTTTAACATTCCTCTTGGTGTTGGAAAAGTTGGTACTGTGAAGCAATCCTTCTCTGAGTCTACTTTGGTTGAATGTGAATGCATAGAAGGGAAGGAAAATTCTAAGAGCAAAGTGGCTCAACTTGTTGAAAACCAGGATCAACTAAAGCATGAGTTGGAAGAGTTGACTATGAGGTTGAGTAGTAGGGATGCAAAACTTGCTATTCTTAAGGCAGAGCTACTCAAGGCGCAGACTATGGGACCTGGTACCTCTGTAGTTCAAGAACTGAAGCAGGAAAATTGCAGAACTGAGGGCCAAGATTGTTGCTTTACAAGAGAAAGCAATAAAGGACAATGATGATGCTAATACTCGACTTACTCTTATCATTCAGACCCTTTCCCATCAGCCTCCCCCTTCATAGTCCGTCCTGTCATTCCCCTTTATGCTTTTCTTGTGTGTGGCTTATCTACCATGTCTTTTGTATCCTAGTTTAATTTTAATGTATTGAATGTTATCTCTGAATTGCTATTAATCTTGTTCCTCTTTTGTTCTGGCAAATGTTTGTTGTTTATTGTACTCTTTTATGCTTGATTGCCAAAAGGCTTTGATCTTACTTGGCTGCATTATTGATAACATTGGTTTACTGTGTCGCTTTTTAATGATGCAAAAAGGGGGAATTTTTATGTGCGAATGGTTCAGGGGGAATGGGATATGTGCTTCAGGGGGAAAACAGGAAAACATTTGGTTGTTGGTCTGTGTTATGGCTGGTTTCTGGTCTTTGTGAGTTTTTTGTTCACTACAGGCATATGGACAAGCAATTCAGGGGGAACAATAAACTTTGTAATAGTTTGTGATGTGTCGAAGTCTGGAGTATAGTTTGTCATCATCAAAAAGGGGGAAAATGTTATTTGAAGTTTTGATGATTTGACAAAACCACAGGGACCTTGTGAAGGTACCTGGTTCTCAACTCAAACTGCTTTTTGACTGTCAGCTGGAGAAAGTACAAACAGTTTGTGCACAGGTTCCAACAACGTCAGAAGCATCAGATATCTTAACCAATGGCATGTGTTTAAGGATAGTGACATTTCTATACAAAGACAACATCTCCATACTTTTGACCTAGCTTTTGCAACTTGAAAAAGTACATTCAAGAACTCTTGCAAAGGCTTAGAAAATCAAGAAGAAGAAATATTCCAAACAACTCAAGCTCAAGCGAACATAGTGTGTAGTTATTTAGAAATACTTTCTTCCGATCTTACATTGTGAACTGATCCTAAAACTATAAAGGATTCAGTGTGGTTTGATCTGGAAATTCTAAGTTAGTTAGTTAAACTAATTTAGTGGGCAACCTGTGTGTTGCTTAGAAATTCTAAATCATTAGTAGGTTGATGGTTTAGTGGGCAGTCTGTAAGATTGCTTAGAAAATCCTAAGTTGTCTAGTGTGATAGCTTAGTTGGTAGAGGAATCTCTACTTAGGCTCATCAAGCAATAGAGCTATTGCTTGACAGTGAGATTAAAAACTTTCTCTCACATTTTGTGTAACAGGTTTTCTTTTGCTTGTGAAGTTTAGTGAAACTGTTTTGAAAATCATGTGAGACAGGTCGTGGTTTTACTCCTTTGAGCAAGGAGGTTTCCACATAAAACTCCTTGTGTCATTAAACTGCATCTTCTTACATAAACTGCATTTTTGTGTGTCAAGGGACCTGGTCCATTGACTTGTTGTGGACGCACAGATTCTAACAAAACCAGTTTGAATGAAACAAATACACACCAAGTATTTATGGTTTTCTCACAATTCAAACAAATAAAAAATATTGATTTACTTACTTTACTTCTAAAGCAATACTTTGTCCTGATTGATCGATTGGTTTGCATATATTATCTTGAAGCCCAAAGAGGGCCTTGCATTCTATGAAAGAGTATCTGCTAAGAATCGCCCTTGTGCATCCCAGTGTCTCCTTCAAAATTGTTGATATTGAAAGGTCTGTCTCTGTTAAACTATCTAGGTAACTTAAGGATCTAGTTTCTTAGATTTGTTCATTTGCATGCCATGAGGATGACCTGCTTGTGCTTCTCCTTCCCCATTGCTGCTATTGTCAAGTCGATTTGGGATTCTTCTGAGTTCCCTAAATAAATTGAATTCAACTGATTGTTCTATCAAGCTCTCAGGATACATCTCAGGTCCTCAGGTCCTGATGTTTACACAGTGAAGGTATACCGGCCCAAGTTGATGGATAAGAGATGTGATACATTATCTTTTCTAATTTTTGTTAATATATCTGTATCCACTTATTTCAGTATATTTTTCTGACCTAAGAAAACGGAAAACTGAACTTTCTTTAACATTTACTATATTGGATGCTTGTTTTGTATGGTGTTTTTGTATCAATTCAAGTTTTGTTTCCAAAGGACCAATACATAAACAAAGCGATGAGTTTTGACAGTGCCTCTGACACTGAGCAGCAAAGTAGATCTCAGATATATCCACTGTTTTTGTTTAACCTAAACTGCCCAAGATCGTTACATGATTTGACTTCTGGAGCCTTCAAAGACCTTTGTAGAATATAAGGTGAGATTTTGTGTTGGTGTTCATAATGTAGTCGTTGGGGGTTTGGGAATTGAGTCGGAGTCTTTGGATTTATTTTGTAGAATTGAGTTTGTTCTCTCATTGCACAAAAAATTCATACTAACGCAAAACTAACTTTTATATTTAGTACTTTTTCAACCACCATCAAGAATCCTCTTAGTTATAAGCCTCAGAAAACCAATCCAGATATTATTCAATTCCAAAGCAGAGTTAATATTCCCTTCTCATGTAGCTGTGTTGATGGGGAGTTCATGGGCCATCAGTTTGGTGTGCAGGTCAACTAGTACTACTTATCCGATAATCGCTCGTCTTTATTGTTCAAACCTTACAACAGTTGAAAAGTTGCAGGAGTCTAACAGTTATTATCCTAACAACGTTCCTGCAAATGCTATAGTAAATATTATCATGAAGTGCTCTTGTGGGGATAGACATGTTTCAAAAAATTATGGACTATTTTTAACTTTTCCTCTTTGCACTGACAGAATTTGGTTACAGTAGCCAATGAATTTAATCTACGACAGAAGTTGTTGGGAGACTATATCCTGAAGCAAATTCAGCTGGGGAAGTGGTCTGGTTTTCATTCCTGGAAAAGGTAATTGATCTCTTTATCAAGGCTTTTATACTCATATTCTTTGCATATTTTAAGTACAATTAGTCAAATTCGGATTAGGTTTTACAGAAAAGTATGCAGAATCATTAAAAGGGAACCTGCTCATTGTATATTATCGGGAAGGAATAATTTTGCATACTACAATCATAGTGAATTTTCGGATCATTTGACACACTTGGAGATCTGTTACTGTATATGCCAAGTATTGGCTGATATTATAGTTTTCTTTTAGATCTCTATTTCTGAAATTTATTACAGATCAAAGTAGAACTTATCCACCATTAAGAACTTCTACAAGGTATTCTCCAACCCCAGTGAGCTCCTAATCATTTCAGGAATGCGTATATGGTAGCTAATTGTTTTTTCTTGCTTTTCACAGCTCAAAAGGTTGGTATTTACTACAACAGTCGCACTGTTTTCAACTTATCAATCTACTAAACATTGTGTTATTGACAGGAATCTCAGGTAGGGCAATAGCTGGCATAAGTTCTTGTGGTAGCCCTTTTAGTGTCTTGCATGTATCTTACCTTTTATAGAGGCAGGAAAACGGAAGAAAATTGTTTCTTAACTTGGAATCTTACAAACACAGTAGTAATAAGCATGTCCCTGGTAATTTTATTGATTTCAATCTTACTGATGTATGCTTAATTACCCGTCAAACTCTATGGTGGAGATGAAGGAAAGCACTAAGATATTAGTGGACAACCAAGCCGCCATTGCTATTTCTCACAATCCAATTTTTCATAGAAAGACCAAGCATTTCAATGTGAAGCTATATTTTCTTAGAGAAGTGCAAGAGGATGGCTTAGTGAATCTTGTATATTGCATAACAGAAGAGCAGCTGACTGATATTTTTACAAAAGCTCTTCCGGCAAGCAAATTTGAGTTCGAGAGAAAGGAACTTGGAATTTGCAGCTCTTGATGCAAGGAGTGTTGAAATTGGCCTCATGAGCTGTTAATTGATGTTGAATTGGCATAATGACATGGCTGCTGATGTGTTTTCTCTTTTCATAAGATAGATATTTTTTGTTTTAGTCTTTCACTTGTGAGTTTCATAGTCTTTAGGCATGTAGAGTTGTTGGTAGACTTAGTGCCTAGTTAATATGAAGATTCTGTTTTCAATTACTGCATTTTATTTACTGCAAATTGTTAGGAGTTCCTTCTATTTAAATACTTCTTCTTGCAGCTTAATAAAAGATCTCTTTTTCTTCTTCCGCCGTATGTTTTTCTTTAGCCGTGAACACCAACAACTATATTAATCATTCTATTTCTAAAGGTTATCGAAAATTTTAAGTGAACAAGTAAAAGTGAATGTATGGACGCACTAGTAATGAAAAATTTGAAACATTTTGTCTGTGGAAAATTGGGGAACTTGTCTCCATTTGAATGTCAAACTCCAAACCCCTAGGTGGTGTGCAAAAGTCACAGCCACAGTGTTTTTTCATCCTCAGTGTAAAAGTTCTTTTCTAGTGTCAACGTATAGAAGTTAAAAGTCATTTGTAATTTTATGCAGGGTTCCATGTAGGTGAAATAAGATTCACTAGCAATGGTTTTAGTTACTTCAACTTGGTTTTAGTCACGAATGTCGCGGGTGCAGGTAACATTACGAAGGTTATGGTGAAGGGTACGAGGACTAACTGGATAACATTGAGTCGTAATTGGGGTCAGAACTGGCAAACCAACTCCATTTTGGTTGGTCAGCCATTGTCATTCAGGGTCACAGCTAGAGATAAACGCAAATCTACCTCGTGGAACATAGCCGCATCACATTGGCAATTTGGTCAGACATTTGCTGGAAAGAACATTAGAGTCTAAATAGGGCAATGAGGTGATCATAATACAGTATGTAAGACTCGTGGTTTGTGTACTTTGAGTTTTTATTTGTTTAGATTCTAATGAATTCGTCTTTTCTCTTTTGACATTTTAAAGCTGTTTTTTTTTTTGGATATTCCATGGAAAAAAACTTGGTCGCACCCGGTGTTTAAATTAAACCAATGTATATTACATTCATCACTTCGATGCATCATCAAGATAATTAGGACTAAAACATATACTACAGTAATGAGATAAGATGTCAATTCAAAATGGAAAAACAGATTCTAGATGCTATTCAGTCTTTGAAAGTTTGAGATAACTTTGATGCTACTACTACTCAAGTGCACATTTGCTTTTGCTATTACATAGACAATCTTGGATTCTCTAAAGCAAGTGTTTTGGATTTCTTTCTTTTCAAGGAACCTACTTCAAATTGTTCAGTTTCTTTTGTCTAAAACAGATATCACCATAGAGAAAAGGTATAACATGCCATTCGAAAAATGGTACGTAAACTATAACCATGAAAGTTAATGCTGCTTCTTCCCTCTACCGATCTTCAACTTCTGGAGAGCAAATGTTATTCCTTCATTGAGGGTAGCTTTCCTTCCTAGCTTATAGTTCCACAACTCTGTTGTTATGCATCTGCCACTGGGACCTTCATTAATTTCCATCAAACAAGCAGTTACCAAATCATATGCGGCTTCTCCAAACTCATGCTTCAACCTGTTCAGCCTTTCGTCGTTATCATCAATAATGATTTCCTACCAAGACACAAGGAGTAATTATGTTCTAAGTATTTTGATTCAAGGGGATAAAGATATGGAAAGCAACTAGTATAAGTCTATTATATGGGATTATTACCTTGGAACCATTTTCTCTTGTTACATCTTTGAAGGGATGCCAATTGGGATCCACAAGGTGATGCTCCCAGATTGAGCACAACTGAGTAGCTTTTAAATCTGCATCTGGTCCAAGGAATTTGCTCTTGGTTATCTCACGAAATCTTGCACTATCAAGTTCTCCCATTCTCTTGACACCAATGGAAGCTCGAAAAGAGTGCTTCTTTATCAACTAAATGCCATGAAACATGTTTCATTTGTCAAAATTTTAACCTTGTAAGAATACTTGAATGTTCAACAACATAGACTATAAAAGAAGCTCAGTTGATGGTGCATGAAATTTGCAAAAGGTTCAGAACGAAAACTGAACATGTAACGAACTGAACTTGCTATAGTCTGCTCCTAATAATTCTGATGTTCTTACTCCATTTGAGGAAAAATGGAAACTTGAGTCTTATTCACAAAATAGATAAGGGTATTGCAGAACTTGAAAGAGTTGTACTTACATCGATCAGCTCCTTCCTGGCATCTGTTAACTCAACATTTGCCCGCTGCTCTTTAACAACTAGAGCTTGATTCAAAGCTTCAAGACCTTCTAGTTCTTTTTTTTCTCATTTAGGCTCTCTTTGATCTCGTCTAATTTTTTCTTCACCTCTTGGTCATCTCCCATTTGTTCAGTTACATTCTTGGCCCCTGTGAGACGTTCAATCTCCAACTTTAGCGCTTGCTTTCAGTCGAGTTTCTTTTGAAACTCCATGTTCTTCTGACGGAGAGTTCTTTCGCCTTCTGCATGTAAGATTTTCAAGAGATAAGAGACTAACTACATAACTACATAAATTGAGTAAACACACAGAATGAGCTTACAACCTTCTGTTCATCTGTTTGAAGCTCTGACGTTTGGCCTCGATTGTATTAGCCAGACTAGAGACAAGCGAATCAGCTTGGCGCTTCTCTTCTGCCTCAACCTCAGAGATGGATTTTAGATCTCCATTTTTTCGCAGATAGTCACCAATCATATCTGATGAATTGTAATCATCAGCCTTTGCAACCCAACCATATAATTTATCTCCCTTATATTGTGAAACTAAATAGTCCTTCTTCCCTTGATGTTGTGATTCATATATATCCTGAAACTTAATTGCATTCGCAAATCCCTTCCAATCATTTCCAAATTCAAACACCGCTTTCCTGAATGACCCCTATAGTTCCACAACGGACATACCCTCATTGGATTAAACCCTTTCTTTGTCATATCATTCCTCTGCCATGAGCCACTCTTTCCCACATAACGTCTACCATTCAACTGAACAGGAAGATTTGCTACAATTCCCATCCAAGGAAATGAATATTTCTCATCAACATCATTTCCATAATCATGTGTTGGCTGCAAGTCAGTTTCCATTTCGTCAGACACCACAAGAGAATCTTTTTTCTTCAAGTACTTTGTTAGGACTAAATGTTTGGCCTTATCGTTCAATTTCCTGCGTTGTGACCCGCCGTTACTCACTCCTAAAGAATGTTGGACAAGATCATTGAAGCTATAAGCCTGCTTCTTTTGTCCAGGACAGAATGGAGATTGGTTAACTTCTCATACCATTTATTAGCATATTCTTCCATCTCTGACTCACTGATATCTGTTTCCTCTTCAGATGACATCTTTCAGAAAACCTAAAACCAAAAGAACTGGATAATCTTCAAAAATAAGTTAAACATGAATAATGAAAACTATAAAATTTTCACATAAATCCCAGTTTTCACAAACAAATTTAGATGGAAAAAATAAACATGAATAAACCAAATTTTCTGAATGTGACTGAAGGATAAGTGAAACTAGGTAAATTACATGTGCTTCGCACGGGATTGAACTATGTTATTAAGCTCACATTGATCATTTGGTTATATTCGAATTTTCGATATATACACTACATTGTCAAGATCATTTTATCCTAAGGCAATCAAAAATCTTAAAAATGCTATATATTTGTTTATTTTTTATTTTTCTATAAAAAAATTATGAGTCAGAGATATTTTAAGTATAAGAAAGAAGTTTAAGAAATCTCCATGGAAATAGTTTGTCAGAAATAATGAAATTTTCTAAAATCCAAGAACCTATATAGAACAACATTAAACGTTAAAGAAGAGACCAAAGATCCTCGAACAACAACACTCCCAAGTAAAGTGGAACATCACATCCATACAAGAACATAATTAACTAATTCAAATGGAGGACCTTCGGCTCCTTTCTTATGACCCTAAAATTGTTAGTATCATAAATGGTTTTTCTCTTCATCTCAGAATAGTCAATACTATTGCTTAGGTTTCACATCACAAGCCCAACTTATTTGGAATTGAACCATAGTTATTGTTATGATTATATTATGCAGTTACAAAAAAATTAATGCAATTATCAACCAAGCAATAGGAGACATCATTCAAAACTATATTCTAAACCAAAATTTTTACACATAACATATTAAAATCTCAAAGCATAACTTTCTGAGTGTTTGAACTCACAAATATCCACAAATAATAATAAAGACAACCTTACTATCCTAACAATCAAGAAGAAAAAGGCATGTTGCTTAACATATATTTTTCAAAAAGATAGTTTGTCAATTTGTATCCAAGTTTAAACCTCACAAATTTAATTGAAAGAAGCCAAAAGAAAGAGTTATTATTTCTTTATCAAAAAATAATAAAAAAACTTTATCAAAAGAAAGAGTTATCACTACGGCAAAAATGATCTTTAGTGACAATTATAAATGTCCCTGGAAAAAATTCATATCAACATTGCATCTAATGACAATTAATAAATCTAGGTAAAGGCTCTAGCATTATTCGTTACTGTGAATATTCATTACCGATAAAAAATATTTTTTTAGTGTATTTTTGGACATTTGTTAGTTTCAAGAAAAATTGATCTCTTACTATGCCTAAAAAGAAGAGACAATAAAATATGACAAATTAGTTAACTTGTGATCAAAGAAGTGAACTAATTGTCTCTATACTAGTATTCTAGGAAGGGTACAATTGCATATAAAATATTTGTACCTAAGAATGAACAATCAAAATAATATAGTAAATGTGACAAAGAAGAGAGCAATATGTTTGGTTCTTTTAACAAACATCAGCATTGGTTGTGTATTAGTTATCTTATATTTATTGTTCTGTGCTATCAAATATAGCACAACCCACAAGAAAGCTTCCGAAAAAGTATAAAAACTATAGAAAGAGACAAAATAGAAAATAAATTTTCAATCATCCTCATTGAAATTTTTAACGGAGTTAAAAAGAAAAAGACACAAACATAGAAAAAAGAAATTGCAATAGATACATGAATTACTATGACTTATAGTAAAAAATTAAGCTTCATTAGATAGGAGGAAGAAAACTTTGATGTGAAACACGCTTCATAAGAAGCTTAATTAATATATTTAAACTCAACTCCCCTATAGCGAAAAAAACTAAAATAATAGTGGCAGAAATAAAAAATTTTCTATAAAAGAACCAAATATAATGAATTGAACCATTTTAGGAGTTTTATGAGTTGTGGACTGAAAGGTTCAAGAGTAGTAATGTCACATTGTGATCAAAATCATATTTCTTAGTGTATATGAATAAACCTGTAGGGAGGGAAGAAAGAAAAGATCAATTTTCAATCATCCTTGCTGAAATTTTTAACAATATTTAAAAAAGGTCACCTATATAGTAAAAAGAAATTGCCATAGTTATATGAATAACTATGACTTATGGTAAAGATTAATCTCCTTGAATCAAGAGGATGAAGACTTTAAGGAATAAAACAAACTTCATAAAAAGCAAACTTAATGTATTTGAATTCGAATACCCTATAATGAAAAAAAACTACAAATATAGTGACAGAAAATCCCTCTATTTATATTAAACAAAGTGTAGGTCACAACTCTTTGGAAAATTACAACCTTTCGGAAAGGTCACAACCTTACATAAAAGTCACAACTTTTCATAAAAGTCGCAACTTTTGTAAAAGTCATAACTCTTCCTAAAGGTCGCAACTTTTCACAAAAGTCACAACTTTTCATAAAAGTCGCAACTTTTCATGAAAGGGAAAGGTTAGTTTTGGTAATAAATAAATTTAAAGCGGAATCCTTGTTTGTGGTTGCGCCACGTAGGCGGGTCTAGGGTTCTCTTTATATATATATATATATATATATATATATATATGAGATATGTATGATGATTAGAGAATCAAATGTTTTGTTTTAAAAGGTGTGAATGGAAAACAAAGAGTTGCGATTTTTATGAGAATTGCGACTTTTATGAAAAGTTGCGACTTTATGAAGAGTTGCCACTTTTATGAAAAGTTGTGACATTTATGAAGACTTGTGAAATTTATGAAGACTTGTGACTTTTTATGAAGACTTGCGACATTTATGAAAAGTTGGGACTTTTATGAAAAGTTGGGACTTTCATGAAAGGTTGTGACCTTTCTGAAAGATTGTGACTTTTCCAAAGGTTTGTGACCAATCTGGTAAGGCACAAAATTGTACGAAATAGAAATAAATTTTTGTTGAGAAAAATCTATCTCGCAGAGAGCTTTGCAAACTCAATATTTTATTTGTTCGTACTTTCTAGAGTCCAACTATTTGTGACATGAACACTTGGGATATGTCAATCACAAAATCTTGTAACGAAAACTGATCAACTTAGAAGTTTTGTCTAATTTTGAGTGCAATAAATAAAAAATGTCAAGTTTGTGTAGAATCTAATCAAACTGATTGTTATTAACATATATATAGTAATATAACCGTAACTACAAAAAAATAATATGAAAATCAAAGTAAAAAAGAAACAATAAATAGTAATAGAAATCAAAGGATAAGAAACACCAAAATTAAAAATCCAACAGTGACTACTAAAATGGAAGAATAATAAAATAACATAGTGCTACCTAATAATTCTTTACCTAATGGGTATACACAAAAATAAATTGCAATAGAAGATTATGTAGGGACAAAGGAACCAAATAACAATGCTTATTCGGCTAATCAGTCTTTTTGGACCTATGGCAACAAGATTCATTGAAGAAAAAATCTTTTCTTCTTATTTTTTGGGTTTTTTATTTAGATTTTTTCCATATTCTTTTGATGAATTAATTGAATGCAGGTGAAAATAAGTTTACTAACAAGAACTATTGAGGTTGAAGTATCAAATTCAAATTGTGAATGAATAGTTTTTACCTTTTTACAAATAGAGTTAAGAAAGAAACTAAGGGGTCGTTTGATAGAGTGTATTAGAAAATATAATTCATGCATGCATTAGGTGTGTGTATTTGTAGTACCTTGTTTGGTACACTTTTTCATGCCAAGTATAACTAATGCAAGAATAAGTTTTACACTCTATTGTGTATTCAGTTATGTATTACTACTACCAAGGAATTCTAGGTATTAGTAATACACAACATTTTAACACTTGCATTAGATAAATAATTACAAAATTACCCCTAAAGCTTATTCATTTTCTTTGTTGTCATAAGTTTTTATTTTTATTTTGGTTTGATTTTTGGTGTCTTTTAATTTTTTGGTGTCTTAATAGGCTTTATGACCTCTTGAGTATCTTTATTTTTTTAAAAAAATAATCTAATTTCAATATAATTTAATTAAAAATTTTACTATTGTGACAATAAATATGATAAAAAAAATTATTTTCCAACACTTCACAGAAATATTTTGATGCAATAGTACAAGTATTTAATATTATTTTTGAAAAGAAAAAGAAAAAGAAAGAGAGTTAAATGATGTTTTAACAAAGATTTTTTTTTATGTTTTAGCAAAGAACTTTGTTGCAAAGGAAGTGTACAAATAAATTAAGTGTGAAGGTATATTTGTAAACATATATTTTATAATAGAAATTATGCAAGATTCGTTATTTCTAATACATCAAACCAAACAATGTAAAAGAAATAATGCTTGCATAACTAATGCAAGCACTAATAATGCAAACATTACTAATGCACCTTATTTTGCACTATTCTTAGACACTCTACCAAACGACCCCTACAGGTGAAAAAAAAGAAAAAGAATATAGCATATTCCTTGTACTTTTGTTGCTGAAATGCAAAGGAAAGAAAAATAATATACGCGGATCTTACTCTTACTCATAAAAATAAAAATAAAAATATTTTCAATAAATTTTGGAATTCATGAAAAAAAAATTAAAGCAAAATATTTTACAAGTGAAAATGACAAGAAATAAAACTGAAAAAGGTAATCGTTCGGATTTAGGGGTACCTAAATTAATTATAGATTATGAGACAAAAATATCTTAAAATCAAAGAAAGTCTAATTAGCAAAAAAAAAAATACAATTATAATTTTTATTATTGGAGATCAAAAATTTCATTTCACTAACACCATACGAATTTTTAAAAAAAATGAAACTTCCATTTATTCATTGAAAATGAAAACATTAATTTAACAGTTATTGTAACATAACAACATAGATTATATCAAAAACTAATCACAAAGACCAAAAGCCCTTGAAATTTTTAAAATAAAAACTTGTACCCCCAAAAGATTCAGCATTGTTATTTCAGATCCTCTCCCCCCCCCCCCCCTCCTCCCCTTTATTTTTGGACCATCGTATTACATTCATATGCTAAGATCATCCAAGACACTAAATTCACCCAACAAGTATCCACAATCAACAATTGAAAACCCCAATTTTATGTAATATTATCACCTCGTTACCTTCTGAAATATTCAGTCATATCTCCTTAATAGTTCTTCATCCATTTCATTTGCAATTTCTTCTTTGATTTTTTCCTTAACTCTATTTGACGGATTCAAATTTCTAGAAACACCCATTGATGATTTTTTAGATTCATCACTCGAACAAGTTCTTTTATCAGATTCTTCATAAATCTAACTTGATTTTGCATTAGTTATGACTAGTTTTGCAAATTCCAGCTTCTTAGACTTGTAACTTTCAGAAGCTTCGTCAACAATGGTAAAAGTATTCAACCAAATCATATTTTTTTTTAGATTGGGGTGTCTTATTTCACCACAAATTTATCATTCTTATTCTTTCAAACACCAAAAGAATACAATGTGATACAACTTTTTAATGTTATTTTTTGGAATTTCATGATTGGAGAATTTTATTTTAATAAAAAGGTGGTGGGGGCGGGGGGCTATTTCAATAAAGAAGAGAGTAGAAAAACAATCTTTTTGGTAAATTTATTACTTCAATAAAGATATTTCAAAGCAATATTTTGCAAGTGAAAATGACAAAATAAAAATGAAGGAGATAATCTTGTGAATTAGGGTTCCCAAATTATATTTAGAATATGATAACAAAAATATCTTAGAATCAAAAAAATTCTAATCACAGAATGAAAAAAATGCTAAATATAGATAATAATGGAGTAACAAAATTTCATTTCACTATCACCATACTATTTTTCTTTAAAAAATTTAAATTTAATTCCATTCATTAAAAAGTAAATCATTAATTTAATGATTATTGTAACATGAAAACATAGATCGTATAGAAAATTGAATCACAAAGACGTAAAACCCCCTGAAAGTTTCTAAAATTAAAAGTTGTACCCCGATAGTGCTAAAATTGCTATTTTGGACCCCTTTCTCTCCTTTTTTGGACCATAAAACTACTTATCTATGCTAATATCATATGTAGCACTAAATTCACCAACCAAATATGCAGATTTATCGACAACTGAATACCCTAATTTATGTGAAATTTTCACTTCGATGCCCTTTGAAATTTTCAGCAGGTCCCCTTGAATAGTTTTTCATCCTTTTCATTCTAGATTTCTTCTTTGATTTTTTCCTCAATTTCCTTTGATGGATTCGAGTTTCCAGTAACACCTATTGATGACTTCTGTTTAGATCCATCACCCCAACAAGTTTTTTTATCAGATTTTACAAAAATCTGATCTTTTTTTGCTTTTTTAGCTGTGATCAGTTCTTCATACTCAAGCTTCTTAGACTTGTATCTTGCAGAAGCTTCATCAACAGTGGTAAAAGTACCCTGCCAATGTTCTTATTTTAATTTTGGTGTCTGATTACAACTCCAAATTTAACAGGATACAATTTAGCACAATCTTTGTTTGATGTTATTTTTTGGGATTTCATGATTGGAGAATGTTTTATTAAGAGGGGGGAGGGGAGAGGTAGGGCTATTTCAATAAAGAAGTGAGTAGAAAAGCAAATCAAGAGATGAAAAATAAAAGCTAAATGATGAATATGTGACAATTGGCAGGTTGGCTAAAATTTAAACAGGGGCATAATTAATGAATCAAGACAAGAAATGTGTCAAGATTCAATCTAGCCTAAGTTGAAGATTTTAAAAAACACATTTCTATGTAAAAATAATTAGTCAAATTCTCCGGGTAATCTTTTATATTTTTGAGAAATTGCGGCGTTTGATTTTTTATCGCCTACATATCCAATCTATTAATGTTCTAATTTGATAAGGAATATTGAAATTCCCCAATTTGATAGAATTATCAAATTGTCGCAAGGTGGATGAAATGGAGGCGTGCATCCAGAATCATCTGTGATAAGAAGGTGCTAGCAAAGCTTGCAGGCACATTACCCAACGATAAAGACTAACTATTTTGTATAGGGCGGAGAGTTTTCCATTCAAGAACTCTTACGTTAAGAAGTATAGAGTTGCATAAATAAGGATTTTTTGATGCATGCGTGTGTAGATTAGGAGATATATGATTAAAATGAGGATATTTTGACAATCTTGGAGTTACTTCGGTGGAGGACATGATGCAAGAAATGAGATTTAGATAGTTTAGACATGTGAATAGGGTATATCCGGATATCTGGATTTTTGTCCTCACGTCAATTAATTCATTCATGAAGTCATGTAAAGATTCTTGAGCAGTTCTCAAATTTTAGCCCCATTCTTTATCAATGGAGGTTTTGAGTTCTTGAGCTGAGGGTCCTGCGATTCAGTGGTGTTTAATGATAGATTTTAAGTGAGATCTTTGTAATTTGTGTTGGATTTATGATTGAAGAGAGTTCGGAAGAAACCAATTGATTGTATTTGAGTTAGGACCCGAAATTAAAGACAAATTTTTCAAATTTCTGGGTCAGCACTAGGGCATTGCGCCTCCATAGTGCCAGGAGGGCTGGATTCCTGCGCCTCAAAGTACTCCGAGTACTTTGGGGCTGGTGTGACGCGCCACTGATGGGTCAAGGTCGCTTGCCCCTTTTTCTACTCCGTTTCTCATTCCGTATTTGTTCCTTTGAATTGTGTCATCTTTTTTTTCTTGATATTAACTCTTAAAATATTCATTTATAATAGAAAGATACTACATAAAGTTATCATTTCTATTAAATTTCATTTCAATTTAATAAGATATTAAAAGGAAAGTTCAAGAGGGTCCCTTAAGTAAAATTTGATATATTTTTTTTAAATCAGCCATAGTTTTGAACTAAGTGTTGAGTAAAAGAGTGTGAGAATTAGAAGAGTTGTTATCACGAGTCTATATTGTATTGAGATTCTTGATTCAAGACATTCATGCCCATAATTTTGTGTGAACTCCATGAATTGAGTATTCTTGAGAGGAGTAGTATCGTTGAGTTCTTAGTTCTGAGTCCTTAAGTTCTTGAGTTTTGAGTTTCCAAATTGCTATTAAGATCGCTGAGTTGAATCGTTCATGTTCATAATTTTTCTTGAACCGTATGAGTTGAGTTATAAATATTGAGAAGCTTTATAAAGCCAATATTTAAGTTTTTAAAGATGAGTTTCGAGGAAATAAAGATAGGTTTTGATAAAGAGTTTTCCAATATGAATTGAGTAAGAGTATAAGGGAACTAATTATTCCCAAAGGTATCAGTTTTTACATTAAAAAAGAGAAATTTAATTTCTAAAAAGAGTTTATGAGTTGAAAGATATTTTAGAGAAGTTACCTCTTTTAAGAGGATAGTTTGAGAAATTATTTCAAACCAGAGGAAGAGTATATTCTTAAACATTGAGAATGGGTAGATATTAATGGGAGTAGTATTGATCACCGATATGGAAATGAGTTCAGAAAACTCACATTCCTCATAATCCATGTATGCCAACATGGATACATGATCATACTTTTTAGACAAATAGTGAGTGCCTCAGGGCAAAGCTTAGTGGATCCACTTAGTTGAGGTGTTCTATACCTCGGCAAGGTATAGGATTGTTCTGGAATCATGGGCGAGACGTTGTCTCATAACGTATCTCACAATGATGGTTGTTTTGTATTGAGTTGAGTTGAGGTGAGTATTTGTTACAACCTTCTCAATTCAGTTAATTATTGCTTTGTGTCATTCAAGCCAGCTAATTGCTAACTCTAACTGTCACAACCCAAACCCCGTGATTGGCACCCACGGTAACCCTCTAGTTGGAGAACCACTATTACAACCCAACTAAACAACTTAACGAAAACTAAAATATTTAAAAATATAAAAGCAGGTTTAAATGTCTAATGAAATAACGAGTTTCCATAAACTCTGGAAATTCTAACAAAACATGTAACAAACTATTGCACAAAAACAACCCCTAGAACCTGAAAGTCATTTTACCAAAACTCTAAAGTTAAACAAATCTAAGAGAAAGGGGCACAACCCCACAACTAACATAAGAAAAGCCTAATACATAGTCTGAGCCCGAAGAGAATTGACTCAAAAAATTCCAGGATCCATGACAACCTGAAAAAACTGTCTCACCCTTGAATCCAGTCTCGATCACTGATCTCATAACTGAGGTCAATCCGTAGCAGCTTGAAGATTCCCTGTACTCAATAAATAACGAGTAAGTACAATATTAATATACAACCACAGTGTACTGGTACGATCATGATGCCACTTCAGTAAGCAAATACACGCAAGCAATTACAACGAGTAAACATACATATACATAATATTTAGAAAAGTTATCATTTCACAGTAATGTAAAATTAAACATTATCAATAAAACAGAGTTATGAATCTATCAATCACAAGTGGTCCTCTCGAGGAACCCACACCCAAATTGTTAATGTGTCAGAATGTGACACCTGATCAAATATATGTGTCAGAACGTGACACCCCATCAAATATATGCGTCGGAACATTATACCCGATCCATTCAGCACAACCACAATCACAAGAACACCTATAATGACATTACACATAGTCATACAATCAAGTATTTGGTTCATGGACTGTAGTTGTTCATACATAATCATTAATTAGACTCATTTCACATTTTCTCATTCACATGCATGAATGCATACAATTAAGAAATTAACCGACTTATGTCACACAAACAGGAAATCAAACTATCACCTACCTCAAGACCAAGCTTGAATCCTCCTAAGATACTTGAGCCTTCCCTTTCCAAATTTTTTCCACTTGTTCGTGGTCTAAAGAAATTCGATTAACACAAGGATCAATAAGCAAGGCCTAATTACCCAGATTATAATCAATATTATTAATTCTCGACCTAACCCATCATCCTGATGTTCAATTAGGATTTTTCCCACCATTATCAAAACCCTCCCCCAAAGATAATTAACTAATAATCTAAGTTCTACGGATTAAAAAATGGATTAGGGGAGTGCTAATCTTACCTTTAGCTCTAGAAGATGTGGAAAACTGTCTAGAACTTGCCCTGGGTCATCTCTTAGCCCTCAAGAATTAATGTTTACAGAAAATAACATTTTTGGTATTTTTACCCGGTTCAACGCACGACTGTCCCGCCATAGCGGATCCCAACCCCCCGGTGGCTCACGCAGAGACAGCGAGTCGGAATTTGAGTTTGAACCCTTGACGTTCAGAAACTACCTGTTCACGCTAAAATCAATTTCAAGAGTTTTACTCGCCTGAATTCAATTACATAAAATCTTACGGTCTCCCTAAAATCTTGGCTATCCACTCATGTGATAAAATTCACAATTAGTTCTCTCATTAATTACCATATTTCCCTAGACCTCACTTGACTCATTTTTTGTCCAAATCTGGACTAGGCTAGGAATTTCCAAGTCACTACTCAGAATTTTTTTGGCCCCAATTCTTTTCCCATTGTCTTTTCTATAATGACAAAAACAAACCATTACAATATATACCAATTTACCCATCACTCCTCCTCGAGTGATTTACTTGGAAAATCTGACTAAATTAAGTACAGAGTAGTACCTGAATTGTCAAACAACTCAAAGTACTTGTCTTTCATGTCCTTAGTTTCTCAAGAAGCTTCCTCCACCAAATGATGCTTGCACTGGACTTTCACGAACATTATCTCCCTAATTCTCAGTTTTCAGACATCGTGATCAAGAAATTTTAATCGGTTATTGCTCATACTAAAGTTTCTTGTCCAAAAATACTAAGTCCCACTTAATAATGATGTATCATCTAGCTAATTGAATGAACTAGAAAGAGCTGGAATTATAAAAAGTCATTTTTAGAAAGAACGAAACTTCTAGAAAATTGGTTTAGTAAAGTTAAGTATGAGTTTTGGGTCAACTTATATGGCCATAACTCCTAGCTTAGGATAAGTTAGGTGTTACAAGTTATCGTAGGAACGATCTTGGAATTATCTATCCAAAGCCGCCGAGTTTGTGCGTTTTTAATTTGTATGAGGAAGATATTCTTATTTGAAGTTGGGTTGTCTAGATAAGGAAAGTCAAAACCGGATTTCAAGGGGTATTTTAATCTTTTCCATAGCCACTTGATTTGATTAACTTTTAGTGAATTAATTAGGGTTAAAACTGAAAAAGTTCAGTTTGCACAATTGAAAATTCGTGCTAGGGCATTATTGATAAGAACTCAAGAGAGTAAAGAAAAGGAAAAACAAGATTCATCGTCTTCATAATGAATCGACTGTGGAGTTCGCCAAGGATTTGATCCTACGAGGTATGTTTGTTCACATTGCGTTGGGTTTTTTCACTATCACACCAAACATCTTTAATTCAATGTATTTTCATTCTAAAAAGATTAAGAATTTGATTTTCTTGAGTTGTGTTCTTGAATTGCTTTAATTCTTGAATTTGGGATGAGATTGAGGAGTTCTTGAGAGTTTAATGTCGATTATAAGAGTTACTTTGAGTTAGATTCTTGTGTATTTGGTTTGGATTAATGAATTTAAAGAGATATTGAGAAAAATAATTGAAATTAATTAAATTAAAGTCAGAAAAGGAGAGAAAAAGTTTGTCAGCTTTCCCATGCTAGGGCGGTGGGCCCCCGTTGCACCAGGAAGGATGGGGCGACTTGCCCCTGTAGCACTAGAAAAGCAGGCCCTACGCGCCCCATAGCGCCAGGAAGGTTGGGGCGACGCCCCCCCCCCCCCATTGCACAAGGAAGGCTAGGAGGCGCGCCAGTAGTGCGCCAAAATTGGGTCTCTAAATGGAAGGGTCTAAAGTGGCGCGCCAGCAGTGCGCCAGGGTCGTCTTCCCTAAACCCTTTTTCATTGTTTAGCTCGTCTAAGCCCTTCTTAAGTTTGCTAACACTTCATATTGATTCTAACTACTTTAAATGACCTCTAAACATCTAGAAATCATTTATTAACATGAAACATAACCTTGATCCATAAATTCAAATTCAAGGAAAGTCAAGAGCTAAGTCAATAGAAAATCTTAGAGTCTTCAAAGGTCTTCTAGCAAATGCTTTAACTTTCTTTTAAGACTTGAATTTTGAGTTGATTCAGAAGTAAAGAATGAATTTTATTTCTTCAAAAGAGTATATTGGGACTCTATTCCCAAAGAATAAATCATATTTAAAGAAAAGAAGAAACTTTGATTTCCAAAAGAGATTTTGAGCTAATTTTTTCAGTAAAGAATAAATGCTTTCACAATTAAGCAAGAGAGGAAACTTTGCTTTCCAAGAGAACATTTGAGCTATGTTTTGAGAAATTTTCTCAAACCACAGAAAGAAATATGTTTTTAATAAATAACAGCTAGTATTATTTTGGGAGTAGTATTGAGCATTGATATGGAGGAGAGTTCAAACAACTCTCTGCCTTTATAAACCATGTAACCATCATGGGTAGAAAAGTGTCATAATTTTTAGATGATTCCTTGTGATTTTTTGCATAGACTAGTGGATCCAATTACTAGTCAGGTTGTATACCCTCGGAAAGGTGTAGGATGACCCCGGCAGCGTGAGGCAAAATGATGTATCGTCACAATAGCTCTTATGTGATGCTTGTCGGTTAGAGAAACTCCCATAGCAGTATTTTTGTATTTTTATATACATTCCAAAGTTTATATTATATGTTTGCATACATGTAGAGTAACTATTGTATTTCTAAATACACAGAATTGATATCCATGTTTTAAATGTTTTTCTTTATATTGCACTTGTTTATAGTGCTTTATATAGAAATGAGTTTAGTTTAGTTTAATTGAGTTGAGACAAGGTTTTTTTCTCAGTTCCTTTTATGTTTATGTATTCTTTAAGAATTCCCCTCGCATGCTCGTATGTTCAATGTACTAATGACAGTTGACATGCATCTTATTATGATGCAGATACAAGTAACCAGGATCAACATCCAGTGCTTCGCTCATCTAGTTGACCTCCAAAGTTTGTTTGTGAGACATCTTGCTTCTGAAGGATCCCCTTTTTATTGCTTTACTAGTTTTCAGTTGTTAGGATGATTGTGTTATCTTTGAGCTTTCAGTGAACCTTTAAAGTACATTTATCATTATTAAAGTCTTCCACGGAGTAATAAGTAATACCAAGGGTTCGCTTGGGGCCACCAATGATTCTCGAGTGTCATCCACGTCCGGGGTGTAGGCTCGGGGAGTGAAAGATCTAATCTCCGTCCCCATGACACTTCTTGAACATGGATACATGAAATACTGATAAACTCCAAATAATCTAGGAGGTAATGCAAATCATAAGCCACTGGCCCTACTCAATAATGAATTTCAAATGGTCCAATGTATCGAGGACTAAGCTTACCTTTCTTGCCGAAACTCATCACCCATTTAGTGGGTGATACTTTATGAAGGAGTATTTCACCGCCTGAAATTCCATGTCTCTAATCTTACTGTATGCATACTTCTTCTATCGACTATTGGCTGTTATAACTTAGCTTGGATGTTTCTTACCTTATCTTGAGCATCATTCACCAAATCAACTCCCAAAAAAATTCACCATTCCAGCCTCAAATAATCCTATGGGTGATCTACCTTCTCTCAAATAAAGTGCCTCAAACGGAGCCATATCGATGTAGGAGTGGTAACTATTATTATAGGAGAACTCTCATAAAGGTAGGAACACATCCCAATGTCCTTCAAAGTCAATCACACATGCCATCAACATGTCCTCTAACACTTGAATAGTCCTTTCTGTGTGCCCCTCCATCTCTGGATGGAAAACTATACTTAAAGTGAGTTGAGTACCTAAATCCTCATGCAATTTTCCCCAAAATGTTTGAAGTGAACTGCGTTTCACGGTCCGAAATGATAGAAAGGGGCACTTTGTGCAGCCTCACTATCTCCTTCACATACACCTTAGACAACTTTTGCTAATTATAGTCTACTTTGACTGGAATTAAGTGGGTTGACTGAGTTAGTCTATCCACCACTAACCAAATGGAATCAAACTTTCCCGAGGTCCTGGGAAGACAAACCACGAAATCTATAGCTATACTTTCCCACTTCCATTTAGGAATTGGCCTTCACTGCAGAAAACATGCATGCCTTTGGTGTTCATATTTTACTTCTTGGATGTTTGGCACATAGACACAAACTCAGCTAAGTCTTTCTTCATTCAAGGCCACAAATAAAGTCGTTTTAAATCTCTATACATCTTGGTCACACCCAGATGAATGGAATACCACGAACCATGGGATTCTCTCAACATTTTCGAAATCAAGTCGTCCACTCAGGGAACACAATTATTCCTTTAAATGGGAGCAGGACCCCTGCATCGAGAGTCCCATCCTATTCCTTGCCAGACACTACATTCTTTTTTAGATCATTCAAACTCTAATCCTCAAACTGTTTGGCCTTGATCTTCTAAATGAACGTAGGCCTAACCTCAAAAGCGGATAACACCCTACGTTTCTTTAAGATGCCCAACATCATGAACTTAGACTCCAAGGTTTGAATTTTGTTGGTCAAAGGTCTCTTTGATAGACTCAAGCAAGCTAGACTTCCAATAATCATCGCCTTCTATCTTAATGCGCCAACAACCACATTAGCCTTACCCCGATAATACTACATGGTAACATTATAATCTTTGAGTAACTCCATCCACCTTCGTTGTCTAAGATTCAAGTCTTTTTTAGTGAATACATATTGTAGGCTATGATGATCAGTAAACACCTTACACTTGAAACAATAGAGGTAATGTTCCATATCTTAAGAGCAAACACTAGTGCGACACATTCACCTTCATTAGCTGCACGCATAGTCTATAACATTCTTATTTAGCATCAACACAATACCCAAACAAAAATGAGAAGCATTAGAATAAACAACGAAATCTTCATTGTGCCAAAATAAGTGATGTGGTCAGAAGATTCTTAAGCTTTTGGAAGCTCTCTTCACATTTGTCAGTCCACTCAAAAGGCACCTTCTTTTGTGTCAGTCATGTCAAATGCATGGAGATAATAGCGAAATTCTTCACTAACTCGCGATAGTAGCTGGGGAGTCCCATAAAACTCCTACTTTCAGTCACAAAGCTAGGCCGGACCCAATTTCTGACTACTTCGATGTTTCGGGGATCTACCATTACTCCTTACCTTGAAACCACATACCCTAAAAAGGACACTAAAGTCAACCATAACTCACACTTTGAAATTTGGCATATAGCTTTTTTCTCCTAAGGACACCCAAAATAATACAAACATGATCACATACTCTTCCTTACTCTTCGAATAAACCAAAATGTCATCAGTAAAAACAATCACAAATGAATCCTTAAATGGTTTGAACACACCATTCATCAAACCCAAGAAAGCTGGAAGCACATTTATCAACCCAAATGACATTACTAGAAAGCCATAGTGCCCATAGAGGGTCCTAAACGTTGTTTTTGGTAAATCTTCATGCCTAATATTTAACTGATGGTAACCAGACTTTAGATCAATCTTAGAAAAAAATGATGTACCTTGCAAATGTTCAAAGAGATCATCTATTCCAGGAATGGATACTTATTTCTAATGGTGACTCTATTAAACTGTCGATAGTTTTGCACAATCTCGTACTACAATCATTTGTTTAACAAACAAGAAAGGAGCACCCCACAAGGAAGCACTAGTACGGATGAATCCTTTATCAATAAGCTCCTAGATTTGAGCCTTGAGCTCTCTTAATTCTATTAGTTCCATATGATAATGAGGGATTAAGATGCGGCGAGTATCAGGTTCCAAATCAATGCTGAATATATCACTATCCAGAGGCATACCAGGGAAATTAATAGGAAACAGTTCCTTAAATTTAGTCACTACCAGAATAGACTCAACGAAGGGAGACACAATATCAATATCTCGAATATGAGTCAAATACGCCGAACACCCCTATCCCACCAGTTTCTTGGCCTGAATGGAAGATATGACCTTAACTGTCTTGGGCTTGTACACCCCTTCCATATCTGAAGTTTCCCTACTCGGGAACTCTAGAGTCACAACCTTAGTATAACTATTAAGCACATCGTAATGGGGGACAATCAATTCAAGCCTAAGATTATATCAAAATCAATCATGTCTAAAATAACAAAATCAGCCCAAGTTTGGAAACTCATAAACGTAAAAGGACAAGAATGATATACATGTGTGACTTTGACATCCTCTCCAACTAGGGTATAAACATTGATGGAGGCATCAAGTACATCACAAACCGCAACAAATCTCAAGGCAAACTAAATTGGACTGTATGAGAAAGTAGATCCCGGATCAAACAACACATTATCCATCCGGTCACAGATAAGAATAGTGAATGTGATCACTACATCATATGTCTCCACCTCGGTCTTGCCTGGAAAGGAATAAATGTGAGCCCTCTTATCTTAAATAACAACCTCCTTCCCTGCCCGCGCCGCTCCTCTACTTGCATTACCATTTCCCCAACTTTCACGACCTCGTGATTCCCTCCTCGCCCATATTATGGATGTCCTCTACCATTATTACCATTTACCGAGGATACCACTGCTCTAGTTTGTTACTGCGCGGGGTTAGTTATACATGGATAGGGAAAATCTCTCCTCATATGCGCAGGTTCTCCAAAATTATAGCAACAACAATCATAATACAATCTGCCTTCAGCCGAACGTGTGGCTCCCTAACTATCATGAACAAAATTATGCGATAGAGTTCCCGAGAAACTAACTATAGAAACGAGCATGGCCTGCTAAATTTGATGAGCTGCAAGTGTCGGCCTACCTGAACCTCTGAAGTAAGAACCCTAGACGTTACATGTGTTGTTGGCTTTCTTAGCCAAAGCCTTTGCCTGCCCATCACGTCTAACTCCTTCCAATTTATTCACAAAGTAAGTCACCTCATTAAGAAATTTTCCTATAAAGGTCATGCGAACATTCAATACCTGTAGTTGGAGTTCAATCCCTTGAAAAAAGACAAATCCTCTCCTCCTCGATAGTCACCGATTTTGTAGCATATCTAGACAAGGCATGAAACTTTAGCCTCATATGAAGCTACAGTCATACCACATTGCTTCAAGTCACTCATCCTTCTTACAATCTCTTAAAGTCTGAGGCACATACTTTTCTAGGAATAGAGTATGAAACAACTTCCAAGTGATTAGGGAAAGGCTGATGATCTGCATTTCATATAGGCCCTCCACCACTACTTAGCCGCACCCTTAAGCTGGAAGTTCACAAACTGTACCCCATGTTGTTGTACAATACCTAAATTGTGAAGCCTTTCATAACAAGCCAAAATAAACTCATAAGTGTCCTCACACTCACAACCGTGGTACACAAGTGGCTTCAGCTTCAAGAACTTAGTTAGCATCTCATGCTTATTACCAATCATAAAATGACCCAATAGGGGACGGAAAAAGACATTAGTGTCTACAGCTCCACCCACCTTGGGAACAGTAACTATAATATGGGGTTGAGCCACTTGCATTGTGGGAAGGACTCCAGAACTAACCAATCCGTTTAGAAAAGTCATAATATTTTGAGCTAACATAGTGTCTAAGGAAGGAATACTTGTAGCCTCTGCCTGTTCATCCCTCTCTAGTTCAACCTCCTCTTTGTCCCTAATTTTCACATTCTCTTCTAATTCTTCATGGTGTGTAGGATGTGCCTCTTCTCTTTGAACATTCTCGACTGAAGCTCCACCCTAGGCGGGTGCTACACTTTCTCGGCCTCTACACCTTCTGCTTCCTCTACCCTTGCCTCGATAGAGGCCTCTTGCTGCAGACCCATCAGCGGGATCATTTATGGGAGTTACGGGCCTGACACCATAGAAACGCGCGTTGACTATCTGCGAACAAAAGAGGGAAGAAGGTTAGATATCAATTTGGATCACAAGATACCAATTGGAATCTAGTAATTTCATGAAAATAATTATAAAAACTCACATGGATTATTATTTTAATCAACTCCGCATAGTTGCACTTACTAAAAATGAGAGATATTAAAAATTTCATCATAATAATATTTTTGTCTAGTTTATCTACCATTTTCTAATGAAGATTCCACTCCCCAAAGAATCATCGACCTATTTTTATCTTAGAATGAAAGGATTTATTTATATATGATAAAGGATCATCCATACAAAAAGGAAACGGATTAAGTGATGCAGTTCAAATAGCATCTCTTTCGAGGATGTTAGATACAAAAGAATCAAATGCTTCAAAAATATAGAGTTGATTTATAGTCATATTTTGATCTTTTTAGTTCCTCTCGTATTCTACTAGTAATTCATCAACACCGTTATTGTCCCTTTGGATGTATTTTTGTTATGGATCAACCTTTTTGTGTCAACAAAGCCATAATTGTCATTTGTATGAAGCTAGGTCAATAATATCCACAAATCACAAGAAGAGATAGGTTAATAATATATGCCAATCTTTTCAAATTAATTCTTTATGTGAGGTAAACCATTTAAACCAAATAACAAAAAGAGGAAGAAAATGGGAATTCAATGAAACTGAATATAATTAATGTATGTCACAAAGGAAAAACTACCTTATTTTCTAGTTCTACAATGGGAAATTAATTAAAGTTTATTCAATTAATGTAAACTCAAATATATAAGTCATAACTTTAAATTATTTGTTGTCCAAGCTTACTTAGTACGTAATCAAGTTCAAGCTAGATTCGAAGCTCATTTGTGCATTCTGAGAAGACCAAAAGCACCCAAGTATCCTTTACTTTTTTTTTAATGTTTGTATTGCAATATTAAAGAATGTTTCTTGCTTTTTAGTCAATTTTAAATTTTAACATTCCACCTAATATATTTAAAACCACAAGATTAAAATATATTTTTGTATATATATATATATATATATCCCAAAAATAATTTTATAATTTAGCTTAAGAATTCAAAAATCATCTTTACTTTTTTAAATTGTACTAAGTTAAAAAAGGTTAAATAAATTTAAACGGATGAAGTACTACTTATAGGGGAAAAAATACTTTTTTACATGAGAAAAACACACAACTTTACATCCCAAAAATAATTTTATATATTCTAACAATTATACACTTTAAATTTAAAAAAGACAGAATGAGTTGGGAGACCCTTGTACTTGACTCTGTTTGTAAGTTGAATCCTTGTACTTGCGATTTGGCCAACTAAAACCTTAAATTTAGTGAGAGACAATATATTAAACCACTCTACTTCGATTTGAAATTTTGAGTAACGATTATGGGACCTCACATTTGCTTATGATTTTAAGGATGGACGATGGAAAAGTCGATTATTCGAGAAAGATGTTTTTATATACAGGTTTATAAATTTCGAGAAGGCGGGTAGATTGAAGATGAAGAGACACATTGGAGAAGATGTTCTCGTAATTTATTATTTTTGGAATGATGAAATCTATTTGATGTTTTAACTATTGCAATGAAAATGATTTTTATTAACTAGTATTTTATCTGCAAATTTTTAAAGTGATGAAAAGGTTCATGACTCCACAACTCAATCCTACTTTTTTACTTTTTCTTGATCTAACCCTAAAAATAAATCTAAAAGAAAATTATATGCTATTTATCAAAATTAGTTTTTGGAGTGTCCCTTTGCCAATTAATCTCCACTAACAATGTAGGACAAATACAATTAAATATAACAAAAATTAACAAGCATAACTACCTATGCTAACACAAATTAAGCAAGAGTGATATTTTACGATATTCAGATGTGGGTCCAAAATCTCATGTTTTAGGTGCTCATTTAATAAAGTATATCACAAGTTTCTGAAAGTGATTTACTATTTGATCCAAAATTGTAGAAACCCTTTTGATGCATCGAGTGCATCCCGATTAAGCAATCATGGGATAAATATAGCATTTAAAAAAATTTAATTTGTTCTTGATTTTCTTCACCTTCCAATCTTCAGTGTCGTCTCAACAAGTTTGGGGGCCTAAAGCCAAATTTGATAAAGATGACCTATCTTTTAATAGACAAATATAAATTGAGTAATTATAACATACTTAGTATAATTCTACAAATCAGGTCTGAAGAGGCAGGATATATGTGTAACACATCGCTATTTGAAAGAGCTAGATGTAGAAATAACTATTCATTTGGAAAGTGTAAAGTTTGGAATTTTTGGCAAGTTATGCTAAGTATAAGTTTTGGTCAATTTGAGACGACCATAACATTTAGTACGTGATGAGTTAGGTGGGCTATAGGATATCAAATGAAAGTTCTTGGAATCCTCTTTCGAACGCCATTCAATTTTCAAAATTTTGAGCTTGCATGACGGAGATATGCCCATTTGAAGTCGGGTTGTTCAGTTAAGGAGATTTTCAGAATTTAAGAGGGGTATTTTGTTCTTTTCCTTACCCAATCAATTTATTCCATTTTTAGTAACTAATTAGAGGTCTAAAATGATTTTGTTAATTATGCACTCAATATTAACGCCTCGAATTTTTATAATAGTTCAAGAAGAGGAGAAAAGGAGAAAAGTCAAGGCATTTTTAGAGATTCCTTACGCAATCAAAGGTCGTTTGGCCAAGGGTTGATCCAAAAGAGGTATATGAGTTCACATAACATTGGATTCGTTCACGCACACGCCAATAAGGTTAATTTCAACGTAAAAATTATTCTTTAAAGTTGAAGGTTTGATGTTCTTGATCTATATTTGTGAATTTGCTTTTGTTCTTGAGTTAAGACGTGGTTGAGGAGTTCTTAAGAAATTTTATTGATTATAAGAGTAGTATTGAGTAGATTATTGTGTACATGTATTGGGTATTTGAATATAAAAAGAAATTGAGAAAAAAGAATCAAACTTAGTCGAATTATGATTAGAAATGAGAAGAAAAATTCGTCGAACTGGATTGGGGAAGGGTAGCGTGGCGCGCCAATAATGAGCTAGCATGACTGGCATGGCGTGCCAGGATGTGGCGTGCCTGTCTGAGTGCTTCAAAAGAGTGCTAACACTTCCTATGATTCTAACTACGCTACATGACTTATAAACATGTAGAAATCATCCATAAACATGAATTATAACCTTGAATCCATGTATTCAAATTCAAGGTAAAGCTAAGAGTCATGTCCTTAGATTTCGTTGAGTTGTTTCAAACAGTCATTTACAATTGTTTTAAACTTTTTTAAGACTTAAGCATTAACTTGAGTAAGAGTGAGAGTGAAGTTCATTTTCTTAAAATTATATATGGGAACTAAGTATTTCCAAAGAGTAAATGTTTTCACATTTAATATTAGAGGAAAGACCAATTTCTAAATGAATTTTCATGAGTAGTTCGGAGTACCATCTCTTTTAAGAGAAAGATATTGTGTAATATTCCCAAACAACAAAAAGATCTATGTTTTTAAAAATATGAGCTGAGAATATTGTGGGAGTAGTATTGTAACGACCTATTCCCGTCATTGTGGAAAAGTCAATGGGGAAAGAAATTGGGTCAGAAAACTTTTGAGTGGTGACTTGGGAATTCCTAGCCTAGTCCAGTTTTGGACGAAATCTAAGTCAGGTGAGTTCTAGGAAATCTGGAAATGAATAAGAGAATTAATTAGGAATTTTATTACATGAGTGGATAGCCAAGACATGAGGTATCCCGTACGGCTTTACGGAATCAAATTCGAGCAAGTAGAACTCCCAATACTGACCTTAGGTGAACAAGTAGTTTTTAAACGTCAAGGGTTGAAGGTGTGTTGTGAAATGGGAGTTTGGAACACAAATTCCAAATTTCTGTCTTCGTGTAAGTTTCCAGGGCGGAGTTAGTTACGAAGGGAGGGGCCGCTGTGGCGGGTTAGGTCTCGCTGTGGCGGGATACTCGTGACTTAAATCGGGCAAAAATCACAAAAATGGTCTTTCGTGAAAAACCCTCGTTCTTGAGAGGTAAGACAGTACCCAGGGAATGTTCTTGACAGCGTTTTACAACTCCTAGCACTCAAGGTATGATTATTACTCCCCTAATCATTTTTTATCCGTAGAGCTTAGATTCTTCGGTAATTATCATTTGAGGAGGATTTTGACTTCATGTTAATGGTGGAAAAATCACTCATTACAAATTAAGATCTTGGATTTAGTCTAGAATTGATAATGTAAATTATAATCATGGTAGTTAGGCCTTTTTTATTTATCCTTGTGTTAATTTATAGTTTTTCGACCATGAACAAGTGGAAAGAATTCGAAAAGGAAAGACTCAAGTATCTTAGCAGGATTAAAACTTGGTTTCAAGGTAGGTGATAGTTTTATTTCCTATTTGTGTGATATATGCCACTTAATTGCTTCATTGTATGCATGCGTGTATGTGAATAGTGAAACATGATATATGAAGAATTATATGTCATGAATCCATTACTTGATTGCATGAGTATGAGCATTGCTCGTTATGTGTGTTATTATGATTGTGGTTGTGCTGATTGGATCGAGTTTCACCTTTTGATACATATATTGCATCGAGTGTCACATTCTAACACATATATTGGATCTGGTGTCATGTTTCGACTCATATATTTGATCGCGTGTAACGTTCTGACACATATATTAGATCGGGTGTCACGTCCCGACACATATATTTTATCTGGTGTAACGTTCAAACACATTAACAATTTGGGTGTAGTTTACATGAGAGGACCATTGTTATAATTACATTCATGTCTATTGTCGTTCATATTGGGAACTTTATGTTACTTTTGAAATGATAATTTATCTATGTATTCTGTAAATGAGTGTTTACTATGTTGTGATTTCTTCCCTATGTTAAGCTTATCAGAATATTCACGTGATCCTACCAGTACATTGTGGTTTTGTACTGATAGTGCACTTGCTCGTTCTTTGTTGAGTACAGGGCATCTTCACATGGCTAGGGATAGACCTCATCTAGGAGATAACTCATCGAGACCGGATCCAAGGGTGAGCTTGACCCCAAAGGGGTCTTGTACAAGCCTCTTAGCGTACATTCATCACATAGGAAATAAAAATAATGCTGACTAAAAACTTTTCTCAATAAATTCAACAATCAAATACTCATTTATAAAATGACGGAATAGTAAGTCTCAACATAGGCATCTTAGGCATAACATCAACATCATAGGGTCACGACCTTTTACTACCAAATAAAACTACTAAGAGCCTATTACATCAAAAAATAAACATAAGAGTTCTTTGTTCTCGAATCCATGAGGACGTACCAAGTGTTGGAGAACATAAATCCAATACTTCAACTACAGAGTCCACCTAGCAACCTCAACTTACAATAGTAGTGAAAGTATGAAGAGGGTCGTATTAGTACAATTAAACAGTAAGTATGATGACCATGCAAAAACATTCTAAAAGTGACATTTTGTTAAAAGTCATGCTTTTATGCCATTTTAGTAAAAAAATCATGAATATTGAACAATAATAGCATAATATAAGTCACAACCAACATACAAGTCACAATACCTCATTTAAGCCATAACCTTTACCTATTTTCCTTTACCTCAAGTAGACATACTTAAACTAGTACCAACATGCAATAAATGAACATATTCATTTAAGTAGATCATTACATCATTTTAGGCCTCTATACAAGGTTACCCTAAGACCCACTTAAGTGAGACATAAAGTGGCAGACCATACTACCTTTTTATGCCACACCAAAGTGTTCCTTAAGGATACAATAGACAAGAACCTCAACATAACATGCTATGTAACTCATTTCATCAACGTAACAGATACATGCATCTTATTATAGAGTCAATCAGTCAACATTCTTTATTAGCTTCATTTATAGGACTATCAAACATTAGTCATAAAGACTTAGGGAGCTCACTCTGTAGAGAACATCCCATACTACTACCTACACATTGTAGTACCTATCAAGTAATTAGAGTGCACATCACAAAATATGGAATAAACCTTTAACCAACATAAACCATACAATCTACATGGAATCCGATGTTCTATCCCCAAATCATAGACAGGTGGTCCCCCTTCCTAAGGGAGACAAGTTAATCTTGCTTTGGTGAATCCCTGGCTATGACCTATGTGGGCATCTATTTGTAGGATATGAAAGAGGTTAATTAGGATTCAACCTAATGTTGGGAAAACCTCTATCTAACCATATCCTCTCGGTGCTTGGCCTACATTCTTATAGAGTAGTTTCTATAACAATATAATGGTGTAGTTAATAGGGCCACTAACATAAGGCCTACTGACCCAAGACACATACACATGAAGGGCCTCCACCATTAGGTCTACCGATTCAAGGTATAGAGGATAACTCATTGATCTTCCTTAGGAAGGGCCACCATCTTTAGGTATACCGCTCCTAGGTACATAACGTCATGCAGGAAGGGTGCCACAACCATTAGGTCTACCGCTTCAAGGTTATACATTACAATAGGGTTCTAGACTCCTCGAGAAGGGCCAGCAACTTTAGGTCTACCAGTTCAAGACATAGTCTGAAATACCTAATAAGTTATTCATACGGAGGCTACCAACGTTAGGTCTAGCAAACCAAGACATTTATTCATTCATTCATGACAAGACTACCAACCATAGGTCTACCAAAACATGATTATTTAGCAATTAAGTCAAGGTACATTCATTAGTATAAAAGAGGATGCACTAGCCTACCACTTCAAGATGCACATTCACCTTTTCATGTATTTATACAAGAATAGGGTGCCTAAGCCTGCCAATTCAAGAGTAGTTAGTGAGAGTATACTTTCAATCATAATACATTCATGACATTCTATATAAGGTCATCACTCTATCATTGGAATCACACACACACACACACATATATATATATATATATATACACTTCAAGAAATGATCACCTAATTTTCATTAAGTTCACATTAATGTAGCTATGAAATAAAGATCCCCCACCATAAGTGGATCACACAACAATACATCACTATTCAATATCAATTCTACATTAACATGAAATCAGGTCAAACTTTCCTCTTCAAGGCTACAATTACAATTCATCAATTCACCAAGGCTTCACCATAATTATACATAGATAATGATACAAATAAACAATATAAATCAATCTACACATATATCTATCATCATTCTTTCATAATCAACAACCCCACTTCATAAGGTCAAATTTGAGAAATTTAGAGAAGTCATGGGTTCATCGAGTTTTTCATCTTAAATCATAAACTAAACATCAATATAATCATAATTTATCATTTGAAAACGTTTGATGCAAGAAACCATGAGATTGAGTGAAATATAAGTTTTTTCATAAACATTGGAAACTTGAAAACTATTTTTAAATTGAATCTAGGGTGAAGATAACCCTATATAAAGGATAATCATACCTTATACTTGAATATTCCCACTAAAATTACATGAAAACTTGGAGAAATTGACCTTGAAACCTTGAGTTCTTCACCTCTAATGGAGTTTTCCTTTGAGAGAGGGTTTTGGAGTAGATAGGTTTCTAACTTTAGGGTTTTGAAAATAATAAAGTATAAAATAGGTTTAAACAATTTTAATAATCTTAAAAAATTGCAAAATCCGAAAATAACTGTCAATACGTTTATAGTAGGTTGGGGTGAATTTACCAATTCACCCCTCTCTTGGACGTAACTTGCACCAGTAGAACAGTTCCCATACACGGATCCAATCCACGGATCGTGGATTGTTTTACGAGCGTGCAGTCAATCTGTGGTTTGGGAAAGAGGAACATAAAATAGGAGCCAAGTCTCCCTAGACTAACTCTTGACCTACAGATCAACTCCACGAGTTATAGATCAATCTACTGACTGTGGTATGCTTTCGTAGGTCACCACATTTGGCAGCTTGGGGTTGAACTTAGGTTCCTCCTCAAGGACCCTAAGGGTGGTCCATAAAGAGTAAAACCCATACGTTTAACTACTAAACATGCTGTATGAGAACCATTTATCTTTATTTTAATCTCCAAGCGACACGCAAACTTCAACGACAAGACACTAAGAAACACTTGTTCAAATGACTAGTTTCCTGGACGTTATAGTTGTTCCTTGACTTTCAACTAAGAATCTTTGAACTAAACTTTAAAAGTCATTTATCGTCATTTTAATCAAGTTACCAACATCAAAAACACCATATGTGGCTCTAGTTCTTCCAACTCCATTTTAGGGTAATTACATTCAGGCTGCCATGGATCCTCTTTTTTTGGTCCATTCTCTTCGGACTCAGTCTACTGTTTACATATTATTCGTATTTTAGTTTTAGGGTTGTACCCCTTATTTCTTAGACTTTTTGAACTTTAGAGGTTGGTACAATGACTTTTAGGTTCTAGGGGTGACTTTCTGCAATAGTTATGTTTGTTGGTTAGTTAACCTTTTGGAGTTTATGTGAACTCCATTTTTATTCTTTATTTAAATCTTCTTCCGTATTTTAAAATGTTTTTGTTTTCGTTAAGTTGTTTAGTTGGGTCATAGTAGTGGGTTTCCCAACGGATGGCTAGTGTGGTGTCGATCATGGTGGTCAGGGTTGTGACAATGTTAGTCACTCGCCTCTTATCCATTCCTCCTCATTGCATGCCTCCAGTAGAATTGAGAGAGATTAAGGCTCAAATCCATGCCTCCGGTACAACTGAGAGAGCTTAAGGCTCAAATCCAAGATGTTCTTAGTAAAGGATTCATCCGTTCTAGTGCTTTCTCGTGAGGTAATATGTCTTGTTTGTTAAGAAGAAGGATGGTAGTATGAGGATGTACATAGACTATCGACAATTGAATAAGGTCACCATTAAAAATAAGTATACGTTGCCTCGGATAGATGATCTCTTTGAGCAGGTGCAGGGTGTATCAGTTTTTATGTAAAATTAATCTATGGTCTGGTTATCATCAGTCAAAGATTAGGCATGAGGATGTACCAAAAATGGCATTCAGGACCCGCAATGGCATTATAAGTTTTAAGTGATGTCATTTGAGTTGACCAATGCGCCTGCAACTTTCATGAGTTTGATGAATGGTGTTTTCAAACTATTCCTAGATTCTTTTTTTATTGTCTTTATTGATGAAATCTTTATTTATTCAAAGAGTAAGGAAGATCACTCCAACCATCTTCATATGGTTTTAGGTGTCCATGGGATACAAAGCTTTTATGCCAAATTTTCCATGTATGAGTTCTGGGTAGATCTCTAAAATATCTACGCAGTTATGAATTGGGTGCGACCTTGATCTATGACTGAAATTTAGAGTTTTGTGGGGGCTCACCAGCTATTAGTGTCAGTTTGTCAGAAATTTTTCTTTCATCACCACACATTTGACGAGAATGGCCCAAAAGGAGGTACCCTTCGAATAAACTAACAAATGTGAAAAAATCTTTCAAAATCTCAAGACTCTTCTATGCACAACAGTGATTCTGACACTACTTGAGGAAGGCAAAGATTTCATAATTTACTATGATTCTTCACATTCGTGTTTGGGTGTTGTGTTGATGCAGGATAAAAATGTGAAAACTTATGCATTGACCGCAATTGAAGGTGCATGAGATGAACTACCCAACACTTGATTAGAGTGGGCAACAGTTGCGTTTTCCCTCACGATCTGATGACATTACCTTTATGGTTTCTAGTGTGAGTTATTTACTTCCCATCATATTCAAGAACCTGAATCTTACACAACACAGGTGGATTGAGTTAATCAAGAATTATGATGTTACCATACGGGTAAGGCTAATGTTGTTACAGACACATTAAGCAGGAAGTCAGTGAGTATATGTAGTCTAGCTTGCTTTTAGTATATCCAAGCTACTGCTGGCCACGAATATTCCAACCTTGGAGTCTAAGATCATGAATTTGGGAATCTCATAGAAAGTTGGGGTGTTAGCAAGTATTGAGGTTAGGCCCACCTTTATTGAGGAGATTAAGGTCAAATATTTTGAGGATGAGAGTTTGAATAAGGTCACAATGAAGGCAATCTCTGGCAAAGCATAAGATGCGGCTCTTGAAGAGGGTGGTTTGCTCAGTTATACAGGAAGAATTTGTGTTCAAGCAGTGGATGACTTAATTCAAAACATGTTGATAGAATCCCATGGTTCGTGGTATTCCATTCATCCGAGTGTGACAAAGATGTATAGAGATTTGATACGACTTTATTGGTGGCCTGACATGAAGAAGGACATAGTGAGTTTGTGTCTAAGCAAAAGCTATCAGCAGGTAAAGTGTGAGCACCGAAGGCCTTCTAGTTTGCTTCAGCAAATGTCAATCCCTGAATAGAAGTTGGAAAGGATAGCTATGGATTTTGTGGTTTATATTTCGAAGACATTGGGAAATTTTGATTCTATTTGGTTTGTGGTTTATAGAATAACTAAGTCAACCCATTTTAGAGTAGACTATAATGTGCAGGAGTTTGCTAAGGTGTATGTGATAGAGATAACGAGGCTACATGGAGTTACCCTTTATATCATCTCAGATTGTGGTACGCATCTCACATCCAAGTTTAATGGAAAATTGCATGAGGAGTTTGGTACTCAACTCCTTTTAGTAAAACCTTTCATCCACAAATGGATGGACAGTCAAAGAGAACTATTCAGTTGTTAGAGGATATGTTGAGGGCATGTCTGATTGACTTTGGAGAACATTGGGGTAAGTTCCTACCGTTTGTGTGAGTTCTCCTATAATAATAGTTACAACTCTAACATTGACATGGCTCTATTTGAGGAACTTTATGAGAGAGGATGTAGATCACCCGTAGGATGGTTTGAGGCTGGAGATGTGAAACCTTTGGGAGTTGACTGGGGGAAAGAAGCTCAGGATAAGGTAAGAAATATCAAAGCTAAGCTTATAGTTGCCCAGAGTCGACAGAAAAGTATGCAGGCCGTTAGGTAAGAGACATAACATTTCAAGTTGGTGAGAAAGTCCTTTTAAAAGTGTCACCCATAAAGGGGAGTGATGAAATTCAACAAGAAGGGCAAGCTTAGTCCATGATACATTGACCCATTTGAGATTCTTAATTGTGTAGGGCAGTGGCTTATAGTTTGGATTTACCTCCTAGCATATCTGGAGTTCATCTAGTGTTTCATGTATCCATGTTGAAGAAGTATCATGGGGACGGGGATTATATCGTAACATAGGATTCCATCGTGTTAGACTAGGACCTTCAGTATGAGGAAGAATGGGTTGCAATCCTTGATCTTGATGTCCGAAAGATAAGGACCAAGGAGATAAAGTTTGTTAAAGTTCAATGGAAGCATCGTCTAGTGGAGGAAGTTTCTCGGGAAACAGAGAAGGACATGTGAGGCAAGTATCCCTAGTTGTTCAATTATTTAGGTGCTACACTACCCTTACTTCAGCAATTTTTTCCTAATTTATCACTTGTTGATGAGTGATGGGTAAATTGATATCTATTTTAACGATTTGTTTCCGTCATTATGGAAAAGTAAATGGGGAAAGAAATTGGGCCAAAAACTTTTGAGTAGTGACTTGGGAATCCTAGCCTAGTCCAGATTTGGGTGCAATCTAAGTCAGGTGAGGTTTAGGGAAATTGGGAAATGAATAAGAGAATTAATTATTAATTTGATCACATAATGGATATCCAAAACGTTAGGGAACCCTTACGGCTTTACGAATTCATATTCGGGCAAGTAGAACTCCCAAAACTGATCTTCGGGTAAATGAATAGTTTTTGAACGTCAATGGTTGAAGGCGTGTTGTGAAATGAGAGTTTGCAACACAAATTCTGACTTTATGTATCCGTGCAACCAGGTCTGGGTTTTCTTCGTCTGGACGGGTTGGGTCCCACAGTGGCAGGACAACTGCGACTTAAATTGGGAATAAACCCCAAAAATGTTATTTTTCTTAAAACCTTCGTTCTTGAGAGGTAAGAGACGACCTAGGGCATGTTCTTTATTTCTTTCCACAACTTCTAGTACTCAAGTTAAGATTATTACTCCCTAATAGTTTTTTTGATCTATAGAACTTAGATTCTTGAATAATTGTCATTGGTGGAGGGTTTTGACCTGATGTTAATGGTGGGAAAGCCATAATTGAACATTAGGATCTTGGGTTTGGTCTAGGATTAATAATGTCTAATATAATTCAGGTAATTAAGCATTTTTATTTATCCTTGAGTTAATTATTTTTTTTAGACAGAGAACAGGATGAAAGAATCTGGAAAAGAAAGTCTCAAGTGTTTTAGGAGTATTCAAGCTTGTATTCCAGGTAGGTGATGGTTTGATTTCCTTTTTGTGTGATATATGGCGGTTAATTGCTTCATTGTATACATGCATGTATGATAATAGTAAAATACGAATCGAATCTGATGCAATGAGTTTATATATTAAGTATTACATGATGTGAACCAATTACTTGATTGCATGACCATAATGATTGTTCGTTATGAATGTGATTGATATTGTGGTTGTGTTGATTTGATTGGGTGTCATATTCTGACACATATATTGGATAGGGTTTCACGTTCTGACACACATATTGGATCGAGTATCACTTTCGGACACATATATAGGATCTGGTGTCATGTTCCAACAAATATGTTAGATCGGGTGTGAAGTTCCGACAGATTTATTGGATTGGTGTCACGTTCCGACACACTACCAGTTTGGATGTGGGTTACATGAGAGGACCATTGTGATTATTACATTCATGTATATTGTCATTGATATTTGGAAATGTATGTTGCTCTTGAAACGACAACTGAAATAAGTATTTTGTATATGTTTGTTTACTGTATTGTATTTGCTTTCTTATATTTTGTTTATTGGAATTGTCGAGTGATCGTACAAGTAAACTATAGTTGTGTAATGATACTGCACTTGCTTGTTCTTTGTTAATTATACGACTTCTTCATGTGGCTACGGATAGACCTCAGCTAGGAGATGAGTGATCGAGACAAGATTCAAGGGTGACCCAGTTCTTTCAGGCAGCCATGTATCATCTATTTTTTAGTCAATTTTCTTCAGACTCAAACTAGTGTTGTAGATATTATTCGTTCGTTCGTTACGGGTTGTACCCCCCATTTCTTAGACTTGTTGAACTTGAGAGTTTTGGTACAATGACTTTCAGGTTCTAGGGGCAAATTTTCGCCATAGTAATGTTAGTTGATTATTAACTTTTTGGATTTAATGGGAACTCCAATTTTATTCTTCATTTAATCCTGCTTCCGTATGTTTAAATGTTTTAGTTTTTGTTAAGTTGTTTAGTTTGGTTTTAGTAGTGGTTCTCCAACTGGAGTATTAGTGTGGGTGCCAATCACGGCAGTCAGGGTCGTGACAAGTATTGAGTACCGATATGGGGACGAGTTTAGATAACTAATGTCTCCATATATCATGTATCCAATGTGTGTACAAAGGGTCATACTTTTAAGATGAATTCTTAATGATTTTAAGCATATCTTAGCAGATTCACTCATCTAAGGCTTTGTATATCCCGACAAGGTATAGGGTAGTTCTGGCAGCGTGGACGAGATGTTGTATCATCACATAGCTCAAAGTGATGCTTGTCTATTAGAGAATCTCACAAACATATTTGTTTTTTTATTTTTATATGAAATTGAGACATTATTGTATTTTCCAATTATTGAAGATGTGATTTACTGTTTTAAATGATTTATCTAAATGCATCTATATTGTTTATTTCAGCATTGAGTTGATTAACCATGATTTGAGTAGAGATGAGGAATGTGTTTGTTTCAGATTCTATTCAAGGTTATGTCTTGTTTAGATTTCCACTCACATGCTCGTACATTAAATGTACTGATGCCATTTGTCCTGTATCATTTTATAATCCAGATAAAAGTAACCAATTGGACTAAATAGAAATACCTGCATCTAAATAAATCCATAATCACATAATCACACCCCAAGAAATTGGGTTTTAGCTAGAAATCATATCGTTACCAAATCGTATTTCCATCAAGTGGGTAAGATTAATATTGTCTTTACAGAGGTCTAAGAGGAAGAATCTTCAACACCCACTTCCAATTTCTTAGAAGTGAAAATCTTCAAATATTCAAAGCTAAGGAAATATTGCCTCTAAACTCAGTTCTTAGCTCTCAAACTTGAAAACTTAATAATCTAATGAATTCTACAAAAGATAACATTGGATCCTTAGATAAAAAATTAAACAAGTATTCATAATCACCAAAAATTGTGTTGCATAGGACTATTCAGCGTAGTTAGTCAGGATAGCTGATCTACCATTTGGTCCACTCCATTGCCTTTCTACTTTTGCTTTAACTATTTTCAAATTCTATAACATTGGGCGATACGGTACTGCATCGCGGAATCATTTGGTGACTCGCTGACTTCTCCTTTCTATCACCTATTTGATTTTCTCCTTCAAGTCTTCTCACTCTATAACAAAGGCGAGACCAAGGCTGTTTGGCGACTCGTCCAATGGTGTACGCGATCCTCGGGCCTTCTTTTTTTTCGTTCTTTAAGCTTCCTTGTTTCTTTTTGCCCATTAGTGTCCATGCTTTGTTCCTCAATCCAAATACCTAAAAATCAAGGATTTTCATCAGTTATTGGCACAAAATGTGCATTTGACGGCACTAAATCTATTAAAATAAACCCCTAAATGAGACCAAAACCTGTACTCATCACACATAAAATAGAATGTAAAACATCACAATAAACAATAAGATCCTTACCTTCAACTGATAATGCTAGAATAGGCGTAGTGGTCAAGAGAGTCTTGAGCTTTTGAAAGCTCTCCTCACATTTTTCAATCCATTCAAATAGTATCTCCTTTTTTGTCAAATTAGTCAAGTGAGTGTCTATAGAAGCAAAGTTCTTAATAAATGAATAATAATAGCTAGCGATCCCCACAAAACTGCTAACTACAGTCACAAAACATGGCCGAACCCAATTCTTAACCGCCTCAATTTTTTGAGGATCTACCATTACCCCTTCCTTTGAACTACATGTCCCAAAAATGCAACAGAAGTCAACCAAAATTCACACTTGAAATATTTAGCATACAGCCTTTGTTTCCCAAGAACACCCAAAACAATATGAAGATGGTCGGCATGCTCTTCCTCACTTTCCAAATATACCAAAATATCATTGATAAATATTATGATGAAATAATCAAGAAATGACTTTAACACCCCACTCATTAAACTGATAAAAGTTGTAGGCGCATTAGTGAAGACAAAGGACATAACTAAAAACTCGTAGTGCGCATAGTGAGTTCTGAGCGCCGTCTTGGGCACAATTCTTGCCTAATTTTCAATTGATGGTAGTTAGACCTTAGATCGGTCTTGGAGAAAACTGATGCACCTTATAATTGGTTAAAAGATCATATATTTGAGGCAATGAGTACTTGTTCCAAATAGTGACCCTATTGAATTGTCGGTAACCTATACACATTCTCATAATACCATCCTTTTTCTTAACAAATAAACTAGGGCACCCCATAGGAAGCACTAGAACAAATGAATCATTTATCAAGAAGTTCTTGGATTTGAGCCTTAAGCTCCCTTAATTTCGTTGGAGCCATACGATATGGAGGATAGAAATGGGGCGGGTACCAGGTTCCAAATCAATGCAAAAATCTATATCTCCATCCATAGGCATACTAGGCAAGTCATTCGCAAATACTTCTCTAAATTCTGACACCAAAGAAATGGACTCAATGGATGGAACTTAAATCTCAACATCCCTAATATGAGCCAAATAAGCCATACAACCCTGCCCTTTAAGTTTCCTAGCCCTTATAGAGAATATGATATTAGCATGCTTAGGTTTTCACACCCATACCGACTCTAACTTTTCCCTTCCCAGAACTTCTAGAGTCAAAGATTTAGTATTACAATTTAATAATAGGGAGACAACAAAGTCATGCCTAAGACTATATCAAAGTCAATGATATCCAAAATCACCAAATCATCCCAAGTCTGATAACACATAAAAAAAATAAGACAAACACGATATACATGGGTGGCTATGACATACTCTCCAACGGGGGTAGAAACATTGATAGGGGCATAAAGTATATCACAAATCATATAACATTCTGAGGCAAATTGCACAGACACATAAAAAATTAGAACCTGGATCAAATAACACATTAGCCATCTGGTCACAGACGATAATAATAGCTGTGATTATTGTGTCAGATACCTCTGCCTCATTCTTGCCCAAAAAAGCATAACACTAAGCTCTATCATCTTGATAATCCATTTACCTGCCTGGTGGCGCGTTACCCCTACCAACATTACTATTTCCACGAACCTCATGGCCTTGATAATTACCTCCTCCTCTACCTTGTGGACGCCCTTGACCATTACTAACATTCCCCGCGGGTACCATTGCTCAAGGTTGCTGCGGCGCAGAATTCAATATACATGAGTAGGGACAATCTCTCCTCACATGTCCAGGTACTCCACAACTGTAACAAGTGCGAACAAAAGATGGCCTGCTGCCCGGCGAAGGCTCGACTCCCTGGCTATCCTAGATAAAATTCTGAGGTGGAGTTCTAGAGTAATTACCTGTAGAAGCAGGCATGGCGGACTAAACAGGTCGGGCAACAAGTGTTGGTCTACTAGATCCTGTAGAAAAGGAGCCCTTGAAATTTCCATATTCTTGTCTTTCTTAGCCATTGCCTTAGCCTAGCCGTCTGTCCTCACCCCCTCCACTTTTTTCACCAAGTCTATTATATCATTACCGCCTCGCCCACCTTGTGGACGGCCTCGACCATTACTAACATTCCTCGCGGGTACCACTGCTCAAGGTTGTGCAGCGCATAATCCAATATGTGTGGTGGGTACAATCTCTCCTCACATGTCCAGGTTCTCCATAATTGTAACAAGTGCAAACAAAAGATGGCCTGCTGCCCGTTGACGGCGCGACTCCCTGGCTATCCTAGATAAAATTCTGAGGTGGAGTTATAGAGTAATTATATGTAGAAGCAGGCATGGCAAACTAAATAGGTGGGCAACAAGTGTTGGTCTACCAGTTCCTCTAGAATGGCAGCCCTGAAAATTTCCAGAATTCTCGTCTTTCTTAGCCATTGCCTTAGCTTGACCCTCTCGCCTCACCCCCTCCACTTTCTTCACAAATTCTATTACTTCATTAAATCTTCATCCTGCAAATCTCATATGAACAGACAATACTAGTAGCTCAGAATTTAGACCCCTCACAAACCAAAAAAATCATATCCTCCTCGGTAGTCACCAATTGCGTAACATATCTGGGCAAAGTATGGAACTTGTCCTCATAAGCAGCCACAAACATCCCACCTTGCTATAAAGCCATGAAATCATCCTTCTTACGATCTCTCAAAGTCTGGAGCACATATATCTCTAAGAACAAAGCATGAAATTGATGTCGAGTGAGTGGAGGATAAATCAAAGATCTGCATTTCACTTAAGCTCTCCACCACTGCTTACCCTCACCTTGAAGATGAAACGATACGAAATCAACCCCATACTGATGCAAAATCCCTAACTTATGAAGTCTTTCATAGAAATCAAGAATAAAATCATAAGCATCTTCACTCTCGAAATCAAGAAACACAGGAGGCTTGAGCTTCAAAACTTAGTCAACATTTTATGCTCATTACTACTCATAACAGAACTTAACAAAGGATGGAAGAAAGCATCATTACCTCATGTTCCACCCGTCTTGGGTGCAGTGCTATAAATAGAGGGTTAGCGAGGGATTGAGTGGATTGAACAGAAGGAAGCACTCCAGGACCAACCAACCCTTTCAAGAATGACATAATATGCTCAACTAATACTAGGTGGGAGGAACACCGATTGTCTCAACAAGGTTTCAACCCTAATTTCGTGAATAGAACTTCAATAAGGTATGGTGAATTCATACTTGATTCTTCTCTCATTCAAGTATCCAATTTCAAAGGCTTTTCAAAAGATCTCAAAAACACTAAAATCTTATGTCAAATTCTAAGCATGGTTTCCGGCATTTAAAGGTTTAAATTGATGGTTTATGAAGTATTCAATGTTAGTTGACGGTTTTATTATAAAAAAACTCTATGAACCCATGTATTCCATGAATTCCTAATTTTGGCTCTAAAGTGGGTACATTGATTATGATCTAATTATGTTAAATTCATGTTTAGTTGTTATGGGCTATTGAATTATATGTTGATCATTGTTGGAATTATTCATAGTTTTCTTTATAGTATTGATATCCATATTGGGTTTTGTTGAATCATTGATATGAATGAATTGGTGTTCTAGTCTTATGGACATTGCAATTGGTAAGTTCTATTAATATGTGGAATTGTTGGAGATGTTGAGGGATGGTGATTGTGGCTTTTGGAAGGTGATTGGTATGGTCTATTTATGGTGCCACTGTTCAATTGTTATAATATTATGATCATGGAATTGTCAACATTATTATGTGAACTGTAGTACTATCATGTTATGGCTTATATGGGTGTACAAAGTGAAGGATGATATGGTATATATGAAAGTATAATGTGAAGGTACTCATGTGATGCCTATATAGTCTTATATGGATGTTGTCATCATGTTATGACTAAAAGTACTTCTTCTCTAATTGTTGATATATGATAATAAAGGACTAAGAGGAGTCTTTATAGAATGATGTTGTATCTTGTGTTGGTAGACTTAGTTGTCCTTAGTTGTTACTTGAATTATATTGAATAAATGATATGATGAATGTTATGTCTTGAATTGGTAGGCTTAGGCCTCCTTGTCTTAAATGAATGAAAGAACGAGTCTAGGATAGGTAGACCTAAAGTAGGTACTCTTTTATGAAAGACTAATATGGAACCTTTTGTATGAAAAAAAGGTTAATGTTGAAGTGAACCGGATAGACCTAGCGTGGTACCCATTTCATGAATGACCTATCCTAATTAACCTTGATCGACAACTCTTGTTGACCCCTTTTTGGTAGTGGTATTTTGAGTGGGTAGGACTTAGAGATGGGTACCTTTTAAAAAACTATTATGTGAATAAATGTACTATATGAGAACCAAGGCAAAGCACTGAGCGGATATGCTTGTGGTTGTAGCTCTATGTGAGAATGAGACAAGAGTACAAAAAGAAGCCCTTGATATCCCTTAAGCCATGTGCCTACGTGGGATGTGTCCTAGTTTTACCTTTTGCAAGTAGAACACCTTCCATGATATGGGGTTTTGATGACACCGGATTCCATACCTAGATTGTGTGGTCTATTTCAGTTAATTCCTATTCTCATCATGTGGGATGTGCACTCTAGTTATTGGATAGGTTCTACAATGTGTGTGTAGTGGAATAGGACGCTATCTACACATGGTACAAGTAGGCTTTGAAAATTCTAAAATGAGTTACCTAGGTCTTCCAAAACCATTATATGAAGTCCCCTATTTGTTAGTTGTCTCCTAAATAGCCTAAATGAATAATGTTCACTTAGTAAAGGTGTATTGAATTAGAAAGGTTCTTACCTAGGGTTGCTTTGAGGAACACTTAGGTGTGTATTCAAGAGATTGTATGGGAGGTCTCTTCAAGTCTTACGTAGGTGGATAACTTTAGGTAGAGGTTATAAATGGATAAATGATTTACTTAATGATTGTGGTCTTACCTTATATGTGAATATTGACTTGAAGATGTTTCTTAGGAGATTTTTTATCAAAATAGCATGAAAAACATGTTTCAAATAGAGTGTCCCTTTCTCATGGTTTTCTTGCATGTTCACCATACTTAGTGCATCAATTGTACTAATTCCATATGTTTCTCTATGTCTACAAGTGTAGGTGGTGGCAAGTGAGGATTCCTAGAGTTGAAGCTTGGGAAGTAGATTTCTCTCAAGATTGGTATGTCCTCTCTCAAGATTGGTATGTCCTCATATGTTCGAGAACATGGACTATGTTTCTAGTTTCTTTTCATTAAAGACTTTGTATTAGACTATAAGTTTGTTTTGAATGTAAGGGTCGTGACCCTAATTTGATATTCTTAATGTTTGAGTCTATGATGGATTATGATGAGACTTAGTCTTCTCACGTTTTATTAACGAGTTTCCTTATTGACTTTATGTGGGAGAAGTTTTAAATTATGTACTACTTTTCATACTTATGTAATGAATGAATGCTAAGAGTCTTGTATAAGACCTCTGAGAGGTCAAGTACGCCGTGTCGCGACTTGGGGGTGCTACCGGGTCGTAAAATGATCGTCGTGATTGACACTCACACTAACCCTCTGGTGGGAGAACCACTATTATGACCAAAACCAAGCAACTAAACAAAAACTAAGACATGTAACTAAAAGAAAATGAATCTCCCATAAACTTCAACAAGAGTTCTAAAGAACTAAACAAACAATGTGGAAGAAAATAATACCTAAAACTTAAAAGTCAATGTACCAAACTAACAAACGATAAACCAAATCTAAACAAGAAAGGTCACAAGCCAAACTAATGAACTAATTAACTAACTAGAAAAGTCTAAGTCCGAAATGTGAACATAGACCTAAAGAGAATCCAAAACATCTAGGGAAATGTGAGCTCACCATTGAATTCGAATTTGACAATCACAGATCTTCTAGCGAGGCTTGTCAATAGCCGCCGAAAAATGCCTTGTACTTAACAAAAATAAGAGAAAGTGCATAATCAGTAAACAACAACCGCGTATTGGAAGGATCACGCGGCTATCAACTAAGTGTAACATAAACATGTCATTAAAACAATATAATCATTCAACATACCAAACATATACAACATTGAATGTCACATGCTTCTACAATACACATTTATCACAAGTAGTTGTTCTTCTCATGGAACCCAAACCAGAACTATTATTGCACCAAAACGTAGTTGATGTACTGTGGTTTCACGGTACTTTCAATGCTTTTTTCCTTAAGATTGGTGTGTGTCTATAGCCTTTTTGTAGTAATTTTAACATGTTTTTATCTTTGTTTTGCAGGAAAGGTGTCCAAAAACAAAATGCAAAAGGCAGTTGAGATTTAGTGCAGAGGTGACCCACGAAGGCCATCGACCGTCCGTCGTTCCATCGACGGAATGTAGATGGTGACCGTCAACTGGAAGTTCAGGCATCTGGAGAAACTCGGGGAAGTCTGACCAAGTGTGGGGCTAAGGAAGGATTGACAAACCATCCTATTAAATCATCGATTTGATCAGATAATGTCCCAGTACCCGAAGTTAAAGAAAAGCTAAGTATGGAACGACGGAAGGCATCGACGGACCTAGATGAATCGACGGACTGTGATGTTGGTCCGTCGATTGGATCAGAGAATAAACTAGTTGAAGGATAAAAAAGATGCTAAGTGTGGACTTACGGAGGTAGTCGATGGTCCGTCGTTTCATCGACGGACCGTTTATGGGGTTTGTCGATTGAAGTCGCATTTTTGGAAAACTTTCCTTATTTGAATTCCTTTTATTTTAGGACAATGTTTTTTATAAATAGGGTGCAAAACCTCGTTTTTGAGGTTTGTTTTTTATAAATAGGGTGTAAAACCTCATTTTTGTGGTTGGATTCTATTACTATTTTCTTAGTTTGTTTTGGAGATGTGTTTTTGCAACTTTGGCATTAATTCAAATTTATGGATTTGGTTTCATATGATTTTTATGGTTTCAAGTTGAATTTCTGGATTTTCTTCGAATTTGTCAAAGTAAGTTCATGATTTATTGTTTATAAACTATGAATTGTGTTCTTCTATGCATGGGTAACTAAATCCACAACTAGGTTTGTAGGAACCATGGGTGATTAACAAAGTAAACCTAGATTAATAACAATTCTCAAATAGGTTATTGCATGCATTGATTATTCTTTCACTTAGAAATCTTTTTAACGAGTGCACGCGTTAGAACTCGCTTTATTGCTACTTGCCGGACCAAGCAGTTAGTTAATAGGAAAAGAATTATCAACATAGATTTAGTGTGATACTATCTAATAGGCTAGTCTCGATTGGTATGAAGTAATAACTAAGACAAACATCGAATACGATGTTTAATATGAAGTAAATGTAAGGGTTAGTAACTTAGACATATGTAGCCGGACAAAGGTACGGGTTGAAATTCTCTAAATGTCGGACCAGGGATTTAGAGATACCTAGCTTATCACTTTGCATGCAAAACACTAGGGAAAAATTGTTATAGCTAGGAATACGACGTTATGAACCTATGGGGAACACTTACACCCTACTTTCTCTCACAACTTGATAAACACCAAATATTTACTCTTGTTACTTGTTCTACTTAGCGATATTAAAAGACTTTTGTTTCACAACCCCCCCCCCCCTTTAATTGCCTATTTTTGGGAAAAAATTGACTTAATCGAAGTAATCGTACATTGACGTTAAGTCTAAACCATTTTTCTTGTGGGATCGACCCCAACCTAATAGTTGGGTTCTTTACTTGATACAACTGTTTATACTTCTTTAGGGAGGTGTAATTTGAGCGTACCAAATTTTAGCGCCGCTACCGGGAAAAGTGGCTTTTAAATTAACTTTAATAACATTACTGAATTTTAGTCAACAATTTCCTAATTTTACTTTTTCTTTTGTTTTTGTTTCTCTCAGGTCTAGCTTTAGTGTATGCCAAGTACACAGAGCTGAGGAGAACCAACACTTCCATTTGATCCTGAACTAAACCGGACACTCAGAAGAATGAATAATCAGCAGAACCCAGCTAATCTAGGTGATGGATTAATCGAAATCCTCTACCACTGGTTGATGCTCACAATCAAGTGGTTGTGGAAAATCTAGTTGATGATGCTTTGAGGATGCAAATATCACTGATTCTAATGGACCTATTGTCCTACCTTCTCTACCGCAGGGTCACACGTTCGTGGTAACTAGTAGTTTGATGCAGATTCTTACCGCGAGGGCTTTGTGTTCAGGGCTACCATCTGAGGATTCACATGCTCACATAGCCAAACTAAAGTCGGTGTGCAAGAGTTTTGTAGGGAGGCCAGACTTGGACATGAACATCACCGGGTTAAGAGTGTTCCCTCTATCACTGACGGGAGAGGCCGCGATAAGGTTTACTGAGTTGCCCTATAATTCTATCTATACTTGGGATTAGTTGAGGGATGTGTTCCTATCACGGTACTATCCTATGTCCAAAAAGATCAACAACAAAGATAGAGTGAACAACTTTGTGGCACTACCTGGGGAGTCGGTGAGTAGCTCTTGGGATAGATTCACTGCGTTCGTGAGAGGTGTCCCAAACCACCATATTGATGATGAGTCGTTGAAAGAGTACTTCTATCAGGGACAAGATTATAATAATAAGACAGTGCTTGATACTATTGCGGGTGGTTTTTATGGTGAGTGCACATATGCAGAGATTGCAGAGAAGTTGGAGAAAATATCTCGCAATAATAAGGCTTGGAGTACTCAAAAGTTGGACACTAGGAGAAACACCTTTGCAGTGCAAGCTACACACAATCTATCCGCTGATGATATTTGTGAAGAGATGGCTCAAATAAGAACTGAGCTTGGGTTGGTATTGAAACATGTCACTGGAGGTGTAGAGAAGGTAAATGCGGTGAATTACTTGACTAAACCACCACCGCCAGCGGATGACTACTATTATGAAGAGGATACTTATGCAGTGAACGATCAGAAGGGGGGTTTCCGACCAAACGCCCAAGGCTCCAATTAGGAGAATTGGCATCAAGGTTAGGGAAATCAAGGTTGAAACTATGGGAATTACAATAGAGAGGGCCAGTATGTTCGTGATGGAAACTACAACCATGACAAAAACTTCAACTGGGTAACTATGGTAACAGAATGATCGAAGTGAGCCATATGTTCCTCCTCAAAATTGGGAAGTTGATCCTAGGGATGGTGGAGGTATTATGGCACGAGTTGAAGATATGTTGCAGAAGATGAGGAGAAGGTTTGATGCTAGTGATGAGCACACCAAGGAATTGAGAGGTGATTTGGATATTATCGGGCAAAATGCGGATGCACATACAGTCTCGATCAAGCATCTTGATTTACAAATGGCTCAATTGTCTACTACTGTGAACCCACGACAATCGGGCACTCTTCCTAGCAATACCATTAAAAATCCTAAAAATGATGGACATTGCATAGCAGTCACTACTCGAGGAGGTAAGCAAACCATTGATCCACCTATGCCATCTATGGTCGAAGATAAGATGAGAAAAGATGAAGAGGTAGTGGAAACTAGTGGTGAATTGGTGAACAAATCGGTGAAAGAAGCAGAGGTACCCCCAAAAAGTGATTCTCATTCCTAGACCACCACTACCATTCCCTCAGAGATTGGTGAAGAAAACTGAGGATGGTAAATACCAACGTTTTATCACTATGTTGAAACAACTTTCCATCAACGTTCCTTTGATAGAAGCTTTGGAGCAAATGCCCGGTTATGCCAAGTTCATGAAGAATATGGTTACAAATAAGAGATCGGTAATTTTATAGGATGATAACCAAATGCAACATTGTAGTGTTATTGCTACAAGGTCTTTTGTGCAGAAGAAGGAAGATCTGGGCGCTTTCACTATTCCATGTATCATCGGATTATTATACTTTTCTAAAAAACTATGTGATCTAGGTGCAAACATAAATCTCATGCCTCTCTCCATTTATAAGAAATTAGGTTTGGGTGACCCAAATCCCACTGCAATGCGCTTACTAATGGCCGATCGAACATTGAAAAGGACCATTGTGATACTTCATGATGTGCTCGTGAAGGTGGAGTCGTTTATATTTCCGGCTGATTTTGTGATTCTTGACTGTGAGGTGGACTTTGAGGTCCCTATTATTCTTGGGAGGCCGTTCCTTGCTACTGGTCGCGCCTTGGTTGATATGGAGAAAGGGCAGATGAAGTTTAGGTTGAACAATGAAGAAGCAATATTTAACATTTGTTAGTCTTGAAGCAGAGTGGTGAGCTCCAAACGGTATTTGTTATATCCTACAGGGTTGAGAGTACATTTGAGGTACAAATTGAAGAGCGCCTTGGCGTTGAGTCACTAGCAACAGTGATTATGAATTTTGAGAGTGATGGTATTGAAGAGTATGTGTCTTTGGTTGTTGCACTTGAACGGGGCGAATATCGGTCCAAACCAAAGATATTGGAATTAGATATGAAGCATCGCCAGTCTCCACCCGCGAGACCATCTATTGAGGAGTCCCCAAAATTAGCTTAAGGCTCTACCACCTCATCTGAGGTATGTATTCTTGGGAAACGATGGCACTTTGTCGGTAATCATTGCATCGGAGTTGAATGTGCAACAAGTAGAGTGTTTGGTAGAAGTGTTGAAGAGGTTCAAAAGAGCCATTAGTTGGACTATTATGGACATTATTGGGATCCCTCCCAACATTTTTTCACACAAAATCCAACTCATGCCCGATCACAAGCCAAGTATTGAGCACTAGAGATGGTTGAATTGACCTATTCAAGAGGTTGTGAAGAATGAGATCATTAAGTGGTTGGATGACGGAGTCATATATCCTATTGCAGATAGTAGTTGGGTATGCCCTATTTACTGTGTGCCCAAAAAGGGAGGAATGACAGTAGTGCCCAATGAGAGAAACGAGCTTGTTCCAATGAGGCCGGTGACTGGATGGAAAGTTTGTATGCATTACCGGAAACTGAATGCATGGACTGAGAAGGAACATTTACTGATGCCATTCATGGACGTGATGTTAGACTGACTCGCAGGAAAAGAATGGTATTGTTTTCTTGATGGCTATTCTGGTTACAATCAAATCTCTATTACCCCGAAGGATCAAGAGAAGACCACCTTTACTTGTCCTTATGGGATGTTCTCATTCAAGAGGATGCCTTTTGGATTGTGTAATGCACCGACCACTTTCCAGAGATGTATGATGTCAATATTCTCCGATATGGTGGAGGACACTATTGAGGTGTTTATGGATGACTTTTTAGTGGTTGGAGACTTATTTTATCGGTGTTTGAGTCACTTGGTCGAGGTTCTTAAAAGAAGTGAAGATTGCAATCTTGTGCTAAATTGGGAAAAGGTCACTTTATAGTGAAAAAAGGTATAGTATTGGTCCATCGCATCTCAGAGAAGGGGATAGAAGTTGATCGAGCAAAAGTTGAAGTTATAGAGAGACTTCCTTCACCCATCTCTATAAAAGGTGTGAGAAGTTTTCTGGGACATGCGGGCTTCTACCGGAGGTTTATTAAGGATTTCTCAAAAATTGCACATCCTTTGTGCAAATTACTTTAGAAGGAATGTAAATTCTATTTTGATGAATCCTGTCTGAAGGCGTTCGGAGAGTTGAAGGAGAAGTTGGTGTCTCTGCCCATAATTATTTCTCCAGATTGGAGTAAGCCATTTGAGGTGATGTGTGATGCCAGTGGGGTTGCTCTTTGTGTGGTATTGGGACAAAGAAGGAATAAAATCCTTCACCCCATCTATTATGCAAGTAAGGCCCTAAATGAAGCACACAAGAAATACATTGTGACTGAACAAGATCTTCTTGCGGTGTTATTTGCTTTCAAAAAATTCTTCTCCTATTTGCTTGGCACGAGAGTCATAGTGCATACTGACCAATCCGCTTTGAGGTACTTGATTTCAAAGAAGGATGCGAAACCAAGGTTGATTACATGGGTGCTACTATTGCAAGAGTTTGATTTTGAGGTAAAAGACAGAAAAGGGACTAAAAATCAAGTTGTCGATCACTTGTCCAGATTGGAGGATGAAGCTATGCGAGAGTTAGATGAAAAGTCTGAGATTAATGATACCTTCCTTGATGAGAATGTATTGGCTGCATCTCATGACTTGATTCCATTTTTCGCCAATTTTGCAAATTATCTGGCCAGTGATATAGTCCCATCAGACTTGTCCTTTCATCAAAGGAAGAAGTTCATGCATGATGTGAAAAAGTTTTTGGCATGAACCTTACATATACCGGAGTTGTGTTGATGGGATTATTCGCCGTTGTGTGCCGAAAGTCGAGATGTTAAGTTTTTTGGAGGCATGCCACTCCACGCTAGTGGGTGGGCATCATAGTGGTATCCGTACCATTCACTAAGGTGATTATGAGTTTGCCAAGTCATGTTATAGGTGTCAAAGAGAGGGAGGAATTTCAAAGAGGCAAGAGCTCCCTTTGAATCCCATTCCGGTGATTGAGTTATTTGATGTATGGGGCATTGATTTTATGGGCCCGTTTGTGAGTTCTCATGGGATGAAATATGTACATGTGGCGGTGGGCTACGCGTCAAAATGGGTGGAAGCCATAGCGCTTTCTAACAATGAAGGGAAGAGTGTCACCGCATTTTTGAAAAAGAACATCTCTCCATATTTGGCACACCAGGGCCATTATTAAAGATGGTGGATCTCACTTTTGTAACAAGTTGTTTAAAAGGGCTATTGGTTAAATATGGGGTTTGCCACTATGTGACCACTCTGTAACATCCCCAGACTAGTGGGAAAGTTGAGGTGTCCAATCGAGAGATCAAGCAAATCCTGTCGAAAACGGTAAATGCTAATAGAACGGATTGGTCAAGGAGGCTTGATGATGCTCCTTGGGCCTACCAAACTACATACAAGACCCCCATAAGTATGTCTCCGTACCAACTTGTATATGGGAAGGCTTGTCACTTTCCACTTGAGTTAGAGCATAAAGTCATGTGAGCAATGAAGAAACTGAAGATGGATTGGAATGAAGCAGTGGAACAAAGACTTAATGGGTTGAACGAGCTTGATGAGTTTCACCTTAAAGCGTATGAAAGTTCAGCCATCTACAAAGAGAAGATGAAGAAGTACCACGACCAAAAGATTGAATAGCGAGAATTTGCAGTTGGGGACTTGGTGCTTCTATTCAACTCTAGGCTATGCTTGTTTCCGGGCAAACTCAAGTCCAAGTGAATGGGACCATTCCTTGTTACTAAAGTGTTTCCAAATGGAGCGGTTGAGTTGGAGAACAAGGAGGGTGCAAAGTTCACCGCCAACGGGCAAAGAATCAAGATCTACCTAGGGCATGCAGAAGTGTCCATGAAGTGGTAGAGGAATATCACCTTGATGAAGTCTGAGTAATCAAGGATCGTGCATCGTGCTGATGTTAAATCAAGCGCTTTTTGGGAGGCAACCCAAGGTGTATCCTCTAGCCAACAATAGGTTTTTCTTTTCTTTGTAGGAATAGTTGCATTCTCTTATTTCTTTTTTTGTTTTACTCATTTTCATGCGTTATTTTTTAATTGTGTTGGATAGAGATTAGTTTAGGGTACGTGTCTCAAAAGTGTCCAGAAAAACACAAAAAGAATAACTTAATGGGTGTTCCATGTGCAGGGACCAAAACGAAGAATTCTGTAGAAGTGCACAGATCTACAAACCCCATCAACGGGCCATCCTTCAATCGACGGACCGTTGGTGGTGTCCGTAGATCCTAGGTATGTCTCGAAATTTTTCTAAGTCTTGTTGAAATCGACTGTCCAATCGACGATCCATCGATGGGGTGTCGTTGGTCAAAATAACCAGTGACCCGACCCGACCCGGACGGCTATATTAAAAGGAAATTGTTCATTAACCTCCAAAAATCTTTTCAAATTCTTTGCAAACCATTTCCCTCCCCTATCCTTCCTTTCCCATTAATTTCCCATATCTCTCCCTTCCATTTTCATCAGAATCCCCAAAACTCCCAAATTCCCCTAAAACTCCCAAAACCTTCTCCTTCCCCAATTCTACTTCTTTCTCTTGCTTTCTTCGGTCGGTGTTCAAAGGCGAGAACGTAGGTTGTATAAAAGATCACCCACCTAGTCACTCCACTATGATTTCAGGTATTTCAATTCCCTTTGCTAAATGAATTCTTGTTCATTTGCTGTTGGAAACGTAAATTGGATTGTGAGTCTTGACTTATGGACAAAATTGCATGTAAATGATTGTTAAAAAAGGGGTAATATATCCCTTTGAATGATAGAAAGTGAATGGATTAGGGTATATTCTGTTCAAAGTAATATTGTTGACTTTCTGACTTAGGGTTTGGTAGTATGTTAGAATCCGAGATTGCACCGTGCGAAATCAAAACCTAAGGATGAAGAATTGTTGTTATACTTGTTGTTGTGTGTTGGGTGACCTTATGAGGGTATAAAAGTTGTCCAAATGTTCTCCTAAAAATATGGTCTGAAATCTGTCTCTGACCAACAGCACGAGACCCCGTTGACGGACCGTCGCTTAATCGACGGGCCGTCGATGGGATCCGTCGATTGAACAACTTTAAAAATGTTGAACTTTGAGACGACGAAAGTGTACTACGGTCCATCTATTGATCGACAGGATGTTCTGCACGTCCGTCGTTTCCAACAGAAACCCTTATTTGTGAGAGTTAAATAATTATTCCAAGTGTAAGACAACGGAAGTGAACTACGTTTTGTTGATTGATCGACAGGCCGTTCTGCACGTCCGTCGTTTCCAACTGAGAGGTCTGTAGAATGAAGACTAAAAATTTTCCTAAGTGTCCAACGATGGACACTATTGACGGGACGTTGATAGTGCCCGTCAACCAGTACTGCAGTTCTGCATTGGACTGTGCTTTGTGTTTCAGGTTTCTGTTTTGATTGTTTTGTTTGTGTAGTATGATTGCTATGAGACTAACAAACTATTTTCCAGGTACATATGGCCCCTAAACTTGACATCTTATATTCCAGGGGCAGGTCCAAGTTCGTGGCTCCATCATGTCAAAAGATTAGCACTTTCGACGATAAGCAGGATCCTGAATAGGTGCCCCCAAGCACCGGGACCCCTACACCAGCTGCAAAAGCCACTCGGGGCACCCCCAAGAAGGTGGCTTCCGGCGTAGTCACTGCCTCCCAGTCTAATGAGGAGCGCACACTTACCAGCGCACTTTCTGTGTCTGCCTTGGGTTTTATGCGTCTGGCTCCGAAGCAGCATCAGGTTCAGAGTCGGCCCACTCTACGGGGTCGAATGAGGCCACTGCCTCCGGTTTCGGATCACTTGGATCCACTCACCCAGAGGTGACTGCCTGCCATGCCTCTTATAATGAGGCCCATAGTTCGAAGTCTGCTCCAGCACCCCATGATGATGTCCCTGCACCGGTTCCTGATGTGCCAAACCGGTGGTGCGTCGATGGTCAGTATCAAGTCTACAGGGACTCAAAGCTGCTGAATGATAAGAGGGTGATGACTTGGTTGGTGACAGTCGAGCGGAGAGTTCTTATAGGGAGTCTTCACATAGTCCCTCATGTGCATGGATTGTTTACCCGCCACAGGCTCGAGTGGATGGCTAGAAGTATGGGGTCGTATAGTGAGGAGATTGTTCGAGAGTTCTACGCATCATATGTGGCGACTCTTAGAGGTTCTTTGGACAGGGGGGCGAGACCTTCCAAACAGGACCCACTCACTGAGGTTTTAGTTCGAGGCTGCCGGGTGGACATTTCTCCTACTTCCATCTGCCGCTTCTTGTACGGTGCATCCACTGGTTTCTACGAGGGAGCCCCTTACTCTGGAGTTCGATTATAGGTGGGGTTTAGTAAAGAGTGGACAATTTCAGAGGACCAGAGAGAGCAGAGAGAGTCCACCAAGAGGTGGCTTGCACAGCAGCTATCCGTTGACGGTGAGGGAGAAGACTGGGTGTTAGACCCCAGAGGCCTTATCAAGAAGGCCAACCTCACCTTCACAGCCAAGTTCTTCTGGCTGTTAGTCCTCCACCGCCTATCTCCCACGGCAAAAGATAACATTCTTACATTGGATAGAGCGGTTATGGTAGCAGCAATGGTGGCCTAGTTCATGATCGCCTTCGCAAAGTAATTGATCTCCTTGATACATGAGAGGGGTTTTAAGACCTCTACTACTTACCCGTTCACTTGTATGATATTTCAGTTATGCAGGGATGCTGGAGTGCCCATTTGGCACAGTGATGACCTCCGTACTCCGACCGGTATGGTGGATATAGGTCTCATCAGGGATGAGGCCAATGTGGCGGCATCGTGGAGAGGGCCTAGAGTTGATTTACAGTCGCTGAGTGAGAATTTGGCGGATACGGTAGAGTTAGACCAAGGGGCTGATCCTGCCACTTCATAACCCACTAATACCACCCCGTCCAAGTCTGCCCGTGGCACTAGTAGAGCACCCAGTTCCTCCCGGTCTACTCCACCGTCAGCAACACTGGTCCCGATTGCTAGGGTCCAGAAGTTAGAGGCCCAGATGGCCACCTTATTGCATCATATCCACCCTTGGATGCAGAAATCCATTGCCGAGGCTGAGGACCAGATTGAGAAGTGGGTGGCCCAGCAGACTAAGCGGAAGATTCAGGCAGTTAATCAGCGCCTTGATGCTTTTGAGCTGCGGGTTCTTGCACGCCCAGCCCCCACCATTGATTTTACTACTCTTCAGGAGGCTGTAGAGAGTCTGTGGGAAGATGTTGACAGTATACTGTAGATGAGGGGACAGCCCGATACTGCACTAGTCGAGCTAGCATAGGACATGGTGCTTGGTGCACTATTCACTGCCCCCACTACACCATCGCTTGAGCCACATGAGCGTGCCAAGAGGAACCGTTCCAGTCGCACCACTGAGGGAGATGATGCACGTGCTTGGAAGAAGGAGCAGATGGATCTTGAGGCCTCGAGGAGAGCCTCTTTGATTGATGAGGAGACCCGTTAGACGAGGGCTCGAGAGTTGGCTGCTAGGGCATATAGTTCCTGATTTGAGGTTGTTGAGAGAAGCACCATTGAGGTTGTGGATATTGTTGTGGGCACCACTGAGGGTGACCCTACTACTGAGCGTGCGGGTTTCGAGAAACTGGACCCGCCTTCTTGTTGATCATTGGTGCTATACACCTCAGGTTTGCTTTATCTACCACCCTATCTTTATATTTCTTATGGATTGGGGACAATTGCATGCCTTTTTGTTGGGGGTGGGGTAAATGGAAAGTGAGTGTTAGGGTGAAGTATAAGTAGCCCAATTCACGATCCTCTCTTAGGGTTTTTCTAACCTATGTTCTTTTGCCCCAAGAGACTGATTACTTTACTGTTGAACCGACATATCGTAACTTGTACAAAGTAGTAAAGTGAAATATGAAGCATGATGGCTAAACATGAATGATATCTCGTTCTAAGAAAATGCTTGCATAAATAGGTTTAAAGAAGTTGAATGTGTTGTCTCTAATCATGGCATAAAGATACACCCACTCTATGACCCTCAATCTAAGACTCAAACTGTGTGTTCAATAATCTGATAGGGTTACGAGGTGTCAATAGAGTGTGAGGAAATTTGATTTTTCCACTGTTGGTACCTAGCTAGAACTTGCCCGGTTAGTCCTGCAAAAGAAATCTATGTTAGACAATTAGGAAAGGATCATAGGCCCTTGTTCAAATTAGCAAACATCTAGCCTAAAGTAGTGAACCAAATGAAATTGTTATCTCTTTTTTATACAAATATTTTGAGCCTATAATAGACATTCCTTTTCATCACCAACTCACCTTCCCTGGGTATAATGTGTTGTCCCTGGTCCTTCCTTGGACATGTGCACCTCAACTTAGGCCAAAAGCATAAATTGAGGGTGTCTAATGTAGAAACTGACCTCGTCTTGCCCTGACCCAACCTTGGGTAATGTGTACCTCAACTCATGGCAAAGCCATAAGTTGAGGGTGGCTATTATGAGTGATGACCCGAAAAGTGGGTATGAAAAGAGTAATGTGGAAAAGAAAAGAGAAAGTGATCAAGAGAAGTGACTCAGTCAAAATTGTCAAGTGAATGATGAAATAAAAAGAAAAAAGAGATTAAAAAAAGTGTGTTGAACAAAAAGAAGTAAGAGTCACTTCCACAAGAGAACAAAGGAGAAAGCAAGGCAAAGATGACAAGAAAAGAAAAGTAGGGCATAATAGACAATGAAAGAGGTAGGCGCTTAGCCGTAATGTCAAGGAGGGCAATAAGTCACGAAAATATACTCATATGTACCATACCTGACCCTGAGCCTACGTTACAAGCCAAGAAAGTCACAATTATCGTGATCCTAAGAGTCTAATGTGGTGAACTTAAGCAGTGAAAATAAGGGAAAGCCTATGGCGACAAATACTAACTAGGTGTGAATTAGTTTTGAGCGTGAGTGTTGAATAACGATCCTTATACTCAAAGTTAAAATCACTGTGCGAAAAAGAAGGATATTTTTTGAAGTGAGGGCACTAGTTGCAATAATGAAAAGTTGACACCTTGGCGAGAGGCAAAAGAGTAGAGGTGACGGTGCATAGTGAGTCTATGTCATGGTTTGATCCACATGAGTGACCTTATCAAGACTAAGAATAGAAGCATGCACTAAAGCAACAAAAAAGTTGGGATTGATAGCCATGCGATTGCGAAAGCTTAAAAGAGGATACTTTTGTACAAAGTGTTTTGTTGAGTCATAGTGTGTCGCTTGAGGACAAACAACGAATTTAAGTTGCGGGTGTTGATCTACCGTGGTTTCAAGGTACTTTCAATGCTTTTTCCTTAAGATTGGTGTGTGTCTAGAGACATTTTGTAGTAATTTTAACATGTTTTTATATTTGCTTTGCAGGAAAGGTGTCCAAAACCAATATGCAGAAGGTAGTTGAGATTTAGTGTAGAGGTGACCCACGAAGTCCATCGACAGTCCGTCGTTCAATCGACGAACCATAAATGGTGACAGTCGACTGGAAGTTCAGGCATCTGGAGAAACTTGGGGAAATCTGACCAAGTGTGGGGCTACGGAAGGATCGACAGACCGTCCTATTAAATCGTCGATCTGATCAAAGAATGTCCTAGTACCCGAAGTGGAAGAAAAGCTAAGTATGGAACGACGGAAGGCATCGACGGACAGTAGATTCATCGATGGACCGTGTTGTTTATCCGTCGATTGGATCAGAGAAAATGTTATTTGAAAGATAAAAAAAATGCTAAGTGTGGACTTACGGAGGCAGTCGATGGTTCATCGACGGACCGTCTGTGGGGGTCGTCGATTGAAGACGCGTTATTGGACAAATTTCCTTATTTGAATTCCTTTTATTTTAGGATTGTTTTTCATAAATAGGGTGTAAAACCTCATTTTGGGGGCTGGATTCTATTACTATTTTCTTATTTTGTTTTTGCAACTTTGGCATTAATTCAAATTTCTTGATTTGGTTTCAAGTGATTTTTGTGGTTTCAAGTTGAATTTTTGGATTTTCTTCGAATTTGTCAAAGTAAGTTCATAATTTATTGTTTATCAACTATGAATTGTGTTTTTTTATGCATAGGTAACTAAATCCACAACTAGGGTTGTGGGAACCATGGGTGATTAACAAAGTAAACCTAGCCTAATAACAATTCTCAAATAGGTTATTGCATGCATTGATAATTCTTTCACTTAGAAATCTTTTTAACGAGTGCACGCGTTAGAACTTGCCTTATTGCTACTTGTGGGACCAAGGGGATAGTTAATAGGAAAAGAATTATCAACATATATTTAGTGGGATACTATCTAATAGGCTAGTCTCGATTGGTGCGAAGTAATAACTAAGCCAAACATCGAATACGATGCTTAATATGAAGTAAAGGTAAGGGTTAGTAACTTAGACACACATAGCCGGACCAAGGTACGGGGTGAAATTTTCTAAATGTCGGACCAAGGATTTAGAGATACCTAACTTATTACTTTGCATGCAAAACACTAGGTAAGAATTGTTATAGCTAGGAATACGGCGTTATGAACATATGGGGAACACTTACACCCTAGTTTCTCTCACAACTTGATAAACACCAAAGGTTTACTCATGTTACTTGTTCTACTTAGCGATATTAAAAGACTATTGTTTCACAACCCCCCCACCGTTTAATTACCTGTTTTTGGAAAGAAATTGACTAAATCAAAGTAATCGTACATTGAAGTTAAGTCTAAATCATTTTCCTCGTGGGATCGACCACAACCTAATAGTTGGGTTCTTTACTTGATACGACCGCTTATACTTCTTTAGGGAGGTGTAATTTGAGCGCAGTGGTACGTACCCGATCTAATATTTATGCCAGAACGTGGCAATCTAATCCCCTTTTTATGCCGAAATATGTCAACCAATCCCTGTAAGTTATGACTGAACGTGGAAACCAATCAATAAACGCACCACAATCACATACACAAGTATAATAAGCATAATGTCAAGAAGTAATTCATGCCATATAGTTATTCACTTATCTCAGTTACAAAAAGTGTAGTCAACAATGCAACAGTCGCATACATATATGCATCATAAAAAAGAAATAACAAGAATACATCATACAATCGTAATCACAACCTTCAGCTACTTCGAAACAAGCTAGAAACCCTAAGAATCATGATTCTTGACTTTATGGATTCGTTCCGCTTGTTCTTGATCTGCAAACAATCAATACAATATAGGAATCAATAAACATTCACTAATTACCCAGATTTCTAACAATTCTATGACCCCTCGATTATACCCATGATCCGAAGTCTATAAAATAGGGTTTTTTCCACCATAGAACCTAGATCAAAACCCTCCCCATCATTAATTTCCCATTCTATTACATTCAACGGATCGAAAAAAAAGATTCGGGAAATGAAAAGCTTACCTTTAGCCTCAACAATGGTGAAAAATGAGTAGGATTTGCCTTGGGGTTCGTTCCTTAGCTCAAAAAGTTGAAAAGTGCATATTAAGGTCGTTTAGGGGTTATTAACGACCTTAAATCGCATTGAGCCTGCCACAAAGACCTTCATCCCACTGTAGCGACTCCGCCAGAGCGGCGAAATCCCCTCCAGGGCAAGTTACACGAGACACTGAGCTAATTTAATAATCCTAAGACCCCCATTTCGCAACACACCTCTAACGAACGTCACTCAAAAACTACCTTCCACACCAAGATCAATTTGGGAGTTCTACTCACCCGAATTCAATTTTGTAATGTCGTACGGATTCTTTAATGAGTTATATATCCACTTATGAAATCAAAATTATATATAAATCACCCGATTTTACCAGATTTCCCTAAACCTTAATGACTCCAATATCGTCCAAAACGATCTGGACTAAGTTGGAAAATTTCATGTTACTACGAAAAACTTTTCCGACCCAAAAATTTTCTCCATTGGATTTTCAATAACAACAGGACCGATCGTTACAAGTTAATCTGTAACTTAAAGGAAAAGAAATATTGTAAAAGGATCAATCAAGATTGCCTAGAATCAATCAAGTTATATAGTCAAGAATGTGCCTGCTGCCTAGAATTGCTAGAAAATGATTGTCATGTCATGCCAAATCCTGGAAAATCATACGTTCTATGAGAATTTGATAATCATGTATATTATAATATATGTATTTATCATTGGTTAAACCAAAAATTAAAAAGTTAAGTACCAAAAACCAAAAAGAAATGTCTTAGTGGTTTGGTTATCTTTTTGAGGTATTTACAAACTGGAAACTGATAAATCAAATAAATGACACATAAAATCGGATCGACCCGACCGATGCGAACCCATACAACTAATTAATGTTACAAGAATAAATTAACATACTATAATCAATCCTAATAACGAAGTATTAATATATTCTAATTCAAATAAAGAAGAAAGATCAATCATGATAGAACTTACCAAAATAATAAATAGTTTTTTACCAAAAAATAGTCAAGTGACAAAGCTATCCAATTAAGGGTATGAATCAATTAAGGAGGTAAATAGAATCAACATGTGAATTAAAGCAACTTAGTCCAAACACTATAAGAGATTTACAGTAACAATACGTATTTTTACTATTAAAAGAGTTACCAGAATCATAATAAAACAAACTTAAAAGGAAAAGAATATATCTAATCAATTAAGCTCAAGAGGTATAAGAAACTTACGAACCATAACAAAATCAAGGTTGTCCTCATTTAAATTTATGAAGGATACGATCTTTTCAATTGGTTTGTTGGTAACCATGGTTGTTGTCGTTATTGACCAGAGTTGACTTAATGTTCTCGTCATGTTCCAGGCATTTATCTTCATCGAATCTCATTGGCCACAACTTGCTGGTCGGGAGGTGAAACAACAGCACCGACAAGTTGTTGTCGTCGACTTTGCTAGATGAGAGAAAATAGAAGAGCAGAGGAGAAGAAAGGGCTTCACTGGCATAGGGAAGGAAACAGTGGGCTCGCAAGGCGATTATCCTATTCTTTGGTGGAGATGTCGAAAAGAGAGAGGCTCATTAGTCTTCATTGGTTAAGGGTGGAGAGGAGGTGAAGGGAGAAGAGGAAGGAGACAGTGGCGTTGATGGTGTTCGCTAGTGGAGGCCGTCTCGACTTTTTTGCCAGTTGAAGAATAAGCGGCGTCGGAGAGACGGAGAGGACAAGGTGGGTTGCCGCTTTTTTTAGAAGAGAAAGAGTTAAAAGTGAGGGTTTGGATGTAGTCATTTTAAGAAAACAAAGAAGAGGCCTTGACGTGGTCCACTTGATCAAAAATAGACGGATGAGATTGAAATGTTGTATTGGATGAATTTACATAGACATTTATTCAAAGGTGAGTTATGATATGAATTTGACCAATTGGACCAAATGTACTAAAATTGACATAAAATAGAATAATAAATTGGCTAGATTTGAAATAGCAATTGAATAGAAGTGGCTATTATTCAAACAATTTGCAGAAAGGTTAGATTGCTATTTAATAATATACATATTAATTAATAAAAAATGAATAACAGTTTTTGGTACATAAAATAAATATACTTAAATATGTTATACACATCAAAGAAATACACAAAGTTTGAAAACTATAAAAAAATAATTATTTAAAATTTAGCAAATGATAAAAATGAATATAATTGTCACTACTCATGAGTAGCTCCCACACTTAACCTCCTAAGTGGGCGAACCAAGGAATCTAAACTCCAACACAGATCAATATTTCAAATACGAATACCAATAAAATGTGGAAGCTCAAAACTTATTAAAGTAACCAATCCAATCAACCTCTAAAGCCTAACACTTATTATCCCCAAAATCTGAAAGTCATCACATTAAGGACATCTGTTCTAAAATAGTCTAAGAATATTAAAGACACCAAAATAAGAAAATATGATGGTCCACGTCAAAAATTCAAGGACATCATGCCTTGATTGAGGGAATCCAGCACGAGCTAGAAGGAATAGCTCACCCTTAAATCTGAGATGTTGGAGATTGGCTAAAGCTGAGGGCGAGTCGATGTAGATGGTACACTTGATGCACTCCACAAAAGAAAAATGAAAAAAACACAAGTAGGGGTAAGTACAAGGAACATGTACTGAGTAGGTATCATCGGCCAACCCAAAATAGAAACTACTATATATTGAATAATAGTATAAAATCAACTATGATACTTGGTAGGTGACAAGCAACAAACAACATGAACCAGTGAAAACTACACCATTGAGGGTACACAATCAATCACAATATCAAGACCACATATGGGGAATCATGCCTCCACACCATACTCATTTGGAAAATGGGATTTTTGTTAGACGAGCACATTAAGTTAATTCAAGATTCCTTCCCTTTAATGTTATCGTGTCAGAACATGATACTCCGATCCAATTGTACCATGTCAGAACGTGACACTCCGATCCAATAATATCGTGTCGGAACGTGACACTCCGATCCAATTATCTCATTAATTTATTTTATCAAGCCTTCTTTATTCAAGACATCACTTCGATAAAGTGGGTTCAAGATTATAAATTTCACGGTATCAGGATTTTAGACCAATCACAAACAACACAACCAAGCTATACAACCACCCAATTAAGTCCATAGGAAACTTCACAATTTCACTCAAACATATCAATCACTGTTGCGAAATAACCATAAACTATCTCTACCGAAGAACTGAAACCAACCAACTACTTCTCCAATTCTTTTCCTTTCCTCAATGCTTTCGAACCTTTCTAATCTATGAAGTATTTATGCATAATTTATAAGTTAACAATCCTATAAGTACTCATGTTATTATATGTCTAGCCTAGACCCAAAAGTTCTCCTAATTTTATAATCAATTTCTTGAAGTTCAAACCTAAGGATAAGTCTTAATTCCTCCATTAGCATAACTTTCATGTACTACACCTTATAATATACTACATCTTATATTTAATTACCTATCTCAATATATCAAATTTGAATTTATAATGTTGTAAACCTACCAAATAAACTAACCTAGGAAAACCAATATCACACCGAAATCCATTCCAAAACATGAATGACAATTCAATTTTGTAAAACTTTCATTTGCCATCCACTTTTTGTTCAATAAACAACAATTTACCACTTATTGTTTTAATATGTTACATTACTTTAATCATTAAACAATTCCCCTTTAACCAATCAACTTTAATGTTTGTCCCCACGTTTCAACTGTAACAATATATGTACCCACCTGTAATTTCTATCTAATAAAATAACAATAAAATGTATTCTCGCCTAAACAAACAATCATCATACAACTAGTTGTGGAATTGTTGAAGATTAACTGATGCACACCCGTTATCACTTTTGTTTTCGTTTCACGCCTCTTCCTTTCGTTCTCCCCTTCCCTTTTTTTCTTTTCTTCTACTGATTATTTATTATCCTAATTATTAAAAGATTAATTATAAAAATAGTAAAAGTGATCCAACTTAATTCTAATGTTATTTTTCTTAACCGTCAACTAAATAACTATTAAAAATTACCCCACTAATTTCATAATTATAATTATGAATAGTCCATAATATCCACTTATAATCTATCGGAAATTACTTTATGACACGAAAAGCTCTTGTACTCAAAATGATCAAAAGGATCGTTACAATAATAGCAGCAGTAGTAATAATAATAATAACAACAACAACAACAACAATAATAATAATAATAATAATAATATAATTTATTATTATTATTATTATTATTATTATTATTATTATTATTATTCATAAATTATGAATACTAATATATATTATGAATAACATAAAATATTAAATATAATTTTAAGCATATAATAAAAGAAAGTTTTAAAATACATATTTAATATAATACCAATACGAAAAGGGTTATAGGTCGGTCATAATAGAGTGTCAACAACACAGAATTGACATAACACTTTGAAAGAAAACTAGCTTTTAGAAAAACAGTATCTCTTTTGATACTGTTTTACGTTTATCTTTTAATGTAAATCCTTATTCTTTACGAGATTAAAAATATCTGTTCTTTCGAGGGTCCAAAGTCTATTTCCAAATAAGTGCAGAGATGTTATTTATAAGGGATTGGTGCATTTTGTGGGGGGGATTCGAGTAGAAAAATTGAAAATTTGAAAAAATAAATGAGAGGACAAATAGTAGGCAAGGGTAGGGATAAAATAATGATGAAAAGATGGACGAAAAGAGGGATATATTTATGTTTTCATATTGATGTTTGAGATAGAGATGTTTTGGACGCCATTGATCGCGAAATTAATCGGACAAAGCTTAAATCCAATGATAGTTCGAGTTTCTCTTGTCTTTTTCAAAGCTAGTTGTGGAGAACTAACTTGTGTAGTTCGTAAAAGGGGGAAAGAGACGTGGAGGTGAGGGAGGAGGAAAATAGACGTTTATCTGGTGGTCTTTGCGCAAGATCCGACGATTTTTTTTTGGGTGTGTGTGTGTGTGAAGGACATAGTTTAATGTGAAGAAAAAGATAGACAACGTAATGGGACGCAAGTAAGGGTATATGGGTGTGATTTACATGTTTGTGTGTGTACAGATGTATATAGATTTTGCTGAGAGGATATGAGGGTTTGAAAATATGGCCAAAGGATTGTAAATTTAGTAGAATTAAGTGGCCTAATAATATTAGACTTTAGTCAAATAAAATTAAATATAGCTAAGTCTAACCAGTTAGCTAAGTTCAATCGAAATTGAAACAAGACGAAAATTTATCGATTAATTATTTTGAGGTTCTTAATTTAAACAAGACAAAATAATTGTGAAGACATAACTAATTCATATTTGTACATAAAAATAATGTTAACTAACTTAAGGGAAGTAAATACATATTTTTACAAAATACAATTTTTGTAAGTCGATGGTATCTGTATATAGTTGCTATACTTACGAGGAATCACTACTAAAAATGTACGATTTTTAGATAGAAGCAAGTAGACCAACTTAGTCTCTACAGTTTACAAATCACAAAATTGATATCCACCATAAAAATTAGCACCAAGACTTGAGAAATTATTTTTCTATTGTCTTTATCGATGAAAGTGTATAACATAAAAAATGAAAGGTTTTAAACCAACAAATATATGTGATGTAGTGGTAGAATATTGTTCATTCACAGTACTTATACTCTGGATTGTATTATTTAAATGATGCATATCCTGATTGCATAATTTAATAAAATCGATGAGTTTAATTTTTTTTACTTTTATAAAATTGACCGAATTCCTTAGTTTTAATTTTTTTCCCTCGCCAATTAACGCATGAACTCTGTCTATTTCTTATGAAGCACTTATATTATTCTTTTTGTCAGTTGTCTCTTGTAATTATGGAGAAAAAATGTCATAAATGGTCTTTTAACTATTGTAGTAGGTCTAAAATTATGTTATAACTATACATTTACCGAATGTAGTCCTTAACTATTGTAATATTTTGTCATGGTTGGTCTCTTTACTATACAATTATCATTTTTAGTATTTTTTTTAAGTATTATAAAATTTATCATGCTCGGTTTTTGCCTATTTTTTAATAAAAGTAACTTATATTTATATTACCAAAATTCATGCATTCGTGAAATTAAATATTTAACCCATTAAATATCACGAATTAGATACATCATTAGTGTCGGAATAATGTGTCACTACTAACTTTAGATTTGTTACTAACAATGTTCAATAAATGGTGCTAATTTATTTTTTTGTGGGAAATTTTAGACAGAATTTTACTAAGAAATTTTATGTTTCGTCACTAAAACTATCTATATCATATGTTTAAACACTAAAAGTACTTTTTGTCACTAAATGTGAACAATTAGTGACGAATTTTATGTCGTGGTATAATTTCGTAGCTATATATTATATTTGTTGTAGTGATATTTATCATTCTTGTTCTTTCAAGCATCAGAAAAATACAATCTGATACAACTTTTTAATGTTATTTTTTGGAATTTCATGAATGTAGAATATATTTTTTAAAAAGCGGTGTTGACACTCAATTTTGACCGACCTTTAACCATTTCTAGGAATGTTATTCGATTAAATACGTATTTTAAATTTTATTTAAAGTTTAGAATTTTAGTCGATTTTGCATGAAAATTATATATTTTACTTTATAAAATTATTGTAAATATTATAAAATATTTTAAAATTATTAAGAAATTTCAAATGTTTTAAAATTTAAGCGATTTTCAATTATATAAAATATTTTAATATATGTAGTATTTTAATTAAATAGTAATTCCTAAATTTCCTCAAAATTGTTTAAATCCTAGCCATTCTATTCTATTTCAATTCTAGTCAATCCAATTCAAATTTTATTTTAATCATAGCCATCCTTTCATTTCAATTCTAGCAAATTTTTTTATTGTAATTCCATATCTTTTCAAATCTAATTTCAAGACTTCATCTTTTAATCTCAACTGTACATCTTTTAAATTGAATCGTATATCAAATCCTAGCCATTCATCTATTTTGAAATCAATGGTTCAGATCGAATTTACTAATCTTCCCAATTTAATGTACAAAAGACCAAAACCCTATTTTTGAAACTGATCTTCTTCTCCCCTCTTTCTCCCTAGCCGCCAGAACCCCTCTCGCTCTCCCTCCATTCTTTTAAGCTAAAATCGCCACCTCCAAGTGGTGGCATCCGCCCCTCTCTCCTCTCCCCTCTCTTACGTTTCCCCCTCCTCTCTTCTTTCTTCCCCTTTCAGTCTCTTCTCCCCAGCAGATTCCGGTGAAGAAGCAGCGCCTTGAGAGGCGCACAGCAGCCGCGGGACAACAGATCAGCAGTAGCAGCTCCTATGGCGAGGACAACTCCAAACAGCCATCAGCAGCCTGCCACCGGCGAGACACCTGCAACAAAATCTCCGGGCAGCAGGCGATCAACAACATCAGCAACCATCTCCGGCGCCCCTCCTCCCCTTTTCTCCTTCGCTCTCCAATCTCCCCTTCGTTTTCTCCTTTTATTTTCTTCTTCTTTTGCAGGCAGCAGCAGTCACGCGAGCCGGCCAGCAGCTCCGGCAAAATCTGCAACTCGGCGAAGACGGCCAGCGAGGGTCACTGGTAATGCCTTTTTCCACCCCCCTTTTTTCTCTCTCTTTTCGCTCTTCTCCCTGCAGGTACGAGCAGCAGCAACTGGCAGCAGCTCCGGCGGCAATGGAGACCAAGAAAGATCGAGGTCAGCAACATTTCTAGCAGCCGGCGTTTCTCCCTCCATCCTCCATTTTTTCGAGCAGCAGCCAGCGAGAAACGACGAACCCTGTGAAGGCATCAGATTGATGAAAATACGGATCTTTAACAGATCCGTCGAGGTATAAATTCCTTTACTTTTAAGCATGTCACTATGAAAATGGTAAATGGAGATTGTTATGCCTGTTCATCATAGATTTCAAATTTTAGTATATGAAGTTCATGTTTTACTCTTGAGATAATACTTTTCTTCTGATTATAACATTTAAACTTCCTCAATAATTTTCAATTCTCTGTGAATGGTTGTTGATTTAACTTGAATTTGATATATCATTGTTTGTTTATAAAAGCAATCTTTAATCAATTAGGATGCCTACTATATGTGGTAAGAAATTGTTTTTTTTCTGATCATCGTAATGGACAAATCTTTGAGGTTTTGAATACTATGTGAAATTGTTTTTAGTCGGGCATTTTTCCCACTCTCTTCATATAAGTTAATGTATAATTAATTGATTCAGATGATGCCTTAACACTAGCTCTTGTGTGATCTTCTGTTTTGATTGTTGAATAGGCCATTCACTTGTTTAGCTGAACTAATTATTTTCTTGTCAATTTGCTCATTCATGTAACTACGGTAAGTCAACATTATTGTGGACATTTATTTGATTTAGGCTAAATCTTAATAATTTGGTGACTCCTTAATTGATCTCTTTGTTTTACTCTCGCCTGTTTTCTTATTTGATAAGAAATAATTCAAAATTCATCCGTTTTGGCTCCTCTTCATTTAAGGAATATAATATTAATTAATCACTCCCTTCTATTAATATTTAGTTTGAATAATTCGTACTTGTTTATATATGGCAACTTTAAATTATTTTCTTGTCATATTTGATTGCTCACATATTTGGTAAAATAATAATTTTAAAATCCGATATTTGTCTCTTCTTTATTTAAGGGGAGATTTTTCTTTTTCCTAAATTTTATTCTTACTAGTTTATTTTTGGTAACGAAATATTTTTAAATAATCCGATTTGGTTCTCTTAAAATAAAAAATAAGTTTAATTGATCTTTTTTCCTTATTTGTAAATTGTCTTATTTCTTACTTGTTTATATATGGTAGAACAATATTGTTTTGGCTATTATTTATTTATGGTAAAAGAATTATTGCTCCTAATTTATTCTAATTTATTCCTTTCCTCATGTGTTCTCTCCCTCTTTGCTATATAAATAGGACCATCCCCTCATTCACTCAGACCTCTCTCATCACAAGTTCTCTAACTCTCAACACTCACACTTTGAAGACCCACTCTTGCTACAAGATCTCTCATTATCTCATTGGTCTCTCTCTTGAAATGCTAAATATTACTTCATATTCCTGGAAAAAAAAAGAATTAAGAACTTTAGTAAAACTTTGCATCATTCTTTAGAGTATTGTTGTGTTGCGGTTGTGGATTGAAACGTCGCTAGATACTTCATCGCTGATAAAACTTTCTGCGTAATTGGTTAGTCTTCTTTACTATTTTAAAATCTCGTTTTGCATAATTATCATTGTTGTGTGTTCGAAACAACAAGGAAGCATCCAAGTTAGTTTCATTATCTTTTTACGTGTGATAATATAATTATGGTTGTTCTTTATCTTTTCTTGTGTGTTATTTACATATATATGAGAGTAATTGGTTATTGTTTGATGTTACAATTATTTCTCCATTGTATATGTATTACATTACCTCTTCTAGCAGGTTTTGAACTTAGAGTTCAAGATATCGAAGATTGGCCTAGAAGAAAACTTCGGACGAAGCTATTTATTTTAATATGTATACTTGGTTCATATTTTGTAATATTTGTAAAACTCGCTAACTATATATATATGAAATATATTGGGGATCGTCTAAGGGGAGGGAAAATTACGTGTTAATCTATCTTTTATCTTGCAAATTCTTTTTCGTGTTTATAGGATTAAAATATTTTACATCACTTACGAGTTTTAAAAAAAAAATAATAATGTCTATATGTGTTGTTTTGACGTTTCAATCGCCTAGAAATCATGTTCATAGGAACCACCAACTAATCTCTAGCATGCTACCTTATTTTGAAAGGAATAAAAATCTTAAATGTCAAACTGCCCCTTATTTGTTAATATGAATTTATTAATAAGTTTCAACATTGTTTACTTAGAAACCATGCATATAGGATCTAATTAATAAGATTGCTCATTAAAGTCATTCTCTAATAATTTTCAGCATGTTTTAAAACAATATAATCTGTCAATACTTTCAGCTCTATGTGAAAGTACATTTTTTGTGCATATATTATTATATTATTATTTTGTGTTTCTTCCTAAAATTTGTCGTACTATTTTTGCCTAGAAAACCTGTAAAAAATATAATAGTTAATATTTTTTATGCATCATATTTAACCTCTTTTGTATCTAAAGTTTGCTATTAATTAATTTCTGCATTGTATTTAATTTCTGCCTAAAAAAACAAACATATTTTTTTACATTACTAACCAATCTATAAATCTATCAATGTTCTAAAACAATTTTTTTGCATTAATAATAAATTTGTCGCTCATTAAAAAATATTGTGTTGCATTAGTAATAAATCTGTTGTTGTCTTTAAAATAATTCTCTGCCTTAAACGAATAAAGTCTATTGTTCTAAACAATATTTTCTACCTTAATAAATAAATATTCTACTATTTAAAATATATATGCATGTGCGACCATTTCGTTGCTGCTTGGAAATCAAAACAAAAGCTATTATGTCATTAATCATTGCTCACCCTAAAATTAGTTCAGTACTAAAATTTGCATCCATGTTATCATATTTGCCCTCTCATAATTAAATTGTTTTATTATAATTTTGTCTGTTTGTATGTTCACACACTTAGCATGAAACCTTTCACTATTATGTGTTGTTTGCAAGCATGTCTAATTGATTTTTAGAGGCCAAATTGAGACTCGTATTGCTAAAATGACCGTCTTGTTTCCCTTGTTTGTTTGACTTGGTGTCTAGGAGGGCCTTATATTTTATTTTGTCTAAACCCACCCTTTAAGAGTTCAATGCCTCTTGGACATTAAACTGGGACGACTAGGCACCTTTTTAGGTACGAAATGCATGTGGTGGTTGGGTAGGGGTAGTTGGCCCTATGGATATGATGACATCGACTCAGGCTTGAAAGACAAACCTTGGTTTTGTCTGTCCCTATACGGCAGCCTATCAGAAAATAAAAAGAAAAGTCGAGTGCTGATCCAAAAAGTCTCTCTTAGAGTCTCCCTTCCCTTTATCCCTTTATTTGTTTGTTTAAATATATTTATTTGGGGTAGCTTAAAATAAAATATAAAATTATTTGCTTATTTATTTGTCTCTCGCTTATCTTTAAATTTTTATTTATTGTTATCACTTAGGTTTGCACGCTTAAATAATTAATTAAAAAATAAATAAATTTATTTCTAAATTGTTTGATATTTTATCACTTAGTCTCGCATGCCTAAACAATTAATTAAAATAAGGATGATATCTTAATGGTTTAATATTATATTATCATATAGCCTTGCATGCTTAGCCAGTTAATTAAAATAATAAAATAGATTTAATCGTTCAATATTCTTATCACCTAGCAAGCATATTAATAACTAATAAATGAAGTGACCTTAATTGCTACTTGTAACCCCCACATAAATTGCATGAGATGCGGCCGGGACCCACCTTTGTGGACCTTGAGGGATGCCTAACACCTTCCCCTCGAGGTAATTTGAACCCTTACCCTTATCTCTGGCTCGTTGACCTTAGCTAGACTTAGTTAGGTTAGATAGGTGCCCTAACGCACCTTTATCCGTTAGGTGGCGACTCCTCAAAAGCCCAAAGCCCAAAGCCCAAAAGAGTTGTTAGGTCGTGATAAAACCCGTTTTTCTCGGAAAATGGGACGCGACAGAATGGCGACTCTGCTGGGGATATTAGGTTCTTACCATTACGTGTTTCATGCTTGTTTATGTGGGGTTTACTTTATTTTTGTTATTTCATTATTTGTTAGGTGCTTACCATGTTTAGCTTATTTTGTTGCCTTATTTATTGTCTTTTTTCCATGTCTCACCCCTTCCCTCTTCCTTATTTGTTTTTTTACCATGTTTCACCTTACCCTTTCCCCTTATTTGTTTCCTTACATGTTTTACCCTCTTTCCTTATTTGCATGATTTTTAATATGTGTATATGTTTGTTTTCCTTTACATATTTATGCTTATTTATTTATTTATTTATTTATCGCTTTATAAACTGCCTATATGTTACCGCTTTCCAATCTAACTGCTAAGTGTTTATTGCTTTGATAACTGGCATTCCGTTCATACTTCCCTAATTGGGACCCTCTTCCATTTTTAAAATTTTTACTGTGATGTTGTTTCTTTGCACCTCTCACAACTACTCCAATTCTATTCAAATACCCATTAGACAGAGTCGGCATATTCGTGGACGTAACGGATAGTTTTACTACCGTGAAACCACGAGCCTCTCGCATAGAATCCCTTTCAAGTCCGTGTCAAGCCAACTCTTAAAAGTCCTAGTTAGGTCATACATGCTGCATAAGCCCTAGATGGTTTGAACCTTGGTGTCAATCCACATAATTAGGTAGCCATCCTATCGTCTAAACGGCCCCAACACCCTTTAGACAAATTGCATACTTATGTGTCAATGTGATCATAATAATTAAATCAAGCCAACTTTGCCAAAATGGAGTTTAGAAGTTGTTTATTGTTTTATTTGCAGAGTCATGGATGAGTATGAACCCCCAAACCCTCAAATGGTCACAGAGGTGAATCAGAGACTTAAGAGCTGGTGGATGGACATAAAGAGAGATCGGGAAAGGGAAATTCATCAATTGTTGGGTGGCCTCACATTTCTAATCTTTGTCACACCAAAACCTCATCTGACTAGGGCGCTACTAGAGTTTTGGGACCCCATGGGGATGGTTTTCAAATTCACAAATTACAATTTGACACCAACAATCAAAAAAATTAGCGGTTTCATCGACCTACCATACCATGAGTGTGAAATGATGGTACCTTATAAACCATCATCAAAGGAATTTCTAAGAAGTATGGGGATGAAGTATAATCCAACATGGACTTCTTTAAACCTCGGATGGACTCATATAGATTTCCTATACTCACGATTTGGTCGAGATGATAGCTATTACACTTTTAGCTATGAATTTGAGTGCTCCTTTGAAGAATGGGAAAAATATCGCTCAGATGCCTTCGCCATTGCCTTATTAGGATCCTTGGTTTTTCCTAAGTCAAGGGTAAGAACCGATACATGTTTAAGGTATGTGGTTCGAGACCTAGATCAAAGAGGAGGCGAGCCTAGGAAAACCATAGTGCCCATGATCCTGGCAGAGATAATGAGGAGTCTGTCAGCATGTGTCGATGGGAGAATGTTCTTCGAGGGATGCAACCTTCTACTTCAACTATGGGCCATCGATCACTTTCACAAGCGGTCTGACGTGGTAGACACCTATCTTGGTCGAGGCAACAAGATTGATAACCATCCAAGAAGGTTGGCACGTTTCGCCGCACCTGTAGGATTTGTGGACTGGCAAATATTTCTGACAGAGCTTGAGAGCCACCGAATTCAATGGAAGCTCCATTGGTTGTCCATGCCTAATGCCATAATAAGAGGGAACGACCGATACTTCATTGAGCTTATTGGCTTAAAAGGTGTCCAACCATATGCGCCTCTTCGAGTACTTCGCCAATTTGGGCAAACTCAAGTCATACCACTTTGATCTGACATGGAACAATTCAAGTATGAGTTTGGACTAGATAAACCACAAGTCCACAACATACTTCGACGATGGGAGCGTGTGTTGACCATTCCTATGGGTGCACGACAGGCTTTATGCACATATGAGTACCGCATATGGATCTTGATAGAGTCTGAAGTCCCAATATCAAGTAGAGAAGGATACCATGGGCTTGCCGATGAAAGGGAAAACATATGGGCACGGAGCGTGTTGAACATGAGACAAGAAGACCCTCCCATTACAAGAGGTCAATTGACGCCAAGCTCTTGGAGTCGATACCTCCAAGATTTCAGAATCTAGGATGATTTCCCCCATGTTATCCCTTTTCCCTTAGTTTATTTCAGTTTTATTTTTCAATTATGATGTATTGTTCGAATTTTATAATAAATGAAAGTTATTTTTTTCCTTCTAATCTAAACTTCAATTGGCAAATAAGGCTTGAATTAACTATTGTGCATCACTTATGTGTCGCTTAGGCCTACCTCTAGCTCAACGAGGCTCTTTTGCATTTAGGGCGTTTATCTTGAATAATGTGCTTGATATAACAATTTATACTTGCTCTAACTTGGGTTTTGTTTTGTTTTTATTTTTGTTTTACCCTTCCCCAATGGTTGATCTGTAGACCATGGTTTACCACACGCGATCAAAGGGCTCTCTTCCTTCTCTCCAAACTGAGAATCGCAAAGGAAAGAGGAAAGTCACTAATGACAAGGCCATATGCAAGACTGTTGAAAAGAAATGTCTTTCAGATGAGTTAGTATCAAGCCTTGAGCAGAAAATAAAGAAGTTAGAAGAAGAAGTGTTGGATATGCGCGAGTGGGCTAAGTTGTTACTCTCCGCCAACCCCACTTTGGAGACAAACATGGATATATCGCCTTTTGCAAGTCAAGCCACTCTCCAAAATAATCCTCCTCCAAATTACTCCGCTTCTAAAAATCAACCAAGCTCATTCAAATGCCCCCAAAGAACATCCATTTTCCAAATCACCCATATCTTCCACAACACCATGTATATGCTCCTAAACCTCAATATCTTACTCCACACCCGCATCATCGTACTATGCAAGCTCCTCGATACGAAACACCTCTGCACCAAGTTCCTTGGCATCATGCGTCTCTTATGCCACTTCCAATTCTTCCATATCAAATGTGTCCGTACCAAAGGCCTCCTCAGCCATATCAACAGCCAACATATCCTGGCCACAATGCCAAAGTCGTCACTCGACCACATATTCGCAAAAACCTCTTCAAGGTTGAGGAGAGACTTGGCAAAACTTATACTCCTCTATCTGTGCCTATAGGCCAACTTTACGAAAAGTTGAGGGTTGATGGTCACATCGCTCCTATCAATGAAATAAAGATGAATACGCGTGCATCATGGATTGAACCCTCTAGTTGCGCTTATCATTCAGGAATGGAAGGACATACCATAGAAGAATGTCGTGATTTGAAAGACAAGATTCAACAGTTGATTGATGCTAAAGTCATATGCTTGGAGGACTTTGCAACAAAGAAAGTTCAAATGTGAACGTACCAAATTTATTTGAACTAGTCTCCAAATAAGGCTTGCTCCATTTAAGTTCAAGTTTTCCACATGCGGACACCCATAATAATATGTGGACAATAAAGTTGGTCAAAATCTACCATTCAATTGCTGCTCAAGAATGTTTTCCTAATATCTCGCTTATGCTCTTTGTAATTTGGAACTACGTCAGACCTGACTCCCGCTTAAGAGGGGATACGTAGGCGCTCCTATGGGGGTTCGGTCTTATCATAAATAAAACTTTCATTTTACCCTTTTATTGATAACTGGGGCAGAATTTTTGAGAGGGTCTCAAAAATTCCATCAAGATTTCTCCCTGCACATCTCTATACTGGGGCAGAATTTTTGAGTTCTCAAAAATTCCATCAAAAGCATTTTTTCTCAACAACTGGAGCAGAATTTTGAGAGGATCACAAAATTTCTGCAAATCAAGACTGGGTAGAAAATTTTGGAGAATCTCAAAATTTCAGCTGTCAAGCTACAACTACAACAGATCAGAATAACAGAAGTTCTACGCTGGGGCAGAATTTTGAGATCTAGGATCTCAAAATTTCGACAACACTCCGAAGAACATTCTACCAGACATCAAAGGAGCACGCTGTGTCAAATCATGGATACAAATCAACCTCCCCCCTTTTAAACTAATTATTTTTTCTTTGAATGCAGAAAATACAGGTACATATACAAAGGAAACTTCAACAATCAACATACTACTTTTGAGCCAAGAAATGACACTCGACCCTTCCAACAAGGCGGATGTCCAAACTACTACATACCCTCAATCAACTGTTGTGCTGGCAAACTACATTCTGCCAGATATTGCATCATCTGCACCTATGCCCGATATTACATTGTACCCGAAGAAATGCATCATTGCATGTGCCCGAGATTTATCGTGCCCAAAGAAATGCATCATTGCATGTGCTCGATATTGCATGTGCTCGAAGAAATGCATCATTACATGTGCCCGATATTACATTGTGCCCAAAGAAACGCATCATTGCATTGTGCCCGAGACTGCATTGCGCCCGAAGTTTGCATAAGCCCGAGATTGTATCGTGCTCGAAATTTGCATGTGCTCGAACAAATTCAAATCAAGTCACAAGTATCAACAAAAATAGATACGCTCTCTTTACTCATTATTTATATTTCGAAGGCGTCATCCTCCAAAGGCATCACCTTTCATGGCCTGAAGACTTATTTTATGCTTATCATGTTCCTAAGGCATCATAGTCTAAAGGCATCATCCTCATGGCCTGCAGACATCATATCATGGCCTAAGGATTTAATTTCTGTTTATCATGATCCGAAGGTGTCATAGTCTAAAGGCATCATCCATGGCCTGCAGACATCATATCATGGCCTAAGGATTTAATTTCTGTCTATCATGATCCGAAGGTGTCATAGTCTAAAGGCGTCATTTTCATGGCCCTCAAACAACATTTTCATGACCTGAGGATACATTTTGCGTATCATGGCCCTAGACATCATAGCCTAAGACATCATTTTTCATAGTCTTAAGGCAAACATTCATGGTCGACATGGGAAATTGCATCATGTTTACATTTATCGCTTATTTTGATACATCTGCTCTAATTACTCTATTTGAGTCATATTACAAGTTACAGATGTGCAGATTACAGACAAAATTGATCGCCCTCTAACAGTTATTCTCTTTCTTACAACGAAGGCTCCGACAAATTCTTGGCTACCCGCATTATCGTTTTGCTACTCAGCTACCGTTCAGGCTACCATTGGATTCAACCCGCTACTATGACCTACCTTTTCTTCAGCTAGGCTTGTCTGCCTCAAAACGACATTTAGGCTCGTCCGCCTTACGATAGGACATCTAGGCTCATCCGCCTTAAAGGATATTTAGGTCCGTCCTCCTTAAAAGGACATTTAGACGTGTCCCTCTTATAGGACATTTGGGCCCGTCCGCCTTAAAAGGACATGTACGCTCGTCCGCCTTAAAGGACATTTAGGCTCGTCCGCCTTACGATAGGACATCTAGGCTCGTCCGCCTTAAAGGATATTTAGGTCCGTCCGCCTTAAAATGACATTTAGACTTGTCCCTCTTATAGGACATTTGGGCCCGTCCGCCTTAAAAGGACATGTACGCTTGTCCGCCTTAAAGGACATTTAGGCCCGTCCGCCTTAAAAGGACATGTACGCTCGTCCGCCTTAAAGGACATTTAGGCTCGTCCGCCTTAAAATAACATTTAGGCTTGTCCATCTTATAGGAAATTTAGGCCCGTCTGCCTTAAAATGACATTTAGGCTCGTCGACCTTAAAACGACTTAGGCGTGTCCGTCTTTTAGGATATTTAGGCTCGTCCGCCTTAAAACGACATTTAGGTTTGTCCGCCTTACAAAGGATGCTTAGTTTTAATTTTATTTAGGCTCGTCGACCTTAAAATGACATTTACGTTTGTTCGCTTTATAGGACATTTAGGCTCGTCTGCCTTAAAACGACGTTTAGGTTTGTCCGCCTTACAAAGGATGCTTAGTTTTTGATTTTGCAGGTGTGATTGATCTCTCTTCTCATCTCTCTATCATGACTTTTTCGCTTCTCCACCTCTCTCTTCTCGCTACTATAATCTTATCCATTCAAGCCGATATCGTGCCCTCCAAATACCTTAGCGCTCTTTCAACTCTTAAGAGTTTCATTTGCTCTCGAATCTAGAACTACACACGACCTGATTCTCATTAATATCAAAGTCTCGGTCATACCCTTTTTTTTCAACTCTACATCGTTCCAATTGATCCCACCGGCATCTCTCGACGGTCGGACAAAATCGGCTACTAAGTCAACGTTGGTTGCTCGACAATTCATTCTTCATTCCCAAGCAACCAAGGGGCAGCTGTTGACACCCAATTTTGACCGACCTTTAACCATTTCTAGGAATGTTATTTGATTAAATACGTATTTTAAAACTTATTTAAAGTTTAGAATTTTAGTCGATTTTGCATGAAAATTATATATTTTACTTTATAAAATTATTGTAAATATTATAAAATATTTTAAAATTATTAAGAAATTTCAAATGTTTTAAAAGTTAAGTGATTTTCAATTATATAAAATATTTTAATATATGTAGTATTTTAATTAAATAGTAATTCCTAAATTTTCCTCAAAATTGTTTAAATCCTAGCCATTCTATTCTATTTCAATTCTAGTCAATCCAATTCAAATTTTATTTCAATCATAGCCATCCTTTCATTTCAGTTCTAGCCAATTTTTTTATTGTAATTCCATATCTTTTCAAATCTAATTTCAAGACTTCATCTTTTAATCTCAATCGTACATCTTTTAAATTGAATCGTATATCAAATCCTAGCCATTCATCTATTTTGAAATCAATGGTTCATATCGAATTTACTAATCTTCCCAATTTAATGTACAAAAGACCAAAACCCTATTTTTGAAACTGATCTTCTTCTCCCCTCTTTCTCTCTAGCCGCCAGAACCCCTCTCGCTCTCCCTCCATTCTTTCCGGCTGAAATCGCCACCTCCAAGTGGTGGCATCCGCCCCTCTCTCCTCTCTCCTCTCCCCTCTCTTCCGTTTCCCCCTCCTCTCTTTTTTCTTCCCCTTTCAGTCTCTTATCCCCAGCAAAATACGGCGAAGAAGCAGCCTCTTGAGAGGCGCACAACAGCCGCGGGACAACAGATCAGCAGTAGCAGCTCCTATGGCGAGGAGAACTCCAAACAGCCATCAACAGCCTGCCACCGGCGAGACACCTGCAACAAAATCTCCGGGCAGCAGGCGATCAACAACATCAGCAACCATCTCCGGCGCCCCTTCTTCCCTTTTCTCCTTCGCTCTCCAATCTCCCCTTCTTCTTCTCCTTTTATTTTCTTCTTCTTTTGCAGGCAGCAGCAGTCACGTGAGCCGGCCAGCAGCTCCGGCGAAATCTGCAACTCGGCGAAGACGGCCAGCGAGGGTCACTGGTAATGCCTTTTTCCACCCCCCTTTTTTCTCTCTCTTTTCGCTCTTCTCCCTGCATGTACGAGCAGCAGCAACTGGCAGCAGCTCCGGCGGCAATGGAGACCAAGAAACATCGAGGTCAGCAACATTTCTAGCACCCGGCGTTTCTCCCTCCATCCTCCATTTTTTCGAGCAGCAGCCAGCGAGAAACGACGAACCCTGTGAAGGCATCAGATTGATGAAAATACGGATCTTTAACAGATCCGTCAATGTATAAATTCCTTTACTTTTAAGCATGTCACTATGAAAATGGTAAATGGAGATGGTTGTGCCTGTTCATCATAGATTTCAAATTTTAGTATATGAAGTTCATGTTTTACTCTTGAGATAATACTTATTCTTCTGATTATAACATTTAAACTTCCTCAATAATTTTCAATTCTCTGTGAATGGTTGTTGATTTAACTTGAATTTGATATATCACTGTTTGTTTATAAAAGCAATCTTTAATCAATTAGGATGCCTACTATATGTGGTAAGAAATTGTTTTTTTTTCCTGATAATCGTAATGGACAAATCTTTGAGGTTTTGAATACTATGTGAAATTGTTTTTAGTCGGGCATTTTTCCCACTCTCTTCATATAAGTTAATGTATAATTAATTGATTCAGATGATGCCTTAACACTAGCTCTTGTGTGATCTTCTGTTTTGATTGTTGAATAGGCCATTCACTTGTTTAGCTGCACTAATTATTTTCTTGTCAATTTGCTCATTCATCTAACTACGGTAAGTCAACATTATTGTGGACATTTATTTGATTTAGGCTAAATCTTAATAATTTGGTGACTCCTTAATTGATCTTTTTGTTTTACTCTCGCCTGTTTTCTTATTTGATAAGAAATAATTCAAAATTCATCCGTTTTGGCTCCTCTTTATTTAAGGAAAATAATATTTATTAATCACTCCCTTCTATTAATATTTAGTTTGAATAATTCTTACTTGTTTATATATGGCAACTTTAAATTATTTTCTTGTCATATTTGATTGCTCACATATTTGGTAAAATAATAATTTTAAAATCCGATATTTGTCTCTTCTTTATTTAAGGGGAGATTTTTCTTTTTCCTAAATTTTATTCTTACTAGTTTATTTTTGGTAACGAAATATTTTTAAATAATCCGATTTGGTTCTCTTAAAATAAAAAATAAGCTTAATTGATCTTTTTTCCTTATTTGTAAATTGACTTATTTCTTACTTGTTTATATATGGTAGAACAATATTGTTTTGGCTCTTATTTATTTATGGTAAAAGAATTATTGCTCCTAATTTATTCCTTTCCTTATGTGTTCTCTCCCTCTTTGCTATATAAATAAGACCATCCCCTCATTCACTCAGACCTCTCTCATCACAAGTTCTCTAACTCTCAACACTCACACTTTGAAGACCCACTCTTGCTACAAGATCTCTCATTATCTCTTTGCTCTCTCTCTTGAAATACTAAATATTACTTCATATTCCTGAAAAAAAAGAATTAAGAACTTTAGTAAAACTTTGCATCATTCTTTAGAGTATTGTTATGTTGCGGTTGTGGATTGAAACACTCGCTAGATACTTCATCGCTGATAAAACTTTCTGCGTAATTGGTTAGTCTTCTTTACTATTTTAAAATCTCGTTTTGCATAATTATCATTGTTGTGTGTTCGAAACAACAAGGAAGCATCCAAGTTAGTTTCATTATCTTTTTACGTGTGATAATATAATTATGGTTGTTCTTTATCTTTTCTTGTGTGTTATTTACATATATATGAGAGTAATTGGTTATTGTTTGATGTTACAATTATTTCTCCATTGTATATGTATTACATTACCTCTTCTAGCAGGTTTTGAACTAAGAGTTCAAGATATCGAAGATTGGCCTAGAAGAAAACTTCGGACGAAGCTATTTATTTTAATATGTATACTTGGTTCATATTTTGTAATATTTACTCGCTAACTATATATATATGAAATATATTGGGGATCGTCTAAGGGGAGGGAAAATTACGTGTTAATCTATCTTTTATCTTGCAAATTTTTTTTCGTGTTTATAGGATTAAAATATTTTACATCACTCAGGAGTTTTAAAAAAATAATAATGTCTATATGTGTTGTTTTGACGTTTCAATCGCCTAGAAATCATGTTCATAGGAACCACCAACGAATCTCTAGCATGCTACCTTATTTTGAAAGGAATAAAAATCTTAAATGTCAAACTGCCCCTTATTTGTTAATATGAATTTATTAATAAGTTTCAACATTGTTTACTTAGAAACCATGCATATAGGATCTAATTACTAAGATTGCTCATTAAAGTCATTCTCTAATAATTTTCAACATGTTTTAAAACAATATAATCTGTCAATACTTTCAGCTCTATGTGAAAGTACAATTTTTGTGCATATATTATTATATTATTATTTTGTGTTTCTTCCTAAAATTTGTCGTACTATTTTTGCCTAGAAAACCTGTAAAAAATATAATAGTTAATATTTTTATGCATCATATTTAACCTCTTTTGTATCTAAATTTTGCTATTAATTAATTTCTGCATTGTAATTAATTTCTGCCTAAAAAAACAAACAAATTTTTTTACATTACTAACCAATCTATAAATCTATCAATGTTCTAAAACAATTTTTTTGCATTAATAATAAATTTGTCGCTCATTAAAAAATATTGTGTTGCATTAGTAATAAATCTACTGTTGTCTTTAAAATAATTCTCTGCCTTAAACGAATAAAGTCTATTGTTCTAAACAATATTTTCTACCTTAATAATTAAATATTCTACTGTTTAAAATATTTATGCATGTGCGACCATTTCGTTGCTGCTTGGAAATCAAAACAAAAGTTATTATGTCATTAATCATTGCTCACCCTAAAATTAGTTTAATACTAAAATTTGCATCCATGTTATCATATGTGCCCTCTCATAATTAAATTGTTTTATTATAATTTTGTCTGTTTGTATGTTCACACACTTAGCATGAAACATTTCACTATTATGTGTTGTTTGCAAGCATGTTTAATTGATTTTTAGAGGCCAAATTGAGACTCGTATTGCTAAAATGACCATATTGTTTCCCTTGTTTGTTTGACTTGGTGTCTAGGAGTGTCTTATATTTTATTTTGTCTAAACCCACCCTTTAAGAGTTCAATGCCTCTTGGACATTAAACTGGGACGACTAGGCACCTTTTTAGGTACGAAATGCATGCGGTGGTTGGGTAGGGGTAGTTGGCCCTATGGATATGATGACTTCGACTCGGGCTTGAAAGACAAACCTTGGTTTTGTCTGTCCCTATACGGCAGCCTATCGGAAAATAAAAAGAAAAGTCGAGTGCAATCCAAAAAGTCTCTCTTAGAGTCTCCCTTCCCTTTATCCCTTTATTTGTTTGTTTAAATATATTTATTTGGGGTAGCTTAAAATAAAATATAAAATTATTTGCTTATTTATTTGTCTCTCGCTTATCTTTAAATTTTTATTTATTGTTATCACTTAGGTTTGCACGCTTAAATAATTAATTAAAAATAATAATAAATTTATTTCTCAATTGTTTGATATTTTATCACTTAGGCTCGCATGCCTAAACAATTAATTAAAATAAGGATGATATCTTAATGGTTTAATATTATATTATAATATAGCCTTGCATGCTTAGCCAATTAATTAAAATAATAAAATAGATTTAATCGTTCAATATTCTTATCACCTAGCAAGCATATTAATAACTAATAAATGAAGTGACCTTAATTGCTACTTGTAACCCCCACATAAATTGCATGAGATACGGCCGGGACCCACCTTTATCGACCTTGAGGGATGCCTAACACCTTCCCCTCGAGGTAATTTGAACCCTTACCCTTATCTCTGGCTCGTTGACCTTAGCTAGACTTAGTTAGGTTAGATAGGTGCCCTAACGCACCTTTATCCGTTAGGTGGCGACTCCTCAAAAGCCCAAAGCCCAAAAGAGTTGTTAGGTCGTGATAAAACCCGTTTTTCTCGGAAAATGGGGCGCGACAGAATGGCGACTCTGCTGGGGATATTAGGTTCTTACCATTACGTGTTTCATGCTTGTTTATGTGGGGTTTACTTTATTTTGGTTATTTCATTATTTGTTAGGTGCTTACCATGTTTAGCTTATTTTGTTGCCTTATTTATTGTCTTCTTTCCATGTCTCACCCCTTCCCTCTTCCTTATTTGTTTTTTTACCATGTTTCACCTTACCCTTTCCCCTTATTTGTTTCCTTACATGTTTTACCCTCTTTCCTTATTTGCATGATTTTTAATATGTGTATATGTTTGTTTTCCTTTACATATTTATGTTTATTTATTTATTTATTTATTTATCGCTTTATAAACTGCCTATATGTTACCGCTTTCCAATCTAACTGCTAAGTGTTTATTGCTTTGATAACTGCCATTCCGTTCATACTTTCCCAATTGGGACCCTCTTCCATTTTTAAAATTTTTACTGTGATGTTGTGCCTTTGCACCTCTCACAACTACTCCAATTCTATTCAAATACCCATTAGAGAGAGTCGGCATATTCGTGGACGTAACGGATAGTTTTACTACCGCGAAACCACGAGCCTCTCGCATAGAATCCCTTTCAAGTCCGTGTCAAGCCAACTCTTAAAAGTCCTAGTTAGGTCATACATGCTGCATAAGCCCTAGATGGTTTGAACCTTGGTGTCGATCCACATAATTAGGTAGCCATCCTATCATCTAAAGGGCCTCAACACCCGTTAGACAAATTGCATACTTATGTGTCAATGTGATCATAATAATTAAATCAAGCCAACTTTGCCAAAATGGAGTTTAGAAGTTGTTTATTGTTTTATTTGCAGAGTCATGGATGAGTATGAACCCCCAAACCCTCAAATGGTCACAGAGGTGAATCAGAGACTTAAGAGCTGGTGGATGGACATAAAGAGAGATCGGGAAAGGGAAATTCATCAATTGTTGGGTGGCCTCACATTTCTAATCTTTGTCACACCAAAACCTTATCTGACTAGGGCGCTACTAGAGTTTTGGGACCCCATGGGGATGGTTTTCAAATTCACAAATTACAATTTGACACCAACAATCAAAGAAATTAGCGGTTTCATCGACCTACCATACCATGAGTGTGAAATGATGGTACCTTATAAACCATCATCAAAGGAATTTCTAAGAAGTATGGGGATGAAGTATAATCCAACATGGACTTCTTTAAACCTCGGATGGACTCATATAGATTTCCTATACTCACGATTTGGTCGAGATGATAGCTATTACACTTTTAGCTATGAATTTGAGTGCTCCTTTGAAGAATGGGAAAAATATCGCTCAGATGCCTTCGTCATTGCCTTATTAGGATCCTTGGTTTTTCCTAAGTCAAGGGTAAGAACCGATACATGTTTAAGGTATGTGGTTCGAGACCTAGATCAAAGAGGAGGCGAGCCTAGGAAAACCATAGTGCCCATGATCCTGGCAGAGATAATGAGGAGTCTAACAGCATGTGTCGATGGGAGAATGTTCTTCGAGGGATACAACCTTCTACTTCAACTATGGGCCATCGATCACTTTCACAAGCGGTCTGACGTGGTAGACACCTATCTTGGTCGAGGCAACAAGATTGATAACCATCCAAGAAGGTTGGCACGTTTCGCCGCACCTGTAGGATTTGTGGACTGGCAAATATTTCTGACAGAGCTTGAGAGCCACCGAATTCAATGGAAGCTCCATTGGTTGTCCATGCCTAATGCCATAATAAGAGGGAACGACCGATACTTCATTGAGCTTATTGGCTTAAAAGGTGTCCAACCATATGCGCCTCTTCGAGTACTTCGCCAATTTGGGCAAACTCAAGTCATACCACTTTGATCTGACATGGAACAATTCAAGTATGAGTTTGGACTAGATAAAGCACAAGTCCACAACATACTTCGACGATGGGAGCGTGTGTTGACCATTCCTATGGGTGCACGACAGGCTTTATGCACATATGAGTACCGCATATGGATCTTGATAGAGTCTGAAGTCCCAATATCAAGTAGAGAAGGATACCATGGGCTTGCCGATGAAAGGGAAAACATATGGGCACGGAGCGTGTTGAACATGAGACAAGAAGACCCTCCCATTACAAGAGGTCAATTGACGCCAAGCTCTTGGAGTCGATACCTCCAAGATTTCAGAATCTAGGATGATTTCCCCCATGTTATCCCTTTTCCCTTAGTTTATTTCAGTTTTATTTTTCAATTATGATGTATTGTTCGAATTTTATAATAAATGAAAGTTATTTTTTTCCTTCTAATCTAAACTTCAATTGGCAAATAAGGCTTGAATTAACTATTGTGCATCACTTATGTGTCGCTTAGGCCTACCTCTAGCTCAACGAGGCTCTTTTGCATTTAGGGCGTTTATCTTGAATAATGTGCTTGATATAACAATTTATACTTGCTCTAACTTGGGTTTTGTTTTGTTTTTATTTTTGTTTTACCCTTCCCCAATGGTTGATCTGTAGACCATGGTTTACCACACGCGATCAAAGGGCTCTCTTCCTTCTCTCCAAACTGAGAATCACAAAGGAAAGAGGAAAGTCACTAATGACAAGGCCATATGCAAGACTGTTGAATAGAAATGTCTTTCAGATGAGTTAGTATCAAGCCTTGAGCAGAAAATAAAGAAGTTAGAAGAAGAAGTGTTGGATATGCGCGAGTGGGCTAAGTTGTTACTCTCCGCCAACCCCACTTTCGAGACAAACATGGATATATCGCCTTTTGCAAGTCAAGCCACTCTCCAAAATAATCCTCCTCCAAATTACTCCGCTTCTCAAAATCAACCAAGCTCATTCAAATGCCCCCAAAGAACATCCATTTTCCAAATCACCCATATCTTCCACAACACCATGTATATGCTCCTAAACCTCAATATCTTACTCCACACCCGCATCATCGTACTATGCAAGCTCCTCGATACGAAACACCTCTGCACCAAGTTCCTTGGCATCATGCGTCTCTTATGCCACTTCCAATCCTTTAATATCAAATGTCTCCGTACCAAAGGCCTCCTCAGCCATATCAACAGCCAACATATCCTGGCCACAATGCCAAAGTCGTCACTCGACCACATATTCGCAAAAACCTCTTCAAGGTTGAGGAGAGACTTGGCAAAACTTATACTCCTCTATCTGTGCCTATAGGCCAACTTTACGAAAAGTTGAGGGTTGATGGTCACATTGCTCCTATCAATGAAATAAAGATGAATACGCGTGCATCATGGATTGAACCCTCTAGTTGCGCTTATCATTCAGGAATGGAAGGACATACCATAGAAGAATGTCGTGATTTGAAAGACAAGATTCAACAGTTGATTGATGCTAAAGTCATATGCTTGGAGGACTTTGCAACAAAGAAAGTTCAAATGTGAACATACCAAATTTATTTGAACCAGTCTCCAAATAAGGCTTGCTCCATTTAAGTTCAAGTTTTCCACATGCGGACACCTATAATAATATGTGGACAATAAAGTTGGTCGAAATCTACCATTTAATTGCTGCTCAAGAATGTTTTCCTAATATCTCGCTTATGCTCTTTGTAATTTGGAACTACGTCAGACCTGATTCCCACTTAAGAGGGGATACGTAGGCGCTCCTATGGGGGTTCGGTCTTATCATAAATAAAACTTTCATTTTCCCCTTTTATTGATAACTGGGGTAGAATTTTTGAGAGGGTCTCAAAAATTCCATCAAGATTTCTCCCTGCACATCTCTATACTGGGGCAGAATTTTTGAGTTCTCAAAAATTCCATCAAAAGCATTTTTTCTCAACAACTGGAGCAGAATTTTGAGAGGATCACAAATTTTCTGCAAATCAAGACTGGGTAGAAAATTTTGGAGAATCTCAAAATTTTAGCTGTCAAGCTACAACTACAACAGATCAGAATAACAGAAGTTCTACGCTGGGGCAGAATTTTGAGAGGATCTCAAAATTTCGACAACACTCCGAAGAACATTCTACCATACATCAAAGGAGCACACTGTGTCAAATCATGGATACAGATCAACCTCCCCCCTTTTAAACTAACTATTTTTTCTTTGAATGCAGAAAATACAGGTACATATACAAAGGAAACTTCAACAATCAACATACTACTTTTGAACCAACAAATGACACTCGACCCTTCCAACAAGGCGGATGTCCAAACTACTACATACCCTCAATCAACTGTTGTGCTGGCAAACTACATTCTGCCAGATATTGCATCATCTGCACCTATGCCCGATATTACATTGTACCCGAAGAAATGCATCATTGCATGTGCCCGATATTTATCGTGCCCGAAGAAATGCATCATTGCATGTGCCCGATATTGCATGTGCTCGAAGAAATGCATCATTGCATGTGCCCGATATTACATTGTGCCCAAAGAAACGCATCATTGCATTGTACCCGAGACTGCATTGCGCCTGAAGTTTGCATAAGCCCGAGATTGTATCGTGCTCGAAATTTGCATGTGCTCGAACAAATTCAAATCAAGTCACAAGTATCAACAAAAACAGATACGCTCTCTTTACTCATTATTTATATTTCAAAGGCGTCATCCTCCAAAGGCATCACCTTTCATGGCCTGCGGACTTCATGTCATGGCCTGAAGACTTATTTTATGCTTATCATGTTCCTAAGCCATCATAGTCTAGAGGCATCATCCTCATGGCCTGCAGACATCATATCATGGCCTAAGGATTTAATTTCTGTCTATCATGATCCGAAGGTGTCATAGTCTAAAGGCGTCATTTTCATGGCCCTCAAACAACATTTTCATGACCTGAGGATACATTTAGCGTATCATGGCCCTAGACATCATAGCCTAAGACATCATTTTTCATAGTCTTAAGGCAAACATTCATGGTCGACATGGGAAATTGCATCATGTTTACATTTATCGCTTATTTTGATACATCTGCTCTAATTACTCTATTTGAGTCATATTACAAGTTACAGATGTGCAAATTACAGACAAAATTGATCGCCCTCTAACAGTTGTTCTCTTTCTTACAACGAAAGCTCCGACAAATTCTTGGCTACTCGCATTATCGTTTTGCTACTCAGCTACCGTTCAGGCTACCATCAAGATATCATCGGATTCAACCCGCTACTATGACCTACCTTTTCTTCAGCTAGGCTTGTCTGCCTCAAAACGACATTTAGGCTCGTCCGTCTTACGATAGGACATCTAGGCTCGTCCGCCTTAAAGGATATTTAGGTACGTCCTCCTTAAAAGGATATTTAGATCCAAAACCCTATTTTTGAAACTGATCTTCTTCTCCCCTCTTTCTCTCTAGCCGCCAGAACCCCTCTCGCTCTCCCTCTATTCTTTCCGGCTGAAATCGTCACCTCCAAGTGGTGGCATCCGCCCCTCTCTCCTCTCCCCACTCTTCCATTTCCCCCTCCTCTCTTCTTTCTTCCATTTCAGTCTCTTCTCCCCAGCAGATTACGGCGAAGAAGCAGCCTCTTGAGAGGCGCACAGCAGCCGCGGGACAACAGATCAGCAGTAGCAGCTCCTATGGTGAGGACAACTCCAAACATCCATCAGCAGCCTGCCACCGGCGAGACACCTGCAACAAAATCTCCGGGCAGCAGGCGATCAACAACATCAGCAACCATCTTCGGCGCCCCTCCTCCCCTTTTCTCCTTCGCTCTCCAATCTCCCCTTCTTCTTCTCCTTTTATTTTCTTCTTCTTTTGCAGGCAGCAGCAGTTACGCGAGCCGACCAGCAGCTCCGGCGAAATCTGCAACTCGGCGAAGACGGCCAGCGAGGGTCACTGGTAATGCCTTTTTCCACCCCCCTTTTTTCTCTCTCTTTTCGCTCTTCTCCCTGCAGGTACGAGCAGCAGCAACTGGCAGCAGCTCCGGCGGCAATGGAGACCAAGAAACATCGAGGTCAGCAACATTTCTAGCACTCGGCGTTTCTCCCTCCATCCTCCATTTTTTTGAGCAGCAGCCAGCGAGAAACGACGAACCCTGTGAAGGCATCAGATTGATGAAAATACGGATCATTAAAAGATCTGTCGAGGTATAAATTCCTTTACTTTTAAGCATGTCACTATGAAAATGGTAAATGGAGATGGTTGTGCCTGTTCATCATAGATTTCAAATTTTAGTATATGAAGTTCATGTTTTACTCTTGAGATAATACTTATTCTTCTGATTATAACATTTAAACTTCCTCAATAATTTTCAATTCTCTGTGAATGGTTGTTGATTTAACTTGAATTTGATATATCACTGTTTGTTTATAAAAGCAATCTTTAATCAATTAGGATGCCTACTAAATGTGGCAAGAAATTGTTTTTTTTTCTGATCATCGTAATGGACAAATCTTTGAGTTACTATGTGAAATTGTTTTTAGTCGGGCATTTTTCCACTCTCTTCATATAAGTTAATGTATAATTAATTGATTCAGATGATGCCTTAACACTAGCTCTTGTGTGATCTTCTGTTTTGATTGTTGAATAGGCCATTCACTTGTTTAGCTGAACTAATTATTTTCTTGTCAATTTGCTCATGCATCTAACTACGGTAAGTCAACATTATTGTGGACATTAATTTGATTTAGGCTAAATCTTAATAATTTGGTGACTCCTTAATTGATATCTTTGTTTTACTCTCGCCTGTTTTCTTATTTGATAAGAAATAATTCAAAATTCATCCGTTTTGGCTCCTCTTTATTTAAGGAAAATAATATTAATTAATCACTCCCTTCTATTAATATTTAGTTTGAATAATTCTTACTTGTTTATATATGGCAACTTTAAATTATTTTCTTGTCATATTTGATTGCTCACATATTTGGTAAAATAATAATTTTAAAATCCGATATTTGTCTCTTCTTTATTTAACGGGAGATTTTTCGTTTTCCTAAATTTTATTCTTACTAGTTTATTTTTGGTAACGAAATATTTTTAAATAATCCGATTTGGTTCTCTTAAAATAAAAAATAAGTTTAATTGATCTTTTTTCCTTATTTGTAAATTGACTTATTTCTTACTTGTTTATATATGGTAGAACAATATTGTTTTGGCTCTTATTTATTTATGGTAAAAGAATTATTGCTCCTAATTTATTCCTTTCCTTATGTGTTCTCTCCCTCTTTGCTATATAAATAAGACCATCCCCTCATTCACTCAGACCTCTCTCATCACAAGTTCTCTAACTCTCAACACTCACACTTTGAAGACCCACTCTTGCTACAAGATCTCTCATTATCTCATTACTCTCTCTCTTGAAATACTAAATATTACTTCATATTCCAGAAAAAAAAGAATTAAGAACTTTAGTAAAACTTTGCATCATTCTTTAGAGTATTGTTGTGTTGCGGTTGTGGATTGAAACACTCGCTAGATACTCATCGCTGATTAAACTTTCTGCGTAATTGGTTAGTCTTCTTTACTATTTTAAAATCTCGTTTTGCATAATTATCATTGTTGTGTGTTCGAAACAACAAGGAAGCATCCAAGTTAGTTTCATTATCTTTTTACGTGTGATAATATAATTATGGTTGTTCTTTATCTTTTCTTGTGTGTTATTTACATATATATGAGAGTAATTGGTTATTGTTTGATGTTACAATTATTTCTCCATTGTATATGTATTACATTACCTCTTTTAGCAGGTTTTGAACTTAAAGTTCAAGATATCGAAGATTGGCCTAGAAGAAAACTTCGGACGAAGCTATTTATTTTAATATGTATACTTGGTTCATATTTTGTAATATTTGTAAAACTCGCTAACTATATATATATGAAATATATTGGGGATCGTCTAAGGGGAGGGAACATTACGTGTTAATCTATCTTTTATCTTGCAAATTTTTTTTCGTGTTTATAAGATTAAAATATTTTACATCACTTAGGAGTTTTAAAATAAATAAATAATGTCTATATGTGTTGTTTTGACGTTTCAATCGCCTAGAAATCATGTTCATAGGAACCACCAACTAATCTCTAGCATGCTACCTTATTTTGAAAGGAATAAAAATCTTAAATGTCAAACTGCCCCTTATTTGTTAATATGAATTTATTAATAAGTTTCAACATTGTTTACTTAGAAACCATGCATATAGGATCTAATTAATAAGATTGCTCATTAAAGTCATTCTCTAATAATTTTCAGCATGTTTTAAAACAATATAATCTGTCAATACTTTCAGCTCTATGTGAAAGTACAATTTTTGTGCATATATTATTATATTATTATTTTGTGTTTCTTCCTAAAATTTGTCGTACTATTTTTGCCTAGAAAACCTGTAAAAAGTATAATAGTTAATATTTTTTATGCATCATATTTAACCTCTTTTGTATCTAAATTTTGCTATTAATTAATTTCTGCATTGTAATTAATTTCTGCCTAAAAAAACAAACATATTTTTTTACATTACTAACCAATCTATACATCTATCAATGTTCTAAAACAATTTTTTTGCATTAATAATAAATTTGTCGCTCATTAAAAAATATTGTGTTGCATTAGTAATAAATCTACTGTTTTCTTTAAAATAATTTGTTTTCTATATATTCTAAATATTCTTCCTCTCTAGTTCTTAAATATTTGTTTACATTTTCAATTAGTAATTTTTCAAGTAGATCTATTTCTTCTTTAGTTTTCCTCCAGAGTTGTAAGTATAAATAATCTATCATTGATCTATGAATAATTCTAGATCATCATATAAATCTATGTCAAAATCATTTGGTATAATTAATTCTGCGCAACCATGAATTGTTTCTTCGATTATCTCGTATGTCAATAATTTTTCATAAATTATTCTTTTTATATCGGTATTAAGATTTTTTAATATATTAAAATGGTGGATAATGCGAAAAATACCAGACTCAGTAACAACAAAGGAAATAAGAAGGCTTGTATTAAATATACGAAATTTTACATTTACAATTGAGATAATAAAAACTGACGAAAATGTTATTGCAGAGTACCTATCAAGACAAAAGAACCAAAACTAGTATTTCATTTGGTATTGGGTAATTATATGTTTTAGTTTTAGCATTTAAGTTGCGATAATCTATAACCATTCTACTTTTACCTCGTTTTTGTTCACTATGTCTATTAACTATAAATGCTGGACTTGTATGTTTACTATTACTTTCCTGTATATAATTATTCTTCAATAATTCATTTATATGCATTTGAAATTCTTTTAAATCATCAAAATTTTATATAAAGTTTTATTCAGCACCAGCAGAGATATTATTTGATGAAATAAAGCCAATTATACAAGTTAAAAAATTGGTTTGACTAGAGATATGATAATTCCGGAAGACATTGGGACACAGCAAGAAATACAAAAAATTGAGATACCAGAATTCTACGCTAACAAGAGAGTTATTGGAATAGCAACTATTCTGAATGAATTAACCAATAATTATTTAAATGGAAATTCAGTATGGAGCTATTATGTACGAGAACAAGTTATGATATACTCAAATTCTAGAGAAGTAAGAGAACAAGATATGGAAGAGATACGTCAATGGATACTCAGTTTACTCAAGCCGGAGCAAAAACCAACAACAAGAGCATTAAGGAAAGAGTTTATTTCGGAAAACTTATTAACCAGATATTGCAAAATAATTGGACAAAAATATCCTGACCATATATGTTCAAAATGTCAAGGAGAAAATAATATCATACCAGATGTCCAAATCGAATGAATAAAGCTACAAGGAAAGTAGAAAAGGAAGAATATAGAAAGAAAGAAAATGTATAAATAGTAAGAGTCATTATGTAAAAGTTGTTTGTTTTTTAGTGTAATAAAAGTCATTCATGAACAGTAAAGGTCGTTCATGAAAGGTCATATGTAAATAGTAAGAGTCATTATGTAAAAGTTGTTTGTTTTCTAGTGTCGGCCAAAATAAAAAAGGACATGTGTAAAGTATGAATAAAGTAGTGTCGGTAAAGTAGTAAAGTAGTGTCGGCCACTTGGCCAGGTAAAGTAGTAAAGTAGTGTCGGCCACTTGCCCAGAATAGAGAAAATAATTGAAAAAAGACAAGAGTTAAAATATAGAAAAGAAAGACTAGAAGAAAATATGTTCGCAGGAGTATGTAATAGATCAATATTAGTACAAAGGAAGGTTATATTTATGTTAAAAATACAAATAAATTGCCTAGAATATAAATTATATAAAGGCTTTGTATAGCTCCGGTATAGTTGATATTTCATCTCCTATTTGGGTATAAACTGTGTTAAGTAATCCATAACTATAACAAGTTTTTACTAGATTTGCATTGGTGCCTGGTTGCGCTATTAATTTATTATATCCTTGTAGTTTTTGGGTTATAAAATCAGTATGAGGGTCTTTAGTAGTTGTAGATCTTGGTGTTGAGTTTAAATAATTTTGGATTTTATATAGGTTTTCAATATATGAGCGGGTTATGTGGTTGTAGGCTTTTTTATCTTGGTTTAAACTTTCTGAGTAAGTAGTTGTCTGTGGTGGTATAAATAATTGATCTTTTTGGTTTTTCGGAATAAATGGTTTATCAAAGATTTTGTTCATATTTGAATTCATATATCTTATTCCACTGACTCCTTTTGTTGTAGATGTGCTGGTTGTAGCTGCATTTAAACAAACATTATCATGGGTTTTATGGAGTTTCCCAACGTCTCCTTGTAGCTCTAGAATTTTTTTGTCTTCCGATCGACATAGCTCTGCATGCTGCTGTCTTATATTTTTCATTTTTTGTAACTCTTTCTCCATACTATCGACTTTTGTGGAAAGTGTAGTAATAGCTTTGAGTATTTCTTCCATTGTATCTTTTTCTGGCTCAAAAGGATTTTCTATTTTTATTTTATCAATTTTATTTCTTGCTGTTACTTTATGTTTTGTTGTTAATATATATAGGTTTTTACATCTTGCTGTAAATATTTTACTGCCTGGTGCTAGTTCTATTCCAGACATTTTCCAATATAGAACTAATGATTTATCTATGTTTCTATCTGTTAATGCTACTGAGTAATTGACACTTATTATAAATTTAAATTTTTGGTATATTAAGTTTCCTCTTACTGCACTAATTACACTTTTTCTATAGGATATATAATTCTATCATCTGCTAAATATATTTCAATAGGTGTATCTATTCCTTCTCTAAAACAAGCTTTTATCAATATTTCTGTTCCTCCTAAGTGTACGTACTTTATGGGTGTTTTTGCTTTTATATTTTGTATTTCTTTATTTATTATTCTCTTATTTAATATAGGTATTTGTACTTTTCCTTTTGTATATTTACAATCTATGATGTGTTCTTTTTGGCTAACTACATAGCATTCATCTTTTTGTCTTTTGAACCAATTTCTTATTGTAGATATAAACATATGAAAATCAAGATGGATTAGTAATAAAATAATATTTTCAAATTTAGGAAGACGATATAAAAAAAATAGGAAATAACTTGTATTTGATGTTAGAAAAAGAAACAGCAAAATTAGAAGATAGTTTAACAGCTATGATAAGAATAACAAAGGAAAACGAATAAATAGATAAATCAAAAGAGATTGAAAAAATAAAAATACAAGCAAAGCAGGAAGTACAACATCTAGAAGAATTAAAAAATACAAAAATAAGTGAATTAGAAAAAGAATTAGCTAAACTAAAATTATTATATGAAACTAAACAAAAAGAGAAACAAATAGAAAAAGAAAAAGAAAAAGAATTTGAATTGACCAATGAAATAAATAAAATGAAACAAATATTAAATGAAAATCTTGAAATAGACGAAATAGATGAAATGAATGAATCAGATACAATGAATGATAAAAAATCAGAAATAAGTGATATAAGTGAAACATACACAGAAATTCTAGAACAAGTAAATAAGCTGAAAAATTAGAAATAAATACAGGAGATATAAATCAACCTAGCACATCAAGAGTCAAAACTCCGGATAATAGTCCTAGAAGTAATCCCAGACGGACAGCACCAACCTATTATACAAACAATTATGAAAGATTAGATAGAACAAATATAATATGAAATAGTAGACTAAATAAAAAATGGACGCCTAGACCAATAACTGAACAATATAACTTTTTAGATCTAGATTGTGTTATAGATATAAATAAAGTAATCTTACTATGGGTAGGAAATATATCTAAACAATTAATTGATAATAAAATAACAACAAAAGAAACACCAAGATATATAGAAAGAACATTTGTTGGCACAACAAAATTATGGATAGAAAATTTACCCCAAGTGTACCAAATACATTAACTAGAACTACCTCATCAATAGCAAGCACATCTAAAAGGAACTATGAAATCTCAAAAAATTTATTAAATACAGAAGAAACAACACTATACCACTATTTTATAACAGGAATAATAGATCAAAGAAAATATAAAATTTTAATAAATACAGGACAAGAAGAGAATTATATAACAAGAGAATTAGTATTAGAAACAGAAATTATGAAAACAGGACACTTATGCCCTGGATTACCTAGTGAGATAATAAACACAAGCGAAGAAGTAACAGAAAAAGAAATAATTATAGGAGGAATACCAATAGTAATATCATTTAAAATCTACCAAAAAAACCATAATATTACTCTAGGAATAAAATGGTTAGAAAAGGTTAAACCATATAGTATAGAAAATGAACAATTAATAATAACTTACCAAAATAAGAAAATAATTATTAAAAGAACAAAATGAATAATGAAAATATATATACTTGCAAAAATTATTGTAGAAGGATACCACAACAGATATTATACCCCTATGATAGATACAGGAGCAGAAGCAAATATATGTAAATATAATTGTTTACCAGAGGATAAATAGGAAAAATTAAAAACACCTATGGTAGTGATAGGATTTAATAATGAAGGCAGTATGATTACATATAAAGCAAAAAATATAAAAATACAAATATGGGATAAAATATTAACAATAGAAGAAATGTACAATTTTGAATTTACAACAAAAGATATGTTATTAGGAATGCCATTTTTAGAAAGATTGTACCCATATATTATAACAAAAACACATTGGTGGTTTACTACACCATGCGGAAATAAAATAATAGCAAAAAGAGTAAATAATAAACAAAGAAAACCCATAGAATGGATAAAAGGAAGTGAAAAAATAAACCAGGAAATGGAAAATATAAGTAAAAACCAAATAACACAATTAGAAATTATCATATTTACAATAGATAAGGTTAAAATAATTAACGAACAATTAGAATTATTATATAGTGAAAATCCATTACAAGGATGGGAAAAGCATAAGATAAAACCGTAGTAGTGACTAGACGAGATGATTATTAAATTATTATTATTACATAATAAATAAGTATAATATATTAAGAGGTTAGAAGGAATAAAATTTTAGCGAAAACATGTTAAAATGAATTCTTATTTATTAGAAGATGATGTTAACTACAAAATATTAATTCTTTATATATTAAAAAATCTTAATACCGATATAAAAAGAATAATTTATGAAAAAATATTGAAATACGAGATAATCGAAGAAACAATTCACGGTTGGGCAGAATTAATTATACCAAATGATTTTGACATAGATTTATATGATGATCTAGAATTATTCATAGATCAATGATAGATTATTTATACTTACAACTCTGGAGGAAAACTAAAGAAGAAATAGATCTACTTGAAAAATTACTAATTGAAAATGTAAACAAATATTTAAGAACTAGAGAGGAAGAATATTTAGAATATATAGAAAACAACGCTAATGAAATACAAAGATTAAATCTAATTAAAAAAGAATATTATGAAAAAATATTTTATTCTTAAAAATATGAAGAATAATTCAAATAAAGTAACTACTATAACAAAAACTAAGATAGAAACAAAAGTACGAAAGACACAGAAAAAGTTAAAAAACTTATATATGGAATATGAACTATTACAACTTACTAAAAAAGATACTAGCAAAACAAACTTTTTGATAAATATAAATATGTTTGTTATCTGAAAAAACAATATGAACAAAGAAATATATAAGCAACAACTGATAGAGAAAATAATTGAAAAAAGACAAGAGTTAAAATATAGAAAAGAAAGACTAGAAGAAAATATGTTCGCAGGAGTATGTAATAGATCAATATTAGTACAAAGGAAGGTTATATTTATGTTAAAAATATAAATAAATTGCCTAGAATATAAATTACAACATGATATAAGTTATAACATAAATCATAATGAATAAAGAAGAATTTGCAGTAGACGAAAAAACATATGAAAATCAAGATGGATTAGTAATAAAAATAATATTTTCAAATTTAGGAAGACGATATAAAAAAATAGGAAATAACTTGTATTTGATGTTAGAAAAAGAAACAGCAAAATTAGAAGATAGTTTAACAACTATGATAAGAATAACAAAGGAAAACGAAGAAATAGATAAATCAAAAGAGATTGAAAAAATAAAAATACAAGCAAAGCAGGAAGTACAACATCTAGAAGAATTAAAAAATACAAAAATAAGTGAATTAGAAAAAGAATTAGCAAAACTAAAATTATTATATGAAACTAAACAAAAAGAGAAACAAATAGAAAAAGAAAAAGAAAAAGAATTTGAATTGACCAATGAAATAAATATTAAATGAAAATCTTGAAATAGACGAAATAGATGAAATGAATGAATCAGATACAATGAATGATCAAAAATCAGAAATAAGTGATATAAGTGAAACATACACAGAAATTCTAGAACAAGTAAATAAGCCGAAAAAATTAGAAATAAATACAGGAGATATAAATCAACCTAGCACATCAAGAGTTAAAACTCAGGATAATAGTCCTAGAAGTAATCCCAGACGGACAGCACCAACCTATTATACAGACAATTATGAAAGATCAGATAGAACAAATATAATATGGAATAGTAGACTAAATAAAAAATGGACGCCTAGACCAATAACTGAACAATATAACTTTTTAGATCTAGATGGTGTTATAGATATAAATAAAGTAATCTTACTATGGGTAGGAAATATATCTAAACAATTAATTGATAATAAAATAACAACAAAAGAAACACCAAGATATATAGAAAGAACATTTGTTGGAACAACAAAATTATGGATAGAAAATTTAACTCTAGAAAGTTTAGAAACACTTAGGAGTGATAAGAAAATAGATGGATCACCATCACCAACAAATATAGACATACTAGATAAATATGAATTAGTAATAAGAAATGAATTTGGTGGCATGACTACAGAAATAAAAGAACAAAATAGAGAAAATATAATAAATAGACAACTTATGACAAAATTAACTATATGTAAAATATGTTATATAGAAGAATACACATGTGCATTTAAAGAATATTATTACAAAGCGAGATATGATATAAATGAAGGAAAAGAAATAAGACAACAATATTTTACAAAACTACCAGAACCATTTAGTACAAAAATAATAAAAGATTGGAACAATGAAGGATTAACAGATACTTTAGGAGCTAGAATAAAATTTCTACATCAATGGTTTGTACAATTATGTGAAAACCAAAAAGAAAAAATAAAAATGGAGAAAGTACTACTTAAAAATTTAGCATGTTGTAAAGATAAAACAGCACCACAGTTTGGTTGTACAGATAAATATTATAAAAAACCTAAACGACACAACAAGTATAGAAAAACCAAAACTAGATATAAATACAAAAAACCAAGACAAATATATTATGTAAAAAATTATAAACTAAAAAGACCATATAGACCAAAGAGAAAACTATTAGACTGTACTTGTTATAACTGCGGAAAGCTAGGACATTTAGCTAGAAATTGTAAGTTACCTAAAAATTCAAAAGGAAAACAAATTGCAGAAGTAATTATAGATAATGAAGAATACATGCAGATAAATTACATAGACTATGAATTAAGTGAAAATGATAGTATATATGAAGTATCGGATATAGAAACTGAATTAGAAAATGAAAAAATAGGTATTGAACTAGATAATGATGAAATGAATGAAGAAATCTAATGTCTGAAGATGACATAAAAATAATATCTAAAGAAGAATATCAAAATGAAGAATTAGCAGAACAAAAAATTATATTTGATAATACAATTTTTGAACAAATAAAAGGAAAAGAATTAGATTTAAGTGTTGAAAAAGTACTTGAAATACCTACAATAAGAAATTGGTTCAAAAGACAAAAAGATGAATACTATGTAGTTAGCCAAAAAGAACACATCATAGATTGTAAATATACAAAAGGAAAAGCACAAATACCTATATTAAATAAGAGAATAATAAATAAAGAAATACAAGATATAAAAGCAAAAACACCCATAAAGTACGTACACTTAGGAGGAACAGAAATATTGATAAAAGCTTGTTTTAGAGAAGGAATAGATACACCTATTGAAATATATTTAGCAGATGATAGAATTATGTATCCTATAGAAAAAAGTGTAATTAGTGCAGTAAGAGGAAACTTAATATACCAAAAATTTAAATTTATAATAAGTGTCAATTACTCAGTAGCATTAACAGATAGAAACATAGATAAATCATTAGTTTTATATTGGAAAATGTCTGGAATAGAACTAGCACCAGGCAGTAAAATATTTACAGCAAGATGTAAAAACCTATATATACTAACAACAAAACATAAAGTAACAGCAAGAAATAAAATTGATAAAATAAAAATAGAAAATCCTTTTGAAAGAATAATTACTATAATAGATAATAATGATTATAGTTACAAAGAAATTGACATAGAAGAAGATTTAGAAATTGTAAAAGAAAGATTGAGTACTTCAAGTGTACCAAATACATTAACTAGAACTACCTCATCAAGAGCAAGCACATCTAAAAGAAACTATGAAATCTCGAAAAATTTATTAACTACAGAAGAAACAACACTATACCACTATTTTATAACAGGAATAATAGATCAAAGAAAATATAAAATTTTAATAAATACAGGACAAGAAGATAATTATATAACAAGAGAATTAGTATTAGAAACAGAAATTATGAAAACAGGACACTTATGCCCTGGATTACCTAGTGAGATAATAAACACAAGCGAAGAAGTAACAGAAAAAGAAATAATTATAGAAGGAATACCAATAGTAATATCATTTAAAATCTTCCAAGGAAACCATAATATTACTCTAGGAATAAAATGGTTAGAAAAGGTTAAACCATATAGTATAGAAAATGAACAATTAATAATAACTTACCAAAATAAGAAAATAATTATTAAAAGAACAAAATGAATAATGAAAATATATATACTTGCAAAAATTATTGTAGAAGGATACCACAACAGATATTATACCCCTATGATAGATACAGGAGCAGAAGCAAATATATGTAAATATAATTGTTTACCAGAGGATAAATGGGAAAAATTAAAAACACCTATGGTAGTGACAGGATTTTATAATGAAGGCAGTATGATTACATATAAAGCAAAAAATATAAAAATACAAATATGGAATAAAATATTAACAATAGAAGAAATGTACAATTTTGAATTTACAACAAAAGATATGTTATTAGGAATGCCATTTTTAGAAAGATTTTACCCACATATTATAACAAAAATACATTGGTGGTTTACTACACCATGCGAAAATAAAATAAGAGCAAAAAGAGTAAATAATAAACAAAGAAAACCCATAGAATGGATAAAAGGAAGTGAAAAAATAAACCAGGAAATGGAAAATATAAGTAAAAACCAAATAACACAATTAGAAATTATCATATTTACAATAGATAAGGATAAAATAATTAACGAACAATTAGAATTATTATATAGTGAAAATTCATTACAAGGATGGGAAAAGAATAAGATAAAAGTAAAGATTGAGTTAATAGATGACAATAGTATAATAACACAAAAACCATTAAAATATAATTTTGATGATTTAAAAGAATTTCAAATGCATATAAATGAATTATTGAAGAATAATTATATACAGGAAAGTAATAGTAAACATACAAGTCCAGCATTTATAGTTAATAAACATAGTGAACAAAATTCTACGCTAACAAGAGAGTTATTGGAATAGCAACTATTCTAAATGAATTAACCAATAATTATTTAAATGGAAATTCAGTATGGAGCTATTATGTACGAGAACAAGTTATGATATACTCAAATTCTAGAGAAGTAAGAGAACAAGATATGGAAAGATACGTCAATGGATACTCAGTTTACTCAAACCGGAGCAAAAACCAACAACAAGAGCATTAAGGAAAGAGTTTATTTCGGAAAACTTATTAACCAGATATTGCAAAATATGTAAAAGTTGTTTGTTTTTTAGTGTAATAAAAGTCATTCATGAACAGTAAAGGTCGTTCATGAAAGGTCATGTGTAAATAGTAAGAGTCATTATGTAAAAGTTATTTGTTTTCTAGTGTCGGCCAAAATAAAAAAGGCCATGTGTAAAGTATGAATAAAGTAGTGTCGGTAAAGTAGTAAAGTAGTGTCGGTCATTTGGCCAGAATAGTAAGTTTTTCTTGTATAAATAGAGGGTTTTCCCTCATAATAAAATCATCCTTTAAAAGCAACTCTTTTCTCTTTAAATATTCTCTCCAAAACCCCAAATTGAAAAAAAAATAAAAAAAATATCTCGTCTAGTCACTACTACGGTTTTCTTCTTTGATTAGTTACCCTAACAGCGCCTCAACTATGTTTACTCCCCTAATTGGCCTTCTTGCCTACCGGTTTCAACTTTAGGATGGCATAGTCTGGGTATACTGATTTTCAGAATATTTCCGTAGCAAACCTTCTAAAGATGGTTATTATAACATTATTAAAACATAATAAACAATTATAATCAACAAGAGATTATTAGGAATAAATCAGTTTAGCTACTCATGAATAAAAATGAGTATACCTGTTTCTGTACATTTGTCAATTCTGCTTGGTTTTCCATAGATTTTTGTTAACTTCTTATATACCTGATAGCTCTGATAACAATTTGTGGTTTTGGAGAGAATATTTAAAGAGAAAAGAGTTGCTTGTAAAGGATGATTTTATTATGAGGGAAAACCCTCTATTTATACAAGAAAAACTTACTATTCTGGCCAAGTGGCCGACACTACTTTACTACTTTACCGACACTACTTTATTCATACTTTACACATGGCCTTTTTTATTTTGGCCGACACTAGAAAACAAACAACTTTTGCATAATGACTCTTACTATTTACACATGACCTTTCATGAACGACCTTTACTGTTCATGAATGACTTTTATTACACTAAAAAACAAACAACTTTTACATAATGACTCTTACTATTTATACATTTTCTTTCTTTCTATATTCTTCCTTTTCTACTTTCCTTGTAGCTTTATTCATTCGATTTGGACATCTGGTATGATATTATTTTCTCCTTGACATTTTGAACATATATGGTCAGGATATTTTTGTCCAATTATTTTGCAATATCTGGTTAATAAGTTTTCCGAAATAAACTCTTTCCTTAATGCTCTTGTTGTTGGTTTTTGCTCCGGCTTGAGTAAACTGAGTATCCATTGACGTATCTCTTCCATATCTTGTTCTCTTACTTCTCTAGAATTTGAGTATATCATAACTTGTTCTCGTACATAATAGCTCCATACTGAATTTCCATTTAAATAATTATTGGTTAATTCATTTAGAATAGTTGCTATTCCAATAACTCTCTTGTTAGCGTAGAATTCTGGTATCTCAATTTTTTGTATTTCTTGCTGTGTCCCAATGTCTTCTGGAATTATCATATCTCTAGTCAAACCAATTTTTATAACTTGTATAATTGGCTTTATTTCATCAAATAATATCTCTACTGGTGCTGAATAAAACTTTATATAAAATAATGTTCCTTTAGTAATTCTTTTATAGTTCATAAAGGCTTTGTATAGCTCCGGTATAGTTGATATTTCATCTCCTGTTTGGGTATAAGCTGTGTTAAGTAATCCATAACTATAACAAGTTTTTACTAGATTTGCATTGGTGCCTGGTTGCGCTATTAATTTATTATATCCTTGTAGTTTTTGGGTTATAAAACCAGTATGAGGGTCTTTAGTAGTTGTAGATCTTGGTGTTGAGTTTAAATAATTTTGGATTTTATATAGGTTTTCAATATATGAGCGGGTTATGTGGTTGTAGGATTTTTTATCTTGGTTTAAACTTTCTGAGTAAGTAGTTGTCTGTGGTGGTATAAATAATTGGTCTTTTTGGTTTTTCGGAATAAATGGTTTATCAAAGATTTTGTTCATATTTGAATTCATATATCTTATTCCACTGACTCCTTTTGTTGTAGATGTGCTGGCTGTAGCTGCATTTAAACAAACATTATCATGGGTTTTATGGAGTTTCCCAACGTCTCCTTGTAGCTCTGGAATTTTTTTGTCTTCCGATCGACATAGCTCTGCATGCTGCTGTCTTATATTTTTCATTTTTTGTAACTCTTTCTCCATACTATCCACTTTTGTGGAAAGTGTAGTAATAGCTTTGAGTATTTCTTCCATTGTGGTATCCTTCTACAATAATTTTTGCAAGTATATGTATTTTCATTATTCATTTTGTTCTTTTAATAATTATTTTCTTATTTCGGTAAGTTATTATTAATTGTTCATTTTCTATACTATATGGTTTAACCTTTTCTAACCATTTTATTCCTAGAGTAATATTATGGTTTTCTTGGTAGATTTTAAATGATATTACTATTGGTATTCCTCCTATAATTATTTCTTTTTCTGTTACTTCTTCGCTTGTGTTTATTATCTCACTAGGTAATGTAACGACCCATTTGGTCGTTTGAGTACTAGAGCTTTTTAGTTCACAAAAGACTCTTCCGATAAATTTAAATGGCGTTTTGGACTATTTATAATTATAATTATGAAATTAGTGGGGTAGTTTTAATAAATTATTTAGTTAGTGGTTAAAGATAACAGCATTAAAATTAATAGTGGATCATTTTTATTATTATATTTGTAATTAATCATAAAAGTAATAGGGTTCGTCATTTTCTTGTACGGAAAAAGAAAAAGGGAGAGGGGGAGAATTACGATGCGGCGGAACCTGGAGGCTACCATCGCTTCAGGTAATTGATAGTTATATATCTAAACTTCCATTCTCTGTTGATTTATAGAATATAAGACTAAATTATTTATTATTATTATTATATATGTTGGCTGGAAACCACTGGATTGAGGAACTAAAATCTTATTATAATGTTAAATTAATTACAAAGAATTAAAGTTACAATTTATGACAACTTGTGGATTGATTCTCCTAGTTTATTGTTAATAATTGGCAAAAGATAATTATGGCATAGTATTGGCCAAGAATTTGAAAGTTAATGAATACAATATGTTGGCTAGGAAATGATTATTTGGGAAAATTGAGGTTCAGTGAATTGATAATATTAGTTGGTTGTTGTTGTTAGTGTAACATAATAAAAATGGATTGAAACGATGTTTAGTCATTCACGTGGGTTTGAGTTTTTCGCATTATCTTAGGACCTCTTAATGGCGAGTTAATTATTGACAGTGGACTAATATACATATAGTATATCGAATGAATAGTCACATGAAAGTGAGGGTTTTAGAAATTACACAATTTTAGAATTTCTTTATAGATCAAGTTTTGAAATATAGAACTAGGTAATTAAATATTAGGTGTATCAAATTAATTAAGTTCCATTAATGTTACGTAAATTAGAGGAATTAAGAATCACCCTTAGACTTGAACGTTAGAAAATTTAATATAGGATTGGATGGGTTATTGAATCTAGCCTATATATGTATAGCACTATGGGTTTCTATAGACTTTTTACTTACAAATTATGCATACTCGGTAGATTGGAAACGTTCGGAGGCATTGAAGAAAGGAAAAGCATTGAAGAAATAACTTGTCTGACTTCGGTTCTTCGGTGGAGGTAGGTTATGGTTTATGCTATTGATAGTAAACTCTTATTAGTGATTGATATGCATTGAATGATATTGTGAAGTTTTCTATGTACTTGATTGTGTGGTTGTGTGGCTTGGTTGTGTGTATTGTGATTGGTCTGAAATCCCGAGACCGTGGAATGAATAATCTTAAACCATCTCTATCGAAGTAATGCCTTGAATAAAGAAGGCTCGATGAAATATTATTAACGAATGAAAAAGTGGGATATTAAATGATAAATTAATGATAATATTTGGATCGGAGTGTCACGTTCCGACACGGTATTTTTGGACCGGAGTGTCACGTTCCGACACGGTATTCTTGGATCGGAGTGTCAAGTTCCGACACGGTAATATTAAAGGAAAAACATGTTGAATTAATGGAAGATACTCAATCTCAAAGAACTCAACTCCCAAAATGGTTTGGTTTGGAGGCATGAGTCCTCATGTGTGATCTTGATACCGTCGACTTAATACGTGCTTACTTTAATGTTGTTGACACTTGTTCATGTTGTTTGTTGCTTATCACATGTTAAGTGCTATAGTTGAGTTCATACTATTATTCTTTGTATATTAGTTACTATTTTGGGTTGACCGATGATACTTACTCAGTACATGTTGCCTCGTACTGAGCTCTACTTGTTTCCTTCTTTGTTTTCTTTTATGAAATGCAGCAAGTGTACCTATGACTTCTGATTTCCCTCAGCTCTATCCAGCCTCCCGCATATCAAGTTCCAGGGTGAGCTATCCATTAAAGCTCGTGTTGGATTTTCTCGGTCATGACATGATGTCCTATACTTTCGGACACATACCATTTTATTCTTTTATTCTGGTGTATTTGATATTGTTAGACTTAGTATTTGAAGATTAGATGTCCTTGATGTGATGACTTTCAGGTTTTGGAAAATGATATTTAGTAAGATTTTGAGCTTCCGCATTATTCTTGTATTTTGTAAGTTAAGGTTAAATTGGTTGGTTCGCCCACTTAGAAGGCTAAGTGTGGGTGTCACTCACGACTCATTTTGGGTCGTGACAAACTTGGTATCAGAGCGTTAGGTTCAATGATCTCATCACACAAGGACGAGTCTAGTAGAGTCTTGAAGAATGGTATGGGGACGCCTTTACTTTTCTTCGAGAAGCTATAGGACTTTAGGAAAACTCATTTCTTTTTTTCTTTCGTGCTACTACTTGAATCCAATTGGTATCTAAGTGATACAAATTGGTATCTGAACTTTTTCGCTCTATTTCAAATATGGTTAGTACTAGAGTATTAAGAGTTGATATTGCAATAACAAAAAGAAAAAAAAATGTATCCTTAGAAATAGGTATAATTTCGTGATTGCAAAATGTTGTGGTAATCTCATGTTGAGTGTCGATTAGTAAAGACACTACTATGACTTCATAGAGTAAGGGTAGATCAGAGAGGGCCATTGATGCTTAGTTGGTTAGATTTCGAAAGTGTGTTATTTTTGTTATTGAATTGATCTAAGAAGTAACGCAAATTGTTTGGGCTAGAGAGAGAACAAATTTGATAATATTTTGCAAATATTCAATGTGTTGAAATATGTGGTCTATTTGGGTACGATTATCAATAGGTATGATGTGTTCTAGTAAGGTATCTAACAGACTTTCACGGTGTGGCAGTACTAGGGTTATGTGGAAACTGGTACATCGATTGTCAAGTAAGAATACTAACTACTAAAGGAGTTATCAGTTGTATGACATGGTCAGATAATAAGATTTAGTGTTGCATTCACATTTGAGAGACCAACTAGTCTATTACTACAGGCGCTTAGATTGAGCATTATTGTTTAACAAAAAAAATTATTGATGGATCTTTGGTACAGTATTAATACATTTAGGTTGTAAAATGTATCTTGAGGGTTCTAAATGAGGACTGACTATTTATATTAAACTTCAAAAGGTACATTGATACTAGTATGACAAACTTATAGGGAAAGAAAGTCCTATTGGATATACTTGGGTGAACTAAATTGAAGATTTTAGTAAGAAAATGCTTATAAAAATTGAGTTAGTCCCTTAAAATTGATTGGTATACCTGAGTTTAAGGTTTCATGTCGAGGAAAAGGTTCACTTCTTGAAGATGAAAAAGTCTAGCTAAGCATGATGGTAAAGAGAGAAAGTGATATGTGACCTATATGATTTATGTTTGTTGTACTTGTATCAAAAATTCTCATTTAGAATCAATTTTAGTGGCAACAAAGTCTTGAAAGTGTTTCACAGGTTTTGATATCGAATTTAGTATTTGCTTAAGAAAAAAGTGTACATACGCTCAACTCGAGTGTGATGATACGTTCTCTTGTGATTTTGAGTTTATTAATAACTGCGTCAAACTTTTAGGGAAGGATATGATAAGATCGATGAAGAGGCGATCAACGATAAGTTAAGATATGTAAAATTATAAAAATCTTCAAGGTATCAGTCATGTTGATAGATAAGGAGATTGAGTTACATTGTTCGTTTACAATTCAAACGTTTTATTTTGAATCTACTTTTGTGGTGGTATGTTTTATTAAGATATGAATTAGTGAGGTAAAATAAAAATAAATAATATATTATTTACATAAGATATTAAACATATGGACGGACTTATGCATGTTTGAGTAGCAAAGTTAATAGACCTGGGGAATGGTTTCACTTAAAAGTGTTGGGTTAGAATATAAGGTCAAACGTCATGAGTTGTTGATAAAAGGATGAGATTGGTAAACGAGCTAGAGAAACAATGGTGTGATAGATTGAAGGGTTGAGGTATTTAGAATTTTGCACGATGGAAAGAATTTGAGAAAAGTGAAGGAATAAGACCTCTCGTATAAACGCTTTGGATGTAGTTGATGGTTGCATTGATTTTTGTCCATAAGTTTAAAAATGATTGTGAGATGTAAAGTGGTTCGATACAGATAATTTACTAGGAGTTTATCATCAACTTTTATAGAAATTGAGTTTAGCTTTGGATGGAAAACAGTGAGGTAAGAAATTTAGAGTTTTACATGGGATTAGATTGCCAAATTATGATAGATGACTTAAGAATGATGCACAAGGTAAGATATTATTCTACATGATTATTAACAATTTAGAGTTGGACTAATACTACTCTATTGATGGGACTACATAGAATGTTATGATGTGTTTCATAGACATTTGATGGTGAATAGAGGTTATAAGCTTATATAGTATACATACTAATTTGAAAAACCAAGAATATCTCTATGTGATTGTTTGGAAAGGTATCTAAAGCATGATGTGTGGAAATGGTGTGGAGTTGACTTTGGGTGTTATTTAATAGTTTTATCTCTATGGAAAGGTACCATAAAATTTTAAATTAGTGTTATTATCCTTGTATGTGACTCGTATTTGTCATGAAATGCTTAAATAGAAAGAGAGATAGCTATACTTTGAATATGTATTTGGTAAAATACTTTGATACTAATGATAGTTTGGGAGTAAGGTAGATGATCGATGTGGTTATGATGTTTTGTTAATATTAAGAATGTTGACTTCAGTGGATGTGAGGTTCGATAAACCAAGTATGTGTGCAATTATAGTAACGACTAAATTGGTGATTGTGTGTAGCTAGAAAATCAAAGAGATAGAGTCAGTTGAATGAAATTGTTCGATATGGACACTATGGAAGGAGTATTTGGAGTTATTCCACCTTGGTTATTTTCTATAATTAAGACATATTTAGTGTTGTCTTGGTGTAGTTGAAGTATTTGAGTGGTTCTACATGTACCACCTTGCTTATGAGGATATATAGGAGAGCTACCATGAAAATTTATAGTTTTTTGATAGACTTAAGATTTATCTAATCGTCGGTATTATGTTGTGACCATGTGTGACGGGATGTGAGAACCATTGTAGTGTTGTCATTCTTAAGGTTTGTTTATAATAGCTACTAATCTAGCATTTTGACAATGTTGTTAGAGGTTATGTATGCTTGGGTGTCTCGCTCGATGGGTGGTTACTTGATCATTTTCTTCTTTGGGTTAGATAAGTTTGGTTCGCACTTGATGAGTACTTGATGGCTAAAGTTAAAAATTTTATAACTTAAGGTTGTGGAAAGTTTATGTGTGAGGCGGAAAACTTAATAAGAATGGTTTTTGTGTATTATGAGTGTGTGGTGGTTGATTTAGGTTCACTTATGATTGGAATAAATATTGATTCAACATTTTATCGTGATTATATGGGGAAAGAAATCAACCTAATGGTGGTGTCAAGGTCCTTGAGAACATGTTGCACATGTATGAATGATTAGCTTTGATGGTTATGACAAAATACCTATCGTTATTAGTTGAGTTTACGTACAACAATAGCTACCACTTGAGTATCGGTATGACCATATTTGAGGCATATTAAGAGAGGCGATGTACCTCTCCTATTGGTTGGTTTGATGCATTTGAGGTAAGACCTTGGGAGGCTGAGTATGATATGCACAAAAGATATTCACATATTTTTTTTTCTATTCTTGTACCCTTTGTCACACTCGCCTTCTTTTGTTCGTTCGAGGACGAACGATAGGTAAATTGGTATCTATTGTAACGACCCATTTGGTCGTTTGAGTACTAGAGCTTTTTAGTTCACAAAAGACTCTTCCGATAAATTTAAATGGCGTTTTGGACTATTTATAATTATAATTATGAAATTAGTGGGGTAGTTTTAATAAATTATTTAGTTAGTGGTTAAAGATAATAGCATTAAAATTAATAGTGGGTCACTTTTATTATTATATTTGTAATTAATCATAAAAGTAATAAGGTTTGTCATTTTCTTGTACGGAAAAAGAAAAAGGGAGAGGGGGAGAATTACGATGCGGCGGAACCTGGAGGCTACCATCGCTTCAGGTAATTGATAGTTATATATCTAAACTTCCATTCTCTGTTGATTTATAGAATATAAGACTAAATTATTTATTATTATTATTATATATGTTGGCTGGAACCACTGGATTGAGGAACTAAAATCTTATTATAATGTTAAATTAATTACAAAGAATTAAAGTTACAATTTATGACAACTTGTGGATTGATTCTCCTAGTTTATTGTTAATAATTGGCAAAAGATAATTATGGCATAGTATTGGCCAAGAATTTGAAAGTTAATGAATACAATATGTTGGTCTAGGAAATGATTATTTGGGAAAATTGAGGTTCAGTGAATTGATAATATTAGTTGGTTGTTGTTGTTAGTGTAACATAATAAAAATGGATTGAAACGATGTTTAGTCATTCACGTGGGTTTGAGTTTTTCGCATTATCTTAGGACCTCTTAATGGCGAGTTAATTATTGACAGTGGACTAATATACATATAGTATATCGAATGAATAGTCACATGAAAGTGAGGGTTTTAGAAATTACACAATTTTAGAATTTCGTTATAGATCAAGTTTTGAAATATAGAACTAGGTAATTAAATATTAGGTGTATCAAATTAATTAAGTTCCATTAATGTTACGTAAATTAAGGAATTAAGAATCACCCTTAGACTTGAACGTTAGAAAATTTAATATAGGATTGGATGGGTTATTGAATCTAGCCTATATATGTATAGCAATATGGGTTTCTATAGACTTTTTACTTACAAATTATGCATACTCGGTAGATTGGAAACGTTCGGAGGCATTGAAGAAAGGAAAAGCATTGAAGAAATAACTTGTCTAACTTCGGTTCTTCGGTGGAGGTAGGTTATGGTTTATGCTATTGATAGTAAACTCTTAATAGTGATTGATATGCATTGAATGATATTGTGAAGTTTTCTATGTACTTGATTGTGTGGTTGTGTGGCTTGGTTGTGTGTATTGTGATTGGTCTGAAATCCCGAGACTGTGGAATGAATAATCTTAAACCATCTCTATCGAAGTAATGCCTTGAATAAAGAAGGCTAGATGAAATATTATTAACGAATGAAAATGTGGGATATTAAATGATAAATTAATGATAATATTTGGATCGGAGTGTCACGTTCCGACACGGTATTTTTGGATCGGAGTGTCACGTTCCGACACGGTATTCTTGGATCGGAGTGTCACGTTCCGACACGGTAATATTAAAGGAAAAACATGTTGAATTAATGGAAGATACTCAATCTCAAAGAACTCATCTCCCAAAATGGTTTGGTTTGGAGGCATGAGTCCTCATGTGTGATCTTGATACCGTCGACTTAATACGTGCTTACTTTAATGTTGTTGACACTTGTTCATGTTGTTTGTTGCTTATCACATGTTAAGTGCTATAGTTGAGTTCATACTATTATTCTTTGTATATTAGTTACTATTTTGGGTTGACCGATGATACTTACTCAGTACATGTTGCCTCGTACTGAGCCCTACTTGTTTCCTTCTTTGTTTTCTTTTATGAAATGCAGCAAGTGTACCTATGACTTCTGATTTCCCTCAGCTCTATCCAGCCTCCCGCATATCAAGTTCCAGGGTGAGCTATCCATTCAAGCTCGTGTTGGATTTTCTCGGTCATGACATGATGTCCTATACTTTCGGACACATACCATTTTATTCTTTTATTCTGGTGTATTTGATATTGTTAGACTTAGTATTTGAAGATTAGATGTCCTTGATGTGATGACTTTCAGGTTTTGGGAAATGATATTTAGTAAGATTTTGAGCTTCCGCATTATTCTTGTATTTTGTAAGTTAAGATTAAATTGGTTGGTTCGCCCACTTAGAAGGCTAAGTGTGGGTGTCACTCACGACACATTTTGGGTCGTGACAGGTAATCCAGGGCATAAGTGTCCTGTTTTCATAATTTCTGTTTCTAATACTAATTCTCTTATTATATAATTCTCTTCTTGTCCTGTATTTATTAAAATTTTATATTTTCTTTGATCTATTATTCCTGTTATAAAATAGTGGTATAGTGTTGTTTCTTCTGTATTTAATAAATTTTTCTAGATTTCATAGTTCCTTTTAGATGTGCTTGCTTTTGATGAGGTAGTTCTAGTTAATGTATTTGGTACACTTGAAGTACTCAATATTTCTTTTACAATTTCTAAATCTTCTTCTATGTCAATTTCTTTGTAACTATAATCATTATTATCTATTATAGTAATTATTCTTTCAAAAGGATTTTCTATTTTTATTTTATCAATTTTATTTCTTGCTGTTACTTTATGTTTTGTTGTTAGTATATATAGGTTTTTACATCTTGCTGTAAATATTTTACTGCCTGGTGCTAGTTCTATTCCAGACATTTTCCAATATAGAACTAATGATTTATCTATGTTTCTATCTGTTAATGCTACTGAGTAATTGACACTTATTATAAATTTAAATTTTTGGTATATTAAGTTTCCTCTTACTGCACTAATTACACTTTTTTCTATAAGATATATAATTCTATCATCTGCTAAATATATTTCAATAGGTGTATCTATTCCTTCTCTAAAACAAGCTTTTATCAATATTTCTGTTCCTCCTAAGTGTACGTACTTTATGGGTGTTTTTGCTTTTATATCTTGTATTTCTTTATTTATTATTCTCTTATTTAATATAGGTATTTGTGTTTTTCCTTTTGTATATTTACAATCTATGAATGTGTTCTTTTTGGCTAACTACATAGTATTCATCTTTTTGTCTTTTGAACCAATTTTTTTTGTAGGTATTTCAAGTACTTTTTCAACACTTAAATCTAATTCTTTTCCTTTTATTTGTTCAAAAATTGTATTATCAAATATAATTTTTTGTTCTGCTAATTCTTCATTTTGATATTCTTCTTTAGATATTATTTTTATGTCATCTTCAGACATTAGATTTCTTCATTCATTTCATCATTATCTAGTTCAATACCTATTTCTTCATTTTCTAATTCAGTTTCTATATCCGATACTTCATATATATTATCATTTTCACTTAATTCATAGTCTATGTAATCTATCTGCATGTATTCTTCATTATCTATAATTACTTCTGCAATTTGTTTTCCTTTTGGATTTTTAGGTAACTTACAATTTCTAGCTAAATGTCCTAACTTTCCGCAGTTATAACAAGTACAGTCTGATAGTTTTCTCTTTGGTCTATAAGGTCTTTTTAGACTAAATAAAAAATGGACGCCTAGACCAATAACTGAACAATATAACTTTTTAGATCTAGATTGTGTTATAGATATAAATAAAGTAATCTTACTATGGTAGGAAATATATCTAAACAATTAATTGATAATAAAATAACAACAAAAGAAACACCAAGATATATAGAAAGAACATTTGTTGGAACAACAAAATTATGGATAGAAAATTTACCCCTAGAAAGTTTAGAAACACTTAGGAGTGATAAGAAAATAGATGGATCACCATCAACAACAAATATAGACATACTAGATAAATATGAATTAGCAATAAGAAATGAATTTGGTGGCATGACTACAGAAATAAAAGAACAAAATAGAGAAAAAATAATAAATAGACAACTTATGACAAAATTAACTATATGTAAAATGTGTTATATAGAAGAATACACATGTGCATTTAAATAATATTATTACAAAGCGAGATATGAAATAAATGAAGCAAAAGAAATAAGACAACAATATTTCACAAAACTACCAGAACCATTTAGTACAAAAATAATAAAAGATTGGAACAATGAAGGATTAACAGATACTTTAGGAGCTAGAATAAAATTTCTACATCAATGGTTTGTACAATTATGTGAAAACCAAAAAGAAAAAATAAAAATGGAGAAAGTACTACTTAAAAATTTAGCATGTTGTAAAGATAAAACAGCACCACAGTTTGGTTGTACAGATAAATATTATAAAAAACCTAAACGACACAACAAGTATAGAAAAACCAAAACTAGATATAAATATAAAAAACCAAGACAAAGATATTATGTAAAAAATTATAAACTAAAAAGACCTTATAGACCAAAGAGAAAACTATCAGACTGTACTTATTATAACTGCGGAAAGTTAGGACATTTAGCTAGAAATTGTAAGTTACCTAAAAATCCAAAAGGAAAACAAATTGCAAAAGTAATTATAGATAATGAAGAATACATGCAGATAGATTACATAGACTATGAATTAAGTGAAAATGATAGTATATATGAAGTATCGGATATAGAAACTGAATTAGAAAATGAAGAAATAGGTATTGAACTAGATAATGATGAAATGAATGAAGAAATCTAATGTCTGAAGATGACATAAAAATAATATCTAAAGAAGAATATCAAAATGAAGAATTAGCAGAACAAAAAATTATATTTGATAATACAATTTTTGAACAAATAAAAGGAAAAGAATTAGATTTAAGTGTTGAAAAAGTACTTGAAATACCTACAATAAGAAATTGGTTCAAAAGACAAAAAGATGAATACTATGTAGTTAGCCAAAAAGAACACATTCATAGATTGTAAATATACAAAAGGAAAAGCACAAATACCTATATTAAATAAGAGAATAATAAATAAAGAAATACAAGATATAAAAGCAAAAACACCCATAAAGTACGTACACTTAGGAGGAACAGAAATATTGATAAAAGCTTGTTTTAGAGAAGGAATAGATACACCTATTGAAATATATTTAGCAAATGATAGAATTATATATCTTATAGAAAAAAGTGTAATTAGTGCAGTAAGAGGAAACTTAATATACCAAAAATTTAAATTTATAATAAGTGCCAATTACTCAGTAGCATTAACAGATAGAAACATAGATAAATCATTAGTTCTATATTGGAAAATGTCTGGAATAGAACTAGCACCAGGCAGTAAAATATTTATAGCAAGATATAAAAACCTATATATACTAACAACAAAACATAAAGTAACAGCAAGAAATAAAATTGATAAAATAAAAATAGAAAATCCTTTTGAAAGAATAATTACTATAATAGATAATAATGATTATAGTTACAAAGAAATTGACATAGAAGAAAATTTAGAAATTGTAAAAGAAAGATTGAGTACTTCAAGTGTACCAAATACATTAACTAGAACTACCTCATCAAGAGCAAGCACATCCAAAAGGAACTATGAAATCTCGAAAAATTTATTAAATACAGAAGAAACAACACTATACCACTATTTTATAACAGGAATAATAGATCAAAGAAAATATAAAATTTTAATAAATACAGGACAAGAGAATTATATAACAAGAGAATTAGTATTAGAAACAGAAATTATGAAAACAGGACACTTATGCCCTGGATTACCTAGTGAGATAATAAACACAAGCGAAGAAGTAACAGAAAAAGAAATAATTATAGGAGGAATACCAATAGTAATATCATTTAAAATCTACCAAGAAAACCATAATATTACTCTAGGAATAAAATGGTTAGAAAAGGTTAAACCATATAGTATAGAAAATGAACAATTAATAATAACTTACCAAAATAAGAAAATAATTATTAAAAGAACAAAATGAATAATGAAAATATATATACTTGCAAAAATTATTGTAGAAGGATACCACAACAGATATTATACCCCTATGATAGATACAGGAGCAGAAGCAAATATATGTAAATATAATTGTTTACCAGAGGATAAATGGGAAAAATTAAAAACACCTATGGTAGTGACAGGATTTAATAATGAAGGCAGTATGATTACATATAAAGCAAAAAATATAAAAATACAAATATGGGATAAAATATTAACAATAGAAGAAATGTACAATTTTGAATTTACAACAAAAGATATGTTATTAGGAATGCCATTTTTAGAAAGATTTTACCCACATATTATAACAAAAACACATTGGTGGTTTACTACACCATGCGGAAATAAAATAAGAGCAGAAAGAGTAAATAATAAACAAAGAAAACCCATAGAATGGATAAAAGGAAGTGAAAAAATAAACCAGGAAATGAAAAATATAAGTAAAAACCAAATAACACAATTAGAAATTATCATATTTACAATAGATAAGGTTAAAATAATTAACGAACAATTAGAATTATTATATAGTGAAAATCCATTACAAGGATGGGAAAAGCATAAGATAAAAGTAAAGATTGAGTTAATAGATGAAAATAGTATAATAACACAAAAACCATTAAAATATAATTTTGATGATTTAAAAGAATTTCAAATGCATATAAATGAATTATTGAAGAATAATTATATACAGAAAAGTAATAGTAAACATACAAGTCCAGCATTTATAGTTAATAAACATAGTGAACAAAAACGAGGTAAAAGTAGAATGGTTATAGATTATCGTAACTTAAATGCTAAAACTAAAACATATAATTACCCAATACCAAATAAAATACTAAAAATAAGACAGATACAAGGATATAACTATTTCAGTAAATTCGATTGTAAATCAGGATTTTATCACTTGAAACTAGAAGAAGAATCTAAACAGCTAACAACATGTACTGTACTACAAGGATTTTATGAATGGAATGTTCTACCATTTGGATATAAAAATGCACCAGGAAGATACCAACATTTTATGGATAAATATTTTAATCAATTAGAAAATTGTATTGTATATATAGATGATATATTATTATACTCAAAAACACAAAGATGAACATATCAGGTTATTAGAAAAATTTATACACATAATTAAACATTCTGGTATAAGCCTAAGTAAAAAGAAAGCAGAAATTATGAAATCCCAGATAGAGTTTCTAGGAATACAAATAGATAAAAATGGAATAAAAATGCAAACTCACATAGTATAGAAAATAATTACCCTTGATGAAAATATAGATACAAAAAAGAAATTACAATCCTTCTTAGGATTAGTAAACCAAGTAAGAGAATATATACCAAGATTAGCAGAACATTTAAAACCATTACACAAAAAACTTAAGAAAGATGTTGAATATTATTTTGACAATAAAGATAAAGAACATATAAAACATATTAAAACCTTATGTAAAAAACTATCAAAACTATATTTTCCTGATGAAAACAAATTATTTACTTATATTGTTGAAACAGATTCGAGTAATCACAGTTATGGAGGAGTCTTAAAATATAAATATGAAAAAGAAAAAATAGAACACCATTGCAGATATTACTCAGGATCATATACAGAAGCACAATTAAAATGGGAAATAAATAGAAAAGAATTATTTGTATTATATAAATGTTTATTAGCTTTTGAGCCATATATTGTTTACAACAAATTTATTGCAAGAACAGATAATACGCAAGTAAAATGGTGGATAATGCGAAAAATACCTGACTCAGTAACAACAAAGGAAATAAGAAGGCTTGTATTAAATATACGAAATTTTACATTTACAATTGAGATAATAAAAACTGACGAAAATGTTATTGCAGACTACCTATCAAGACAAAAGAACCAAAACTGAGCCAGAAAAAGATACAATGGAAGAAATACTCAAAGCTATTACTATACTTTCCACAAAAGTGGATAGTATGGAGAAAGAGTTACAAAAATGAAAAATATAAGACAGCAACATGCAGAGCTATGTCGATCGGAAGACAAAAAAAATCCAGAGCTACAAGGAGACGTTGGGAAACTCCATAAAACCCATGATAATGTTTGTTTAAATGCAGCTACAGCCAGCACATCTACAACAAAAGGAGTCAGTGGAATAAGATATATGAATTCAAATATGAACAAAAACTTTGATAAACCATTTATTCCGAAAAAACAAAAAGACCAATTATTTATACCACCACAGACAACTACTTACTCAGAAAGTTTAAACCAAGATAAAAAAGCCTACAACCACATAACCCGCTCATATATTGAAAACCTATATAAAATCCAAAATTATTTAAACTAAACACCAAGATCTACAACTACTAAAGACCCTCATACTGGTTTTATAACCCAAAAACTACAAGGATATAATAAATTAATAGCGCAACCAGGCACCAATGCAAATCTAGTAAAAACTTGTTATAGTTATGGATTACTTAACACAGTTTATACCCAAACAGGAGATGAAATATCAACTATACCGAAGCTATACAAAGCCTTTATGAACTATAAAAGAATTACTAAAGGAACATTATTTTATATAAAGTTTTATTCAGCACCAGCAGAGATATTATTTGATGAAATAAAGCCAATTATACAAGTTATAAAAATTGGTTTGACTAGAGATATGATAATTCCGGAAGACATTGGGACACAGCAAGAAATTCAAAAAATTGAGATACCAGAATTCTACGCTAACAAGAGAGTTATTGGAATAGCAACTATTCTAAATGAATTAACCAATAATTATTTAAATGGAAATTCAGTATGGAGCTATTATGTACGAGAACAAGTTATGATATACTCAATTTCTAGAGAAGTAAGAGAACAAGATATGGAAGAGATACGTCAATGGATACTCAGTTTACTCAAGCCGGAGCAAAAACCAACAACAAGAGCATTAAGGAAAGAGTTTATTTCGGAAAACTTATTAACCAGATATTGCAAAATAATTGGACAAAAATATCCTGACCATATATGTTCAAAATGTCAAGGAGAAAATAATATCATACCAGATGTCCAAATCGAATAAATAAAGCTACAAGGAAAGTAGAAAAAGAAGAATATAGAAAGAAAGAAAATGTATAAATAGTAAGAGTCATTATGTAAAAGTTGTTTGTTTTTTAGTGTAATAAAAGTCATTCATGAACAGTAAAGGTCGTTCATGAAAGGTCATGTGTAAATAGTAAGAGTCATTATGTAAAAGTTGTTTGTTTTCTAGTGTCGGCCAAAATAAAAAAGGCCATGTGTAAAGTATGAATAAAGTAGTGTCGGTAAAGTAGTAAAGTAGTGTCGGCCACTTGGCCAGAATAGTAAGTTTTTCTTGTATAAATAGAGGGTTTTCCCTCATAATAAAATCATCCTTTACAAGCAACTCTTTTCTCTTTAAATATTCTCTCCAAAACCCCAAATTGTTATCAGAGCTATCAGGTATATAAGAAGTTAACAAAAATCTATGGAAAACCAAGCAGAATTGACAAATGTACAGAAACAGGTATACTCATTTTTATTCATGAGTAGCTAAACTGATTTATTCCTAATAATCTCTTGTTGATTATAATTGTTTATTATGTTTTAATAATGTTATAATAACCATCTTTAGAAGGTTTGCTACGGAAATATTCTGAGAATCAGTATACCCAGACTATGCCATCCTAAAGTTGAAACCGGTAGGCAAGAAGGCCAATTAGGGGAGTAAACATAGTTGAGGCGCTGTTAGGGTAACTAATCAAAGAAGAAAACCGTAGTAGTGACTAGACGAGATGATTATTAAATTATTATTATTACATAATAAATAAGTATAATATATTAAGAGGTTAGAAGGAATAAAATTTTAGCGAAAACATGTTAAAATGAATTCTTATTTATTAGAAGATGATGTTAACTACAAAATATTAATTCTTTATATATTAAAAAATCTTAATACCGATATGAAAAGAATAATTTATGAAAAATTATTGACATACGAGATAATCGAAGAAACAATTCACGGTTGGGCAGAATTAATTATACCAAATGATTTTGACATAGATTTATATGATGATCTAGAATTATTCATAGATCAATGATAGATTATTTATACTTACAACTCTGGAGAAAACTAAAGAAGAAATAGATCTACTTGAAAATGTAAACAAATATTTAAGAACTAGAGAGGAAGAATATTTAGAATATATAGAAAACAACGCTAATGAAATACAAAGATTAAATCTAATTAAAAAAGAATATTATGAAAAAATATTTTATTCTTAAAAATATGAAGAATAATTCAAATAAAGTAACTACTATAACAAAAACGAAGATAGAAACAAAAGTACGAAAGACACAGAAAAAGTTAAAAAACTTATATATGGAATATGAACTATTACAACTTACTAAAAAAGATACTAGCAAAACAAACTTTTTGATAAATATAATTTCTAAAACAGAATATAAATATGTTTGTTATCTGAAAAAACAATATGAACAAAGAAATATATAAGCAACAACTGATAGAGAAAATAATTAAAAAAAGACAAGAGTTAAAATATAGAAAAGAAAGACTAGAAGAAAATATGTTCGCAGGAGTATGTAATAGATCAATATTAGTACAAAGAAAGGTTATATTTATGTTAAAATACAAATAAATTGCCTAGAATATAAATTACAACATGATATAAGTTATAACATAAATCATAATGAATAAAGAAGAATTTGCAGTAGACGAAAAAAATATGAAAATCAAGATGGATTAGTAATAAAAATAATATTTTCAAATTTAGGAAGACGATATAAAAAAATAGGAAATAACTTGTATTTGATGTTAGAAAGAGAAACAGCAAAATTAGAAGATAGTTTAACAGCTATGATAAGAATAACAAAGGAAAACGAAGAAATAGATAAATCAAAAGAGATTGAAAAAATAAAAATACAAGTAAAGCAGGAAGTACAACATCTAGAAGAATTAAAAAATACAAAAATAAGTGAATTAGAAAAAGAATTAGCTAAACTAAAATTATTATATGAAACTAAACAAAAAGAGAAACAAATAGAAAAAGAAAAAGAAAAAGAATTTGAATTGACCAATGAAATAAATAAAATGAAACAAATATTAAATGAAAATTTTGAAATAGACGAAATAGATGAAATGAATGAATCAGATACAATGAATGATCAAAAATCAGAAATAAGTGATATAAGTGAAACATACACAGAAATTCTAGAACAAGTAAATAAGCCGAAAAAATTAGAAATAAATACAGGAGATATAAATCAACCTAGCACATCAAGAGTTAAAACTCCAGATAATAGTCCTAGAAGTAATCCCAGACGGACAACACCAACCTATTATACAGACAATTATGAAAGATCAGATAGAACAAATATAATATGGAATAGTAGACTAAATAAAAATATTATCTCAATTGTAAATGTAAAATTTCGTATATTTAATACAAGCCTTCTTATTTCCTTTGTTGTTACTGAGTCTGGTATTTTTCGCATTATCCACCATTTTACTTGCGTATTATTTGTTCTTACAATAAATTTGTTGTAAACAATATATGGCTCAATAAATATTTTACTATTTAAAATATATATGCATGTGCGACCATTTCGTTGCTGCTTGGAAATCAAAACAAAAGCTATTATGTCATTAATCATTGCTCACCCTAAAATTAGTTCAATACTAAAATTTGCATCCATGTTATCATATTTGCCCTCTCATAATTAAATTATTTTATTATAATTTTGTCTGTTTGTATGTTCACACACTTAGCATGAAACCTTTCACTATTATGTGTTGTTTGCAAGCATGTCTAATTGATTTTTAGAGGCCAAATTGAGACTCGTATTGCTAAAATGACCGTCTTGTTTCCCTTGTTTGTTTGACTTGGTGTCTAGGAGGGCCTTATATTTTATTTTTTCTAAACCCACCCTTTAAGAGTTCAATGCCTCTTGGACATTAAACTGAAACGACTAGGCACCTTTTTAGGTACGAAATGCATGCGGTGGTTGGGTAGGGGTAGTTGGCCCTATGGATATGATGACATCGACTCGGGATTGAAAGACAAACCTTGGTTTTGTTTGTCCCTATACGGCAGCCTATCGGAAAATAAAAAGAAAAGTCGAGTGCTGATCCAAAAAGTCTCTCTTAGAGTCTCCCTTCCCTTTATCCCTTTATTTGTTTGTTTAACTATATCTATTTGGGGTAGCTTAAAATAAAATATAAAATTATTTGCTTATTTATTTGTCTCTCGCTTATCTTTAAATTTTTATTTATTGTTATCACTTAGGTTTGCACGCTTAAATAATTAATTTAAAAAAATAATAAATTTATTTCTCAATTGTTTGATATTTTATCACTTAGGCTCGCATGCCTAAACAATTAATTAAAATAAGGATGATATCTTAATGGTTTAATATTATATTATCATATAGCCTTGCATGCTTAGCCAATAATTAAAATAATAAAATAGATTTAATCGTTCAATATTCTTATCACCTAGCAAGCATATTAATAACTAATAAATGAAGTGACCTTAATTGCTACTTGTAACCCCCACATAAATTGCATGAGATACGGCTGGGACCCACCTTTGTGGACCTTGAGGGATGCCTAACACCTTCCCCTCGAGGTAATTTGAACCCTTACCCTTATCTCTGGCTCGTTGACCTTAGCAAGACTTAGTTAGGTTAGATAGGTGCCCTAACGCACCTTAATCCGTTAGGTGGAGACTCCTCAAAAGCCCAAAGCCCAAAAGAGTTGTTAGGTCGTGATAAAACCCATTTTTCTCAAAAAATGGGGCGCGACAAGCGGTGGTTGTAAGCGGGGGCCTATTTCAATGAAGAAGAGAGTAAAAAAGCAATATTTTTATAAATTTATTATTTCAACCAAAAATATTTCAAGCAATATTTTGCTAGTGAAAATGACAAAAATAAGAATAACGGAGGTAATCTTGTCGACTAGGGTTCCCAAATTATATTTATAATAAGATAACAAAAATATCATAGAATCAAAGAAATTCTAATCATCATAATAAAAAGACAATACATATAAATAATTATGGAGAAACAAAATTTCATTTCACTATCACCATAAAAAAATTAAACAAATATATTTAATTTCATGCATTAAAAGTAAATCATTGATTTACAATTATTGTAACATAACAACATATAATATTGAATATCTAATCACAAAGACCTAAAGCCCCTGAAAGTTTCTAAAATTATGGCTTGTACCCCAATAGTTCTAAAATTGCTATTTTGGACCACCTTTCTCTCTTTTTTTGGACCATGAAATTATTTATCAATTCTAAGATCATCCGTAGCACTAAATCACCAACCAAATATGCATAGTTATTAACAACTAGAACCTCTAACTTATTTGAAATTTTCATATCGCTGCCCTCTGAAATTTTCACTCAGGTCCTCCTAAATAGTTCTTAATCCGTTTCATTCTCAATTTCTTCTTTGAGTTTTTCCTCAACTACTTTTGATGGATTCCAGTTTCCAGTAACACTTATTGATGACTTCTTCTTAGATCCATCACCCGTAAAAAACACTTGTAAAATTTTTCAGAAATTTGATCCTTTCCTGCTTCTATAGTTATGATCAGTTCTTCAAGCTCAATTTTCTTAGACTTGTATATTGTAGAAGCTTCAACAATAGTGGCAAAAGTACCCAGCCAAATTTTCTTCTTTTCGATTGGGTGTCTGATTTCAGCAACAAATTTACCACTTTTTCGCTTAAATCTGAAACCCAATCAAAAACAAGAAAATTTAGATGGGTACTTTTATAACTATTGATGAAGTTTCTGCAATATACAAATCTAAGAAAATTGAGTTTGAAGAACTAATCATAGCTATAAAAGCAAAAAAGGATCAAATTTCATAAAAATCTAAAAAAAAAATTACAAGTGATGGATCTAAACAGAAGTAATAAATGGGTGTAACTGGAAACTCGAATTCATCTAAGGGAGTTGAGAAAACAATCGAAAAAGAAATTGAGAATGAAATGGATGAAGAACTATTTAAGTGGATCTGGGTGAAAATTTCAAAGGGCAGCGATGTGAAAATTTCACATAAGGGGTTCTAATTGTTGATAACTATGCATATTTGGTTGGTGAATTTAGTGCTACGGATGATATTAGCATCGATAAATAATTTCATGGTCCAAAAAAAGAGAGAAAAGGGGGTCCAAAATAGCAATTTTAGAAATATTGGGGTACAAGCCTTAATTTTAGAAACTTTAAGGGGCTTTAGGTCTTTGTGATTAGACATTCATATAATATTATGTTACAATAATTTTTAAATCAATGATCTACTTTTTAATAAATGAAATTAAATTTATTTATTTATTTTTACAAAAATTGTATGGTGATAGTGAAATGAAATTTTGTTTCTCCATAATTATGTATATTCATTGTCATTTTAGTTTGATGATTAGAATTTCTTTGATTCTAAGATATTGTTGTTATCATATTATAAATATAATTTGGGAACAGTCTACAAGATTACCTCCTTTATTTTTATTTTGTCATTTCACTTGCAAAATATTGCTTGAAATATTTTTAGTTGAAGTAATAAATTTATAAGAAGATTTCTTTTTTACTCTCTTCTTTGTTGAAATAGCCCCCCGCCCACAGCCACCCCTTTTATAAAAAAATTCTCCAATCATGAAATTCCAAAAAAAAAACATTAAAAAGTTGTATCAGATTGTATTCTTTAGGTGTTCGAAAAAATAATAATGATAGATATCACTACAACAAATATAATATACAACTACAAAATTATAGCTACGACATGAAATTCGTCACTAATTGTTCATTTTTAGTGACAAAAAGTACTTCTCATGCTTAAATATATGAGATAGATAGTTTTAGTGACGAAACATAAAAGTTTGTAGCAAAATTTTGTTTAAAATTTCCCACCAAAAAATAAATTGACGCCATTTATTGAATATTGTTAGTAACAAATCCAATATTTATGCCAGAACATGGCAATCTTATCCCTTTTTAATTCTGAAATATGGAAACCGATCCCATTATGTTATGCTTGAACGTGGAAACCGATCCATAAACACACCACAATGACATTCAGAAGTATATTCTGAATAAGCATATAGTCAAGAAGTGATTCATGTCATATAGTTATTCATCTATCTCAGTTACAACATTGTAATCAACAATGCAACATTCACATACATACATGCATCATAATAAAGAAATAACAAGAATACATCATACAATCATAAAATCACAACCTTCTGCTACTTCGAAACAAGCTTGAAACCCTAAGAATCATGATTCTTCCCTTTATGGATTCGTTCAGCTTGTTCTTGGTCTACAAAAAATAATACAATATGGAAATCAATAAACATTCACTAATTAACATGATTTCTAACAATTCTATGAACTCTGGACCATAACCATGATCTCAAGTCTCTAAAATAGGGTTGTTTCCACCATAGAACCCAAATCAAAACCCTCCCCCGTCTAATTTCTCATTCTATTACGTTCTTCATGTTACGACCCGAGAGTATACCCTACAAGAAATTGTATTATAAAATCGTGGCATGGCGTACTTGACCTCTCGAAGGTCTTGTACAAGCCCTTTAACATCATTAATTACATACATGTATGAAAAGTAGTGCGGAATTAAAACTTTTCACACAAAATAGTAATACTTCAAAATATTTTTCGTAGAACATCATAAGGAAAGGCTAAGTCTCAAAGTCACCATCTTAGACACACAAATATCTTGGGACACGACCCATACATCAAAATATAGAAATATCGAAGTCTATTATATTACTTCTAACAAAGAAAACTAAACCTAATGATGTCCTCGAATCTATTAAGGACATACGCCAACTTTACTGGAATAAATACTACTATTCAAGCTTTACTCCAAAGAGTCCTCTCAAATTTCACCTACACCTTTAGAGATAAGATAAAATGTATGGAATAAGTACATTAGAATGCACTAAGTATGGTGACATGCAATTAAAATCATGCTAAAAGGACATTGGCATAAAACATGCTTTTTTTGAGTAAAACTTTATCAGACAAGTATAACAGTCACTTACAAGTCAACATAAGCACATATAAGTCGCATTCCACAATATAACATCAAGATAACTTTAACACATAAACATGAGACCCTCCTACTAAAGGTTACTCTAAGGCTCACTTGAGTGAGTTATGAAGCGACCGTCCATGCAACCCCTTTCACACACCAAAGTGATCCTAAAGACTACCTAAGATAAGATTATTCTCATTTCATCAATTTAACTCACTACCTAGAATTACACTAAGACTAACCTAAGTAAGACATGAAGAGACCGCCCATATACCCTCTCAAAACCTACCAAAGCAATCCTTAAAGCTACTCTAGATAAGTACCTTTTCATTAACATAACATTAGCTTAATACACTATGTTCATTAAGTCATTTAAGAGACATTCAACAATTAAGGACTTTCACATAATGGTCTTGGAGAAGACCTAGGGAACCTACATACTAACATCTTCAAAGCCTACTTGTGCAATGTCTAGATAGTGTCCTATTTCACTACCTAAACTTCATAGAAATTATCCAACACTAGCATGTATCCCACATGATGATAATAGTCAATAAACGACATAGACCATACTAGCTAGGCATGGAATCCGGAGTCAAACCTACTCCGATGGAGGGTGTTCTACCTGCCAAGGGTAGAACTGGGACACATCCCATATAGGAACACGGTTAAGGAATATCAATGGTTTCTTTGTGCTTTAATCTCATCTTAATAGTGTCAGTCCCCAAGCATCTTCACTCGGTGCTAGTCTTTGTTCTCATAGAGAAATTCAATTAAGGGCATATTAATAGGTACCATATAGAAGTCATAACTAAATCATATTACACCATACCAAAAGGAGGGTCCACTAGGGATGCCACACAATGGTCTAATAGGATAGCTTCATGAATATCTTAAGGATGATTTCATGCCATTCCAGCCAACCAACCCCTAATCCCATCATTCACACAAGAAGGATACCATTACGGCTTTCAACTTCAATGATATCATAACCTTGTATCTAGGTTGAAGGTTCCACATAAATGACCTTCTTAACTATGTTCAAGGTCATATTTCACTCTTACATATACATTCATGACAAAGGTTCTTTAGCCTACTAGTCAAGAGTCATATTCATATTCTTCATGTATCAAGTAGAGGGACATAGGTCTACCACAACAAGACACACACATACTTCATCTTATCACATGCACAATATCATTCATGTATCACATAGGGTAAACTAATTACCTACAATTCACCCTACACATCCCTATAGAAACATCATTTTAGTTCATCATAAGACTTATATAGTCAACAAGGAAGTTCATACTTCAACATCAAGCATACTCACATGGAGACATCACTGTAGCCTATCATGATCAAATATATTCAATTAGAATAACACTTACTTGACTTTATAAATACACGTAAGTCATATAGACCTTCACAATACTCACATATTAAAGTTATAACATGATAATATCATCATTCACAAAGTAATGACGACAAGGCCACATTCTTTCACAATTCATAAAGTAAGGACGACGAGGCCACATTATTCACAAGTATAGCACATAAGAACCGCCACCATAAGTGGAACATACCCAACATCACAATTAAAACACATATACTACACAATATATAGAAGGTTAGGTCAATATATACCACCATTACAACCACAACATCTCCAATCCATAGCCAATTCAATCAACTCAATCTTTTAAGGCTCTTACCAATAGCCATAATCACTAACTCAACCCAATGATTAAAATACAATGATCCAAGATAATACAATATGAAATTCATCAATTTAGGACAGCCTACATACAATTCTAACATGCTTCTTACATAATTCAATATCCCAAAGTAAACTACAAAAGAATTCAATACAATTGAGACATGATCAAATCACCCATAATATAGTCAAAATAAAGAAAATCATGATTTGCAAGGGTTCATGAATTTTTTTTTTATCTAAAATCATTCAGTTTACCTTAATTCAATCATAAATCATTCATTCAAAACATTTTATGCAAGAACCCATGGCTAGATAACAAAATAGGAGAATTCATCTTTTGAAAAGATCTTATAAATCACTTTGAAGTTTGGATCCTTAAAGAAACAAGATTCAAGGATGAAACACCATACCTTGATTGAGGATTATCCACGAAATTGAGAAAAAATTGATGGAGAAATCAAGCTCCAAGCTCCAATGTCCCTTCAAGCTTCAATGGTGTTCAACAGAGTTCTTTTTTGGGGTTTGGGGTTTGATTTTGAATAATGAACTTGGTTTGGGGTTCTAGAGTTATAAAACTACTTAAAATACTCGTAATACCCTTAAATAACCGCATAAACCATTTTTAGAACATTAGGTGAATTTCTCAAAGTGGCATTGGCTTGGCAAAGACACCTGTAGAAAACTCGCAGGGTGTCAGTCGATGGATCAACCTACAAGGCATAGACCCATCGACGGGCTGTGCTGTCAACCGTCGATTTTTTCAGAGACTCAAAAATTGGGAGATTAATCTCCCCAAGCTAAGTGCCAACCTACACGCTTAATCGACGGGGCGTCGAATACCTCCGTCGTTTGAGACTGTGTTGGCAGTCTTGGCTCACAAGTTGGGTCCTCCTCAAGGATCCTTTGGTTGGTCCTTGGGGAGTTTTGCCCGGATGTTTCCAATCCAAATATACTCGTATACAATTTAGGAACCTCTCACATCAATTTCAACCAAAAATGAACATGTAAAACATGTCAAGAGACACCAAGATAGACAAGCACGCTTCAAGGCAAAACTTTCGAACGTCTGGAATGTTCTTGGATGTTTGACCTCCAGACACCACCAAACTTTAGAAACTGCCTCTAAACAACATTATAAACCATTTTAGGACTTCAAAATCTCATGACACATGGGTTAGTCTCTAGCTTCACCAAGTCATTTTAGAGGTGTCACATTCTCCCACACTTGGACAACATTCGCCCACGAATGATACTTTCTTCATTTTAGACACTTTCAAGTGACAAGAAACTCAATACCAGCAGTACATAACCATACAACACAATATTCAATACACATATAAGAGGAACACCAATTGATCATAAAAAAAAGACTCAAAACACAACAAGAAGATAGAACTACTTCTACAAGTCATCATGCAATAAGACTCACATTTTTCATTTCATATAGGAGTAAATCCTTCTCCACACATTATCATGCTCATATACATCATTTTTGAACACATTACAACCATTTTTCATGAAAGAACAAGTTAGTCAACTTTCCAAAATCTTTATAGTGAAGTACCAAAACCTTATAGTGAAACATGCTCGATATTCAATAATGAAACTCTTAAGCAATTTATGATGGAAGCATGACAATATGAGAGACAAAACCATATAAACTCATTTTACAACATAAACATAAACTCATGAAATGCACAACGCAAGGAGATCAATGAAATTCATTTCAACAAGACTCCTACACACCATGCAACATGCAAAATGCTACTATGACTTTCTATCTCTCAAGCTTGAATTGAATGGAATAGAAGAGACAACTAATCACAACTCCACTACTCACCATACTCCCCCCACGTAGAAAGAACCCATCATAACACAAGAAAGAAAACTATAACTGACCAACATCCCCATCCGGAGCATTAGGAGGAACTTTCTTGGTCTTCCTTCCTCTAGCCGCATTAGTAGGACAATCCCTCACCTTATGGCCATCCTTACCACAACCAAAGCAACCATCGGTACCGACTATACACTTCCCAACGTGCTTCTTCCCATAAGAAGAACAAGTAGACTTAACACCTCGAGAACCACCACCTCTCTCAAGCCAAAACTTAGAAGCACTAGTCCCATCTTGATTTGGGGCCCTCTTCTTAAACCTAGGTTGGTTTTGCTCATCGTATCTACCACTGTTCAAGTTCCTTGTTCTTTTCCTAAACTTGGACTCTTCAACACTCATATTACCTTGCCTAAGGTTAATGAACTCCTCAATCTTCACCTCCCTCCTCTCACGGGGAAAGTACTTTCCTAAGAAAGCTTTCTTAAACTTTTCCCACTCTATAGGACCTGACTCAACCGGTATTGTCTTTCCATCGAGTGTACCACACTTGAGAAACTTCCCAAAATTGGTATGAAGCAAACTCTTCCTTCTCCCTAGAATTCACCCCCATAACATTCAACAGCTTGTACACACCATCAAGAAACTATTGGGGATCTTCTCCCACCTTAGAGACAATAAAGATAGGAGGATTCATCCTCACAAAGTCCCCCAATCTAGAGGTCATGGTACTCTCTAAATCATTCACCCTAGGCTCAACACCTCTATTTACATGGATTGTTATGACTCGTGCTAGTTCAAGGAGAGCCTCTCTAATCTCCCCATTAGTCATGTCCGGGGGAACCACCGAAACCTCATCTTCTTGACCCTCTATAGAGACTTGATCACCTTGTGGAGGAACTTTCTAATTCTCCCCTTCATCTTCCAACCTTCTTACGACCATTCCTCTTGTAGTCATCTTCTAAGAACACAACAGACAAGATTGGGAATAGACACTTTTAACCTCAACTTTATTGGCACGACACAAGAGTGATGAAGAAAGTGAAAATATATCGTCCTGTAGCCTCTCGCTCATATATGTTTCGCGACTCACACCGATTAACAAGACTCTACTAGACGTGGCTTTAATGAGACTTTGGATTACAAAAGACTACTTCATACCGTATTCTTTGATACCAAATTTATCACGACCTGAGAGTATAACCTAGAAGAAACAGTATTCTCAAATCGTGGAGCGACGTACATTACCCCTAGGAGGTCTTGTACAAGACCTTTGACATCGCTCATTGCAAACATGTATTAAAAGTAGTTCGGAATTAAAAAGTTTCAGACAAAATAGTAATACTTCAAAATATCTTTCATAGAACATCATAAGGAAAGTCTAAGTCTCAAAGTCACCATCTTAGACACACGAATATCTTGGGACACGGTCCATACATCAAAATATAGAAATATCTAAGTTTATTACAATACTTTTAACAAAGAAAACTAAACCTAATGATGTCCTCGAATCTATCGAGGACATACCCCAACTTTGCTTGAATGAATGCTACTATCCAAGCTTTACTCCAAAGACTCCTCTCAAATGCCACTTGCACCTTTAGAGATAAGGTAAAATATATGAAATTAGTTCATTAGAATGCACTAAGTATGGTGACATGCAATTAAAATCATACTAAAAGGACATTTGTATAAAATATGATCTTTTTGAGTAAAACTTCATAAGACAAGTATAACAGTCACTTACAAGTGAGCATAATCACATATAAGCCACATTCCACAATATAATATCAAGATCACTTCAAACACATAAACAAGAGACCCTCATACCAAAGGTTACTCTAAGGCTCACTTGAGTGAGTTATGAAGAAACCGTCCATACAACCCCTTCACACACACCAAAGTGATCCTAAAAACTACCTTATATAAGATTATTCCCATTTCATCCATTTAACTCCTACCTAGAATTACTCTAAGACTACCCTAAGTAAGACATGAAGAGACAACTCATACACCCTCTCCAAGTCTACCTAAGGAATCGTTAAAGCTACTCTAGATAAGTACCTTTTCATTAACATACCATTTCTAATCGTGCAATCTCTAGATAGTATCCCATTCCACTATCTAAACTTCATAAAAATTATCTTACACTAGCATGTACCAAACATGATGAGAATAGGCGATAACCGACATACACCGTACTAGCTACGCATGGAATCCGAAGTCAACCCTACCCCGATGGAGGGTGTTCTACTTGCCAAGGGTAGAACTAGGACACATCCCATGTAGGCACATAGTTGAGGAATATCAAGGGTTTCTTTGTGCTCTAATCTTATCTTAAATAGAGCCACTCCCCAAGCATACTCACTCGGTGCTAGTCTTTGTTCTCATAGAGTAACTCAATCAAAGGGCATATGAAGAGGTACCATATAGAAGTCAAAACCAAATCATATTACACCTTACCAAAGGAGGGTCCACTAGGGCGGCCACACAAATGTCTAATAGGATAACTTCATGACTTTCTTAAAGATGATTTCATGTCTTTCCAGCCAACCAACCCCTAAGTCCATCATTCACACAATAAGGATATCATTACGGCTTTCAACTTCAACGATATCATAACCTTGTATCTAGGTTGAAGGTTCAACATAAATGACCTTCTTAACTATGTTCAAGGTCATATTTCACTCTTACATATACATTCATGACAAAGGTTCTTTAACCTACTAAGTCAAGAGTCATATTCATATTGTTTATGTATCAAGTAAAGGGACATAGGTCTACCACAACAACACACACACATACTTCATCTTATCACATGCACAATATCATTCATGTAGCATAGAGGGTCAACTAAGTACCTACAAGTCACCCTACACTCGTATATAAACATCATCATAGTTCATCATGAGACTCATATAGTCAACTCGGAAGATTCATACTTGAACATCAAGCATACTCACATGGAGACGTCACTATAACATATCATGATCACATATATTCAATTAAAATAACACATACTTGTCACAACTGGAATCTAGACCCCAGACGAGACCGGTGTCGTTGACCTCTCAGAGGTCGTAGACAAGCCTACGTCATCGTTACTTCATCTAGGTTAATTTTAGTAGAAAATTTGAACTTTTTGTTACTTAAAATTCATGTAAGACATTCTACTTAAACTCATAAACATTCACAATCAACCATCTAATATTAAGATCATCAAATGAAAGAAATAGTTCCATACTGCATTAAGTGTATACTTGCCAAAATGGCACCAATACAATGTCTGAAATAAGATGAGAAAGAAACGCTAGTGAAATATACTCCACTAACTCAAACCTATATCAAAGCTAGAATATAATGGGCAAGCGTCCTCGAAAGCATGAGGGTCTACCAAATCCGGATGAATGCTCCACGTCCAGATAGCTGCAACATCGTACTGTAAGCTCTAACGTCCACCTGTGCCTGCACCTAAAAGTAGAGTTTGTATGGGATTAGTACACACTTGTACTGAGTATGGGTATATGCAAGCACACACCAAGGACATGCATGAGTAAGAATAGCTCTTTCCCAACAACATGATTTATGGAAAATCAAGTCAGTGCACTTGCCAAATTTGGATTAGGAAAGTCAATGGACTTGCCAAATTTGGATTAGGAAAGTCAGTGGAATTGCCAAATTTGGATTAGGAAAGTCATGCATGAGAGTAACATGCATCATCATACTTATCATTTTGCAAGCAGCACATAACGTATTGCACATATCATATCACGTAGTTCACATAATTCTTTCATATGCCATGAGACCTTGGAATCATGGACTTGACATTAGGACTTCCCAAAATGAGGTCTCAACATATGGGACCTCAACTAGGGAGCCTTCTTTAGCAAACACAGAGTCTGCTTCATTCATTCATACGTACTTCATTTTCATTCATTCATATACTAGTGCAATCACTAGTCATACCTAGTATGTAGTTTAAGACTCTCATCGGGTTTGCTGTTCAATGACCAAGAATAACCTAGTGTCATTACTTAAGTCTAGCTCACCTCTTGATTATCCTATCCTAACACCTTTGGTATCGTTCATTTCATTATGTGCATCATTTGAGGCTTTCCTCATTCTTTCTTTGGGAACTTTAACCTTAACCGACATAGATCATGTGAGCATCATGAAATCCAGTTTGTAATCCCCACACCGAAAAGAGGTGGAATCACCGGCCAAAGTGAACCAAAACATGCTAGCGTATATAGGGAGTCGAACCCTGCTAGATCCCTATATTGGCAGTATAGGTTCAAAGACTAGGATATATAAAGAGACTCATACCCGGCATGCCGGACAGTCTCATCTCATGAGAGTTACGTGAACCTCCGCCCTTCCTGAAGGAAGGCATCACCGCTCATAGCTAGCCTATCGGTGCTCAGTATAAATTTCCATTACATTCAACTCATACATCATGGAAGTTGGCTTCTAGCATGAGGACATCATAGCTCATTAGATGATTTCTCATCTCATCATTAGTATTAAGTATGCATTAACTTCAATACTTTCATTAGAGTGTTCATAGAGACTGGTCTCTTCATTAACTTTACACTCTCATAGCTGAGTACGTTTTGGTAACATTTACTTAGGCTCATTTGAGATTGCTCTCATCTTTCACATTAGCCTCGTATCATGTTGTCACCACATTCTTTAACTTTAGCACATTTACTCTTCATAATTACTCACCACTTTACGTGAATGTTCATTTCATCGTATGACAATGCACTTGGCTCTTTAGTGTGTGTCACACTCTTACTTGACCCCTCTGGGGTTTCATTATCTCATCACATAATATATTAGGTTCACTTACTTTTTAAGTGTATGCTAGACTTATGAGTCCACACATACAAGCCATGAGGCTTCATTCATAGTGTATCTAAGTGATTCATATTTACCCAAGATTATGTGGTACAAGACTTATGCATCTTGTAGGTATGCCACGATATTGAATTTGATCTTTAGAGGCAGCATTCATTAAATATTTGTTTACGTATGAATTATGTGTCAATATGGAATTGGGCAAGGGAACCCGATTTCGAATCCCTTGGACAACACTTAATCTTATTTTAAACTTTATAATTGTATTTTTCAGATTTGGGAGACCCTAATTCGATCCCCATCAACCACATAATATTTCCTTTCTTTTTCTCCTCTCCTTTTTCGTTTAAGTCAAGGAGGTTGTGGGTTCAATCCCCCACTAGCTCATTATTTTTCTTTTAATTTATCTCTTAACTTTCTCACCTATCCAAGAGGTTGTGGGTTCAATCCCCACTCTCCACATTTATTTTCTCCTTTATTTCTTCTCCTAACTCTCTCATCCATTCAAGACGTTGTGGCTTCAATCCCCACTCACCACATCTATTTTTCTACTTTATTTTTCTCCTAACTCTCTCATCCATGCAAGAGGTTGGGGGTTCAATCCCCACTCTCCACATTTATTTTTCTCCTTTATTTTTCTCCTAACTCTCTCATCCATTCAAGAGGTTGGGGGTTCAATCCCCACTCTCCACATTTTTTTTTCTTTTTTCATTTTTTTTTCATGAAATTTTTATGTAATTTACATTTGGTGAGGTCTTGGGTTCCATTCACAACGACTTTATAATTTTTTAAAAAAAATTAAAACATAGTCATTTTTCTCAACTCTTGGCCGAGACTTCTGGAAATTTGGTCTCTTTCAATCCATTTTTCTCTCATTCTTTTGTTGATTTTTTGTAGCATTTTGAGTGACATTCAGACAGCCACCTTAACCTTTTATGAACATCTCATTTTTAGCATTTTTACACACGCAAAACACAACATTTAACATACAAACTTCAGCACACACATGCTCAAAACAGTCCACTTAATACACTTTTCCGGAATATATTTTTCATCCTTTACATGATTTTCTACCACATTCAACACATAATCACAACCAGACCTAACATTATCTACCAGAAGAGGTACCAACGCATGTTTTGAATCGTTCAAAGGATCTAATGACAGGGGCATGCAACGGGGACAACGTTAGTCTTTCAATCATGATTTAAACTGAACCTTAATGGTCTCTTGGGAAAGGGACCAAGAGAGAAGAAAACACATACCTTAATGTCGTTCAAAACTTGTTGTTGATTTTCGTTTTTAGCTTAGTTTTTCGTTTGAGTTTTTTGTGTAAGTTTTTCAAGAGTGAAGAACTATTATTTTCAGTTATTTTAATGATAAAAACGTGAGAGTGAGAGACGTGAGAATGAGAGGATTAGGATTAGGAGAGTTAGGTGGAGACTAAGTCAAACTAGGACTCCTCATTATTTATTAATTTTATTATTTTTTTTTATTAAAGATATGATTTTTCCCTTACTTAAATCAGCTTTTTAAATATTAATTAATTCAACTAATTCACTTAATAAAATTAAATCAATTTAATCCTTGCTTCCACAAAGGTTCGAACCGGGGTGAAGCTAGATTTTGCTTAAAGGGTCAAATTCTACAACCTCTACCCGAATTGCCCCTCCACCATATTAATTAACTAATTAATTAAATATTTAGGGTAATTACAATACTACCCTTAGCCTGGAAAAGACCATTTTACCCCTAGACCCTCCAAACTTAAGATTACCCCTTTTTAAGTCTGGTTAAGACTCATCCGGGTATATCTTCATATTTGGGTGCCCTACATGGATGGACCCAACCTTTCCTAGCTCAACTAACTCACCAAGTTAGTTGTCTTGGTTGTTGTAGAGGTTCAAAGGTCTGGTTCTACGCGCATCAATTCGTGTGAACCCGATCTAATCTAGGCATTCTAGATACGTTAGACATTACTTAGCATAGTCATTTTTAGGTTTGTTACATTATCCCCCCCTTAGGAACATTCGTCCCCGAATGACACTACACATCATTTTAAAATAAAGAGGGTGATTTTTGAAAATATGTTAACATACTTGAGACTTTACTCTTTGTGAATTTCTGTTTCACACTTACTCTGGATAGTGCATATTACTCAAGCGTATCTGAAACTTCATATTTGAGATTGAGGAACTTCCTTCTCAATCGCACTTAACTTGATGTACCTCACAACTCATGCAACACAAAAATCATGTCCATGCTATACAAAAACAGAAACATGACATGCAAACATGAATTCATTTTAACTCACATAGTGCAATTATTACTCATACGATTATGGACTTGCAACACAAAGTCTTCTATAACACTAAAACTTAGAGTTTCTTAAACAAAACCAGCCTTAGGAGGAGTATGTCTAACCCCTTAGATAACATCTTGTTGGCCTTAAGATTTGAAATTATATGGCTTTGTTGGATTAATCCACGCCCTACCCATTTATACCCTATCTCATTTGGCAACTGAAACCTCACTACCCTGGTTTGATAGTGTATGGTAGTATTACACTTATGGAGAAAATCCATACCTAAGCTATTCAATGCTTTTTATTGGTGAATATCTGATTCACATATTTGTAGGTTGGTGCACATCCTTGAAACCTACTAGCAGCTTCACATTAATAGACTAAGGAACTCCTTCCTAAACTAGTCTCATCAAATAATACAACATAAATAAACACATAAGTCACCTAGGTCAGCAACCAACATAATGACTCCAACATATTAACTTCATACTAGTGCATAAAACCATACACATGAAAAACTAATTTAGGCTACGCACCCGAGACATCACCAGAGGTGTCTTCCCCTACACCCCTAGACTTGTGTGCGAAGAATCATTGCCTCCTTAGAGCCTCTTCACTTGGACCATTCGGCTGAACTTTCTCCTTCCCTTTTTCTCGACCTCTCATATACGGACAATCCTTCATCATGTGACCCGGTTTTCCACAACTGTAACAAGCGTTAGAGCCCCTCCTACACTCTCCTCCATGAAGTTTGCCACACTTCCTACAAGGTGGCCTCTCCTGAGGTGTATCTACTTCACTGTTTCTCTTAACTCTGGGCTCGGAATCCCTTTCATAGCGACCCTTGGATGAACTTGACTCCTCTTGGTGGGAGAGTCCCTTCTTAAACCTGGGCTTATCCCTAATTTCAGTACTGCTCTTCCTTGAAAAAAATTTCTCAGCTTGCCTTGACCTGTTCCCTGCCCTAGTATGCTTTCTCTTCCTGCATTCCTCCACTTGTTGGACATGGACCATAAGCCTGGAAAAGCCCATGCTGGCATGCAGCATAGCTGCCCTACACTCCTCCTCGAGATTCTCAGAAATCTTAGATCCAGTGTAAACGGGAGGATTCATCCTCGTGAAGTCCCTTAACCTGCTAGCCATGGTGCTGGCATGTGGTTTCTTCCTGGGAATACCTCATTGCTCTGCCTTCGTTTCTCCTCGTATTCATCTTTCTGAATCTCAAGAGTTGATGTTAGATACGCTCTTAACACCAAGAAACACATATTAGAGAAGGCACGATATGATCAGAAGAAAGGATTTTTTCCTACGCATCATACAGTCTCTAATTCAGGATAGTGGTGCACTTCACTACCATGACTTAGAAACTACTCAATGTGTTTGATGTGAACTTATTATCCTCGAATGTAACCTAGTGCTCTGATACCAACTTTTTCACGACCGGAATGTAGACCCCATACGAGACCGGCGTCGTTGACCTCTCAGAGGTCGCAGACAAGCATACGTCATCGTTACTTCATCTAGGTTAATTTAGCAGAAAATTTAAACTTTTTGTTACTTAACATTCATGCAAGACATTATACTTAAACTCATAAACGTTCACAATCAACCATCTAATATTAAATCATCAAAAGAAAGAAATAGTTTCATACTGCATTAAGTGTATACTTGCCAAAATGGCACCAATACAATGTCTGAAATAAGATGAGAAAGAAACGCTAGTGAAACATACTCCACTAACTCAAACCAATATCAAAGCTAGAATATAATGGGCAAGCGTCCTCGAAAGCATGAGGGCCTACCAAATCCGGATGAATGCTCCACGTCCAGATAGCTGCAACGTCGTACTGTAAGCTCTAACGTCCACCTGTGCCTGCACCTAAAAGTAGAATTTGTATGGGATTAGTACACACTTGTACTAAGTATGGGTATACGCAAGCACACACCAAGGACATGCATGAGTAAGAATAGCTCTTACCCAACAACATAATTTATGGAAAGTCAAGTCAGTGGACTTGCCAAATTTTGATTAGGAAACTTAGTGGACTTGCCAAATTTGGATTAGGAAAGTCAGTGGAATTGCCAAATTTGGATTAGGAAAGTCATGCATGAGAGTAACATGCATCATCATACTTATCATTTTGCAAGCAGCACATAACGTATTGCACATATCATATCACGTAGTTCACATAATTCTTTCATATGCCATGAGACCTTGGCATCATGGACTTGACATTAGGACTTCCCAAAATGAGGGCTCAACATATGGGACCTCAACTAGGGAGCCTTCTTTAGCAAACACAGAGTCTGCTTCATTCATTCATACGTACTTCATTTACATTCATTCATATACTAGTGCAATCACTAGTCATACCTAGTATGTAGTTTAAGACTCTCATCGGGTTTGCTGTGCAATGACCAAGAATAACCTAGTGTCATTACTTAAGTCTAGCTCACCTCTTGATTATCCTATCCTAACACCTTTGGTATCATTCATTTCATTATGTGCATCATTTGAGGGTTGCCTCATTCTTTCTTTGGGAACTTTAACCTTAACCGACATAGATCATGTGAGGATCATGAAATCCAGTGTGTAATCCCCACACCGAAAAGAGGTGGAATCACCGGCCAAAGTGAACAAAAACATGCTAGCATATATAGGGAGTCGAACCCTGCTAGATCCCTATATTGGCAGTATAGGTTCGAAGACTAGGAGATATAAAGAGACCCATACCTGGCATGCCGGACAGTCTCATCTCATGAGAGTTACGTGAACCTCCGTCCTTCCTGAAGGAAGGCATCACCGCTCATAGCTAGCCTATCGGTGCTCAGTATAAAGTTCCATTACATTCAACTCATACATCATGGAAGTTGGCTTCTAGCATGAGGACATCATAGCTCATTAGATGATTTCTCATCTCATCATTAGTATTAAGTATGCATTAACTTCAATACTTTCATTAGAGTGTTCACAGAGACTGGTCTCTTCATTAACTTTACACTCTCATAGTTGAGTACGTTTTGGTAACATTTACTTAGGTTCATTTGAGATTGCTCTCATCTTTCACATTAGCCTCTTATCATGTTGTCACCACATTCTTTAACTTTAGCACATTTACTCTTCATAATTACTCACCACTTTACGTGAATGTTCATTTCATCGTATGCCAATGCACTTGGCTCTTTAGTGTGTGTCACACTCTTACTTGACCCCTCTGGGGTTTCATTATCTCATCACATAATATATTAGGTTCACTTACTTTTGAACTGTATGCTAGACTTATGAGTCCACACATACAAGCCATGAGGCTTCATTCATAGTGTATCTAAGTGATTCATATTTACCCAAGATTATGTGGTACAAGACTTATGCATCTTGTAGGTATGCCAAGATATTCGATCTTTAGAGGCAGCATTCATTAAATATTTGTTTACGTATGACTTATGTGTCAACACGAAATTGGGCAAGGGAACCCGATTTCGAATCCCTTAGATACCATCTAATCTTATTTTAAACTTGATAATTGCATTTTTTAGATTTGGGGGACCCTAGTTCGATCCCCATCAACCCCATAATATTTCCTTTCTTTTTCTCCTCTCCTTTTTCGTTTAAGTCAAGGAGGTTGTGGGTTCAATCCCCCACAAGCTCATTATTTTTCTTTTAATTTATCTCTTAACTTTCTTACCTATCCAAGAGGTTGTGGGTTCAATCCCCACTCTCCACATTTATTTTCTCCTTTATTTTTTCTCCTAACTCTCTCATCCATTCAAGAGGTTGTGGGTTCAATCCCCGCTCACCACATCTGTTTTTCTCATTTATTTTTATCCTAACTCTCTCATCCATTTAAGAGGTTGGGAGTTCAATCCCACTCTCCATATTTATTTTTCTCCTAACTCTCTCATCCATTCAAGAGGTTGGGGGTTCAATCCCCACTCTCCACATTTATTTTTCTTGAAATTTTTATGTAATTTACATTTGGTGAGGTCTTGGGTTCCATTCCCAACGACCTCATAATTTTTAAAAAAAAAATTAAAACATAGTCATTTTTCTCACCTCTTGGCCGAGACTTCAAATTTCTAGCGTCTCTTCCAATCCATTTTTCTCTCATTCTTTTGTTGATTTTTTTGTAGCATTTTGAGTGACATTCAGTCAGCCACCTTAACCTTTTATGAACATCACGTTTTTAGCATTTTTACACACGCGAAACACAAAATTCAACATACAAACTTCAGGCAGCAAACATAGTCAAATTTTCAGCACACACATGCTCAAAACATTCCACTTAACACACTTTTCCGGAATATATTTTTCATCCTTTACATGATTTTCTACCACACATTCAACACATAATCACAACCAGACCTAACATTATCTACCAGAAGAGATACCAACGCATGTTTTGAATCGTTCAAAGGATATAATAACAGGGGCATGCAATGGGGACAACCTTAGTCTTTCAATCGTGATTTAAACTGAACCTTAAGGGTTTCTTGGCAAAGGGACCAAGAGAGAAAAAAAACCATACCTTAATGTCGTTCAAAACTTGTTGTTGATTTTCGTTTTTAGCTTAGTTTTTCATTTGTGTTTTTGTGTGTAAGTTCTTCAAGAGTGGAGAACTATTATTTTCAGTTATTTTAATGATAAAAACGTGAGAATGAGAGTGAGAGACGTGAGAATGAGAGGATTAGGATTAGGATTAGGATTAGGAGAGTTAGGTGGAGACTAAGTCAAACTAGGACTCCTCATTATTTATTAATTTTATTATTATTTTTTTTTATTAAAAATATGATTTTTCCCTTACTTAAATCAGCTTTTTAAATATTAATTAATTCAACTAATTCACTTAATAAAATTAAATCAATTTAATCCTTGCTTCCACCAAGGCTCGAACCCGGGTAAAGCTAGATTTTGCTTAAAGGGTCAAATTCGGCAACCTCTACCCGAATTGCCCCTCCATCATATTAATTAATTAATTATTTATTTATTTAGGGTAATTACAATACTACCCTCAGCCTGAAAAAGACCATTTTACCCCTAGACCCTTCAAACTTAAGATTACCCCTTTTTAAGTCTGGTTACGACTCATCCGGGTAAATCTTCATATTCGGGTGCCTTACATGGCTGGAACCAACCTTTCCTAGCTCAACTAACTCACCAAGTTAGTTGGGTTGGTTGTTGCAGAGTTTCAGAGGTCTGGTTCTACGCGCATCAACTCGTGTGAACCCGATTTAATCTAGGCATTCTAGATACGTTAGACATTACTTAGCATAGTCATTTTTAGGGTTGTTACAATACTTGACTTCATAAATACACATAATTCATATAAACCTTCACAATACACACATATTCAAGTTATAACATGATAATATCATGACTCACAAAGTAATGCCGACAAGGCCACATCCGTTCATAATTCATAAAGTAATGCCGACGAGGCCACATTATTCACAAATATAGCACATAAGCACCGCCACCATAAGTGAACCATACCAAAAATCAAAATTTAAACACCTATACTACACAATATAGAGAAGGTTAGGTCAACATACCACCATTCAAACCACAACATCTCCAATATATAGTCAATTCAACCAATTCAATCCATAAAGGCTCTTACAAATAGACATAATCACCAATTCAACCCAATGATTACAATATACAATGATCCAAGATAATACAATATAAAATTCATCAATTTAGGAAAGCCTACATATAATTCTAACATGGTTACATAATTCAATAGCCCAAAGTAAACTACACAAGAATTCAATACAATTGAGACATGATCAAATCACCCATAATATAGTCAAAATTAGGAAATAATGATTAGCATGGGTTCATGGAGTTTTTATTTATATAAAATCATTCAATTAACCTTACTTCAATCATAAATCATTGATTCAAAAAGTTTTATGCAAGAACACATGACTAGATAACAAAATAGGAGAATTCATCTTTTTAAAAGATCTTATAAATCACTTTGAAGTTTGGCTCCTTGAAGAAAGAAGATTCAAGGATAATACCTTGATTGATGCTTAGCCACGAACTTGAGAGAAAATTGATGGAGAAACCAAGCTCCAAGATCCAATCTCCCTTCAAGCTTCAATGGTGTTCTAGAGAGTTCTTTAGGGTTTGGGTTTTGATTTTGAATAATGAACTTGGTTTGGGGTTCTAGACTTATAAAACTACATAAAATACCCATAATACCCTTAAATAACCACCCAAACCTTTTTTAGAAAATTAGGTGAATTTCCCAAAGTGGCCTTGGCTTGGCCGAGACACCTGCAAAAAACTTGCAGCTGTCAATCGAGGGATCAACCTATGGGGCGTAGACCCATAGACAGGCCGTACTGGCAACCGTTGATTGGGTCAGAGACTCAAAAATTGGGAGATTAAGATCCCTAATATAAGTGCCAACCTACTCCATTATAGACGGGGTGTTTACTGGTCTAAGGGGCGTCGACTGTCTCCGTCATTTGAGACTCTTTTTGTAGTCTTGGCTTACAAGTTGGGTCCTCCTCAAGGACCCTTTGGGTGGTCCTTGGTTAGTTTTGCCCAGACATTTCCAAACCAAATACACTCCTATACAAGTTAGGAACCTCTCATATCAATTTCAACCAAAACGAACACGTAAAACATGCCAAGACAACCAAGCACGCTTCAAGGCAAAACTTTGGAACGTCTTGGACGTTCTTGGACGTTTTACCTCCAAACACAACCAAACTTTAGACACTGCCTCTAAACACCATTATAACCCATTTTAGGACTTTCATACCTCATTACACACATGTTAGGCTCTAGCTTCGCCTAAGTCATTTTAGAGGTGTTACACTATAGATAAAAAAACTGATTCGAGTAATGAAGCGTACCTTTAGCCTCAAGAATGGTGAAAAAAGAGTAGGATTCGCCTTGGGGTTTGTTCCTTATCTCAAAAAGTTTAAAAGTGCATAATAAGGTTGTTTAGGGGTTTATTAAATACTTTAAATCAAATCGAGCCCGCCATGACAACCCTCATCTCGCTCTTGCGGCTCTGGCAAAGCGGCAAAAATCTCCGCCAGGGCGTGCTAGATGAGATAATCAGCTAATTTAATAATACCAAGACCCCCATTTTCACAATACACCTCTAACCAATGACAATCAAAATATACCTTCCATACCAAGATCAATTTCGCGAGTTCTACTTACCCGAATTCAATTTCGTATGTCGTATGGAATCCTTAACGAGTTATATATCCCCATATAAAATCAAAATTATAAATAAATCAACCATTTTTTCCAGATTTCCTTAATGACTCCAATTTCATCCAAAACGGTATGTACTTAGTTGGGAAATTTCAAGTTCAGACAAAAAAGTTTTCAGACCCAAAAATTTTCCCCGTTGGATTTTCTACAACGACGGAACCCAACTATTACATTTTAATCTCTAACTTAAAAGGAAAATCATATTGTAAAAGGATCAATCAAGATTGCCTAGAATCAATAAAGTTCTATTATATAGTCAAGAATGTTCCTACTACCTAGAATTGCTAGAAAATTATTGTCATTTCATGCCAAATGCTGGAAAAATCATACGTTCTATATGAGAATTTTGTAATCATGTATATTATAATATGAGTATTTTATCATTGGTTAGACAAAAAACTAAACAGTTAAGTAACAAAAACTCATAAGATATGTCTTAATGATTTGGTTATCTGTATGACATATTTACAAACTTGAAATCGATAAATCAAATCAACGACACATAAAATCGGACCGAACAAACCAATGCGCACTCGTACAACTACTTAAGGTTACAAGAATCTATTAACATGCTAAATTCTACCCTAATAGATTTTTTCTCTTGGTGCATGTTAGCCTGGCATGGGCAACAGAACTAGAGCTCCATATTTCAAGGCTATAATGGTAAAGGAAGAACAGGAAAGGATTGAAGCAACTCAGAGGGGGAAGCAAGCAGCTCGTTTGACTCAAAAGGCACTTCAAACTAATATGACAGTAAAACCATTGCAGACGATAGAAGGATCAAGTAAATCAACACTGATAAGGAGCACAACAACACCTGGAGGCATCATATCTGAGATGTGGGGTTTGAAACAAGCAAAACCACTGGAGCCCATTGAAGCCCAACAATTATGGAAAGACATTACAGCACCAGCGACTGTAACTGGGAAATCACCAAGCACTTGAAGAAAATCCTGGGCAAATGAGGTGTAGTAGATGATGGAGGAACCAGCCATAAAGAATTCAACCTGGGATAATTTTGACGTAGGAAAGGTGGTCAATGCCGGATTTAAGCTGGAGTATGTTGCCCCAACAAATCAAGCTAAATCTGCTTATGTCGAAATAGAGTTAAATAATATAAGTTCTGAGATAGAGTACTGGAAACATTCAGTTGTTTGTTATGTGTTGTTAGCAGACCCTCCATTTGAAATAATTAAGGGGTTTATCAAAAGAATTTGGGGGAAACATGGAATAAATAAGATCGTTATGTTGAAGAATGGGGTGGTAATGGTGAGATTTGATACATAAGTAGAGCAGGATGATGTTATTTAAGCTGGAATCTACCACTTTGATAGCAAACCTTTCATACTAAAGGCTTGTCATGCTGATATAGATTTTTCTCGGGAAGAACTCCACACAGTGCCCATCTGGATCAAGCTCCCGCGACTGGATTTCAAAGATTGGAGTCCTAAAATACTTAGTAAGCTATGTAGTATAATTGGGAAACCTTTAATGGTGGATCAAAATACTGAGAGGAAAGTTGGTTTGAATTTTGCTAATCTTATTGTGGAGGTTGATTTGATGTTATATTACCCGAGACAATTAACTTTAGGAATGAAAGGGGCACCTTATAGAACAAAAAGTGACATATGAATGGAATCCAACTCTGTGTACATATTGTAAAAACTATGGACATTCAGATGAGATTTGCAGAAAGAAGAATTTGCCAAAACCAGAGAAAAAGAAAAAGGATCAACCACAAAAGGAAGAGGTTTATCAAGCACTAGAACAAAGTATGGAAGGTCACAGTAAGAGAGAAGAAACATCACAAAATCATAGAAGTCTGCAAAAAACTAAAGCTACAGAAGTCCAAGGAAGGAAACGTTCATCACAGGAAGCTAACAAAGAAGGTTGGATCACACAAATAAGGGTGGCTCACAATTATCAAAAAAGTAGTGGTTCTAGAAGTACAGGCAGAATTGAGGAAGTAACAAATGATGAGAGCAACCTCATCCCAAGAATTGGGAATGGTTAGTCTTCTTAGCTTGAATGTTAGGGGTTTGAATGGAACCAATAAACAAAAGGAGGTTAAACTCCTTTGTAATAAAGAACAAGTAGGCTTGATAGGTCTGCTAGAAACAAAAATAAAAAAAACAGTATGGATAATATTGTAGGAAGCATGTATAGAGGGTGGAAGCATATCCATAATTTGGAGGCACATTACAATGGGAGAATATTGGTTGTTTGGAGACCTTATTGTTATTCAGTACAACTAGTGTATAAATCAGCCCCAGGAAGTAACATGTGAAGTAGAGTACATACGTAAGAAGTTAGCTTTTATGGTGACTTTTGTGTATGCTTTCAATACAAGAGAGGAGAGGAAGGAATTGTGGTCAAAGTTACAGTCCATACATAGATCACATAGTAAACTATAACTGGTATGGGGGGATTTTAATTCTGTATTACATGTTAAGGATAGGATAGGTGACAATCCTGTTTCACTGTTAGAGGTGGTGGATTTTGCAACATGCATAGATGACTGTGGACTAATTGCACATCCCCATCAAGGAAAGCAGTAAACCTGGAGTGACAAAGGAGGTGAAGCAAGAGTTAAATCTAAAATAGATTGGGCCCTGATTAATGATGAATGGCTAATTTTTATGTCTTCAAGTAAAACTATATTCTTACCTGAAGGCATAAGTGATCATTGCCCAATCAAAGTAAGTATCATACAAGAGAGAAAAAAGTAGAAAAGTTCTTTTTTGTATTGTAATGCATGGGGGAGGTACCTGATTTCAAGAGGCTGGTGATTGAAGGATGGGGAGTGTCCGTATAGGGTTGCAAAATGTTGCAGGTGGTGAAGAAACTAAAAAAGCTGAAGAAGAGCCTGAGGAGATTAAATTCGCAGCAATTCAGCAACATAATGCAAGAGGCAGACGAAAGTAGGGAAATGATGAAGCTAGCACAATTAAATATACAGGAGCAGCTAATGAATAAAGAACTGTAGAGAATAGAGAAGGAGAGATATACTCATTTCAAGCATACTTCATATCTTGCAGAGTTGTATTTGCAGCATCAAAGTAAAGTGACATGGCTCAAACTAGGGGATGATAATACTAGGTATTTTGTCTCAGTAATAAAGCATAAGAGACTAAAGCTGTCTACCACTCAACTGAAGGATGAAAATGGTCAGTGGAGAACTGATCCAGGAGAAATTGCAGAGATTTTTATTAACTAGTACAAACAACTCCTAGGTGAGAAAACAATTACAAGGTTGTGAACAATTTAAACAGTGTTGAAAAATAGACCTGATGGAGCATCAAATGCAATTACTGGAGCCATTTAGTGAGGATGATGTAACACAATCCATGATAAAAATTGACCAAACTAAAAGCCCTGGGCCTGATGGTTATGGGAGTGGTTTTTACGATGAGTCATGGGGGATAGGAGGGAAAGACGTTACTAAAGTAGTCCTAGAATTTTTTGAACTGGAAAGTTATTGAGGCAAGTGAATGATACTAACATTGCACTTATTCCCAAGGTAAATTAACCAAAACAGGCCAGTCAATTTCGCAATGTGTTGTATAAATGTATCTCAAAGATGATTTGTAATAGACTAAAGAATGTTGTGAGTTTCTTAGTAGCAGACAATCAAGCTGCTTTTCTGCAAGGGAGATCAATGGTTCATAATATTTTGATCTGTCATAATTTGTTAAGGCACTACAATAGGAATACTACTCCTAGATGTTTGATGAAAATTGACCTCCATATGACTTATGATATGGTGAGCTGGGAATTTCTTTAAGAATCTTAAATAGGATTTGGATTTCCAGGAAGATTTATCAAATGGATAATGGTTTTTGTATCCACTCCAAAATATACTGTTAGGCTCAATGGGGAAGGCTATGGTTACTTTGAAGGGAAGAGAGGACTAAGGCAAGCAGATCCAGTTTCACCATTGTTATTTCTATTAATCATGGAATACTTATCTAGACTACTCAACAGTATGGCAAGCTTACCATAATTCAAGTTTCATCCTATGTGCAAAGGTCTAAGGTTGAATCATTTAATATTTGTTGATGACTTGATGATTTTCTGTAAAGGAGAAGTAAAACATTGTCACCAAAGTAAAGGAAGCAATGCTTCAGTTCAGTGCCACCATAGGTTTTGTGGTGAATATGGAGAAGTCCGGTATATTTGTAGTAGGAGTGAAACAAGAGATTAAGGAGGATCTTCTGAATATAACTGGTTTTACTGAAAGAGTGTTTCCTATCAGATACTTAGGACTTCCACTCACATGTAAAAGATGGGGGGAAAATGAAATCTCATCAACTGGTAGAAAATTTAACACATAGGATTCAAATCACCTATGCTAAGCAACTATCTTATGGAGGAAAGCTCCAAATGGTGCTTGCAGTGTTATTCTCAATTCACAGCTTTTGGGGATCAATATTTATACTCCCTGAAAGTGTAGTTAAGGAGGTTGTAAAAGGTGTAGGGAGTACCTTTGGGGCAATAGTGGGGAGAAGAGCAAGTGTCATTGATTTCATGGGATAGAGTATTGTTTCCAAAAGTACAGGGTGGGTTAAATATCAAAGGATGTGGAAGATTGAAAGAGGACTTTGTTGGGAAGCTAGTATGGCAGATTGCAATGTGTAAGGAGTCTTTATGGGTGAAATGGGTGCATGGTGTATACATCAAAATAAGGAATATTGGGGATCATAAAGCTCCAGCTGATAGTAGTTGGT